>JANVCL010000213.1:3437049-3456171 GCA_026546855.1 Erythroxylum incrassatum | reverse complement strand
TAATAATAACAACAACAACAATATTATTGGTATTAATACAGAAACCCAAGTTACAAACCAAACATCATTTTTTATACTCATTCCCTTCTACTATTATACCCATACTCATTCTCAAACCCATGCTCAAACCAAACGCCCCCTAAGAGATAGGATAGACATCAATTTTTGGCATGATAAATGGCTCTTTGAAAGAAATCTTGCTTCAGTAGTTGGGCACGTTCCTGCTCATTTCACTGATCTTCATGTTGGTGATATCTTGTCTCCATTCACAGGGTGAGATTTCTATTGCGAGCATTGTTCCTTGGAATATTGCGATTTCTATTACCCATCAAGGTAAAGACCAAATTATCTGATATGGTAGCACCATCGAAGTCTATAACTCTAGAGAAGGGTATAACTTTATCACGAGTGTTCCATCTTTGAATGGACCGAATGGTTGGCAGTGGATTTAGAAAATTCGGGCAGCTCAAAGGCATAAGGTGTTCTTGTGGCTAGCGGCATGGAATAGACTCCTCATTAATGAAGTTAGATATGAGAGAGGACTATGCTTATCTCCTCTTTGTGGACGGTGTGGTACCAGTACCGAAAGTATTCTCCACATACTGTGTGACTGCACCCATGCAAAGCTTATTTGGGAAGAAATTATGGTACATAGAGATGACCATTTTTACCAAGAGCAAGATATTTTTCATTACTTAAAAGAATCTGTGTGTTTATAATGACATTGATGTTCTTCGTACTTAGCGATTTATTAGCACTTGTTGGGTCATTTGGAGAACAAGGAACAACAGTGTGATCGAAGGAGAACAAATCAATTGTCATGGGAAAATCTATCAGGTCAATGGGCTGCTTAAGGATTATATTGATGCTTTTAGTGTCCAATATAGTAGGATGCCTCAACAACATGTCTCTCTCTTTGTAGTTTGGGTTCCCCTTCCTGATAACTGGCTGAAGCTTAACGTGAATGGGAGCGTCATTGGAAGGTCTGGACAGAAGGGTATTGGTAAAGTGATTCGGGATAGTCATAGTAACTAGATAGTGAATTTTTATTGTCGTGTTGGGATCACCACCATCATAGTTGCAGAGCTCTTGGCTGACAGATATGGTTGAGAGGATTTCATTGTGATGTCTTTATGGTTGAATTTGATTCTAGGCGTTGCGTTGCTTAGAATTTTCTAACGATGCCTTAGTATTCCATCCCCTTATTGTTGAGAATTTAGACCTTCTTAACTCACATCCATATATATTTGATAGACAAAAATATCAGAAAATAAAAAAATAATAACAACACAAGAGAATTTACATGGAAACTCTCAAACGGGAGAAAAATCATAGGCAACGAGAAGAAAATTTACTATGTGAAAAATCCTTACAATCGCACAAATTTTCTTCTCACCTAATTTTTCAATACACCAACACACCCACAAAGAAATACCTACAACAAACTTTCAAACTTTCACCTCAAAAGATGAATTTGACTAGAGTCAATTTTCTTATACAAATCTTTGACTTTATATTGGTACATTAAACAAGGAGGTAGTAACCTCTTTATATAGATAAGAGCCTTGTCCCAATTGTTTTCCCTAACCAATATGGGACAAACAAAAGAGTCAAAACTCAACAATTTCTACTTTGGTGACTTTGGTTGATCCCACAACCACACTCTACCTCAACGAAGATCTCATGAAAATAACGTAACTCTCTATGTAGAGAATTATCATGGTTCATAGCATCATACTCCACCATAAAAGCATACCCACTCAGAATAAACCAATTCCAAACCTTTTATTTCGGCACATGTCAAAAATAACCTTGCTAAAAAATTATGGTGAAACTCTTATGTTTGGCTTTCCTGAAAATTCATCAGCCTTCGACATAAATTTCAGCTTGCATTAATGCCAAATCAGTGCCCGTGAGCAAACTTGTGAACCCGCTAACAGTAACACATCCTCTATCATGACATCTTTGGATAGCGACATGCCATGAGGATGTACATGCCTCCCTATTTAGAGAGCAAGATCATCATCCATGGAGACAATGTTAGCGATATTGTCAGTCTCTCCATTAACTGACTCAGAGCCTCTTATCGAACCCGCTCCATCTCTCGGACAATTTTTCTTCACGTGCCCAGATTGTCCACATGTCTAGCATACTATATTTTTCTTCATGGAGTTCTTCTTTCGATATCCAACTACCACCAGAACTGAGTCTTCAGGAGGAACATTTTTTCCACCACCTAGTCTTCTCTCTTTTGAAAAGAGTTTTTCGGTAACTTCAAAAAAACTATCTTCTTCTTTCCATTATTCAAAATCGGTTTCATGTGCTCATATAAAGGTAGAAGAGACCAAATGAGCCTCAAAGCTTGATCCTCATCATTTATACGAACTCCAATAGCCTCCAGTTCAGAGACGATCCCATTAAGAACACTTAAATGATCTGAAATTGTAGTACTTCCCTCATCCGCAGTGTATGAAACTGTTTCTTTAGGTACACCCAATTTGAGACGCTCTTTGTTTGATATAACTCCTCGAGCTTTTCCTAGAGCTCCTTTGCTATAGACATTCCATGCACATTCGTAAGGACATTCTTAGCCAAACACAATTGTATCCCACTTGCTGCTCTCAAATACAAATCCTCTCAGTCTTCATCGCTCATACTAGATCTATCCGTACTAGCCGTTTTGTTAGTATCACTAGTAGTAGTGCTGATACTAGGAATTTGTCTGCCTTTTAATGCCTTGTGTAACCCCGACTAAATCAAAATGTCCTTAACTTGCCTTTGCCACGTGCCAAAATTGATTCTCCCGTTGAATGTCTTCACCTCAAGTCTAAGAGGATTCGAAGTCCTATTTCCTGAAATTTTTCCTATGCTCTTCTGTCTTAATAAATTTTACCGTAGAAATGAATAGCACACTAGGTAAGTTTCCAGGAAAGAGAAGTGGGTCGCAAAGGACACACTTAAATACTAAGTCTTTCCTTAGCCAGAACTTTCCTAGACATGCACTTCTACACTACCACACCAAAGCTCTACCGTACCAAATGAATCTTTCTTAAGAAAATCTTTTCTGATGTGAAAGATCAATCAAAACTGTGACCACAGAGCATACTCAGAATTTTCAAGAAAAACATACCTTGGCTCTGATACCAATTGTTGGAAATTTAGACCTCCTGAACCCACACCCAAGGATCTTTGATAGATAAAAATATCAGAAAATAAATAAATAATAACAACACAAGAAAATTTACGTGGAAACTCCCAAACCGGAAAAAAAAACCATGATCAACAAGAAGAAAATTCACTATGTGAAAAATCTTTACAATCACACAAATTTTCATTTTACTTAATCCCCCAATATACCAACATACTCACAAAGAAATACCCACAACAAACTCTCCAACTCTCACTTCAAAAGAGGAATTTAACTAGAGTCAAATTTATCATACAAATCTTTGACTTTGTATTGGTACATTAAACAAGGAGGCAACAATCTCTTTATATAGGCAAAAGTTTTACCCAATTGTTTTCCCTAACTAATATGGGACAAACAAAGGAGCCAAAACTTAACACTTGCTAGTTTGATATATGATATTCGCTCCTATCTTGACGGTGCTATCCAGTATACAACCTTTCATGTTTTTCGCGAAGGGAATCAATGCGCTAATTTCTTATCTCATTTAGGATCGGAAAGTGTGCTTGGGGAGAGTGTTTGGCACACAGCTCCTCCTGGTCTGCGTGATCTTTTGCGCACAGATATTCAAGGGATTGCTTTTAGTCATTCTTAGTGCTTCTTTTTAACGCATCTAATGTACCCAAAAAAAATGTAAAATGGTTTATCAAATTTTGTATAATTAAATTTTTAATTATAATTTTGAGAACACGCATACATAATTTTATCGTAAATTCATGACTGCTAGTTGAACAGCCACTTTCCTCCAAATTGTTAGTTTGATTCCAATCATAACTGTTCCAGCTAGAAGTCAACCAGTTGTTGAGATCAGCACGAGGACGTGCAATCCTCCTACCAGTCTATCCTTGACCAGGGATTTAGGAAAAATCTCTCCTACCGGATTGGTCGCTGTTTTCCCACATGATCTTAATTTCTTCACTTTCTCCTCTGAATTCCTTGTTGATTTTGATCCTTTTTGTTCTGTTGAACTCAGCAATTAATGCATGATCACATTATATAAACACTTACCTGTTGTTTTATATTAGGAGATGTTGCCAATGGCAGTTGCTGCATCAGTTTTGGCAGTGGGGTTTCTAGTGTATGCCTATAAAAGCATTAAACCTCCTCCTCCAAGGATTTGTGGATCCCCGAACGGTCCTCCTGTTACGTCTCCAAGAATCAAGCTCAGTGATGGCAGGCATCTATCTTACAGAGAGACAGGTGTTCCAAAAGAAGCTGCTAAATATAAGCTCATTCTGGTTCATGGTTTTGACAGCTCCAAGGACATATACTTGCCCCTATCTCAAGTGAGGATGATGACCCTCTACTCAAAAGAACCAACCAGCCCTTATTATTAATGATTAGTAAGAATATAATGTTTGAGAGACCTAACAGACTTGCATTTGTAGGAGTTTATGGACGAGTTGGGTCTCTATATCTTGACCTTCGACAGAGCAGGGTATGGAGAAAGTGATCCGAACCTGAAACGGTCAGTGAAGAGTGAAGCATTTGATATTCAAGAACTTGCTGACCAGTTGGATTTAGGACCCAAGTTTTATGTGATTGGGGTTTCCATTGGCACTTACTCCCTCTGGGCTTGCCTCAAGTACATACCTCACAGGTATGCCAATCTTGTTCTCTAAATTTCACCAATCTGAATTAGTAGATTCTAATACTGGAATCTATAATGTGTCAGGAACTGTAAATTCTCATCTTGGTTGCAGGATAGCTGGAGCGACTTTAGTAGTTCCAGTCATTAATTTCTGGTGGCCTTCGTTTCCACCAAAACTGGCCAAGGAATGTTTCAGGAAGCAGCTATGGAGAGACCAAGTGAAACTCACCATCGGACATCGCTTTCCTTGGCTACTATACTGGTGGATGACCCAGAAGCTGTTTCCTTATTCTTCAATCATGCAGAGACATCCTATTCTAGCCAACAAACGAGACGTTCAAACTATAAAGCAAATGTCACAAGTTCCAAACCCTGATGAGGTATAACTTCTTCATGTCATGAACACAAGATGTTTCATAAACAGAGGTAACTAAACTCAGGGTCTTATGGTTCGTAATTTGCAGCACAAAGTAAGGCAACAAGGTGTCCATGAATCGCTGCACAGAGACATATTGGTGCATTTTGGGAGATGGGAATTCGACCCGATGGAGCTAAAGAATCCGTTTCCCAACAACGAGGCATGTGTTTACCTCTGGGAAGGTCACGAAGACAAGCTGGTGCCATTTGAGTTGCAGCGTTTTGTTGCCAAGAAGCTGCCTTGGATCAAGTACTGCGAAGTTCCTGATGGTGGTCATCTGATGATTCATGAGAAAGGTCTCTGTGAAACTATTTTCAAGCAACTTTTGCTCGGACAAGAGCCTTCCATTTGACACATTCTTCATGGTCCAGTAACAAGTATAAATTGCTCAGAGAAGTTACTGAAATGGAAGTAATTAAACACAAATCTTGAAAATTTTCTCAAGATATCTGTAGATTAGCCATGTAATAAATTCTATAATTAAGTTTTTACCATATCCCAAACAAGTGTAGGGCTAGTCCCTCCCTACATCTAACTTTGTGCAGTTGAAATTAAGAAAGAAAATGAAAAGAGAATAGTTCGTCTGGAAAATCTACTTGATCATCCATAGTTTGGTATAGATTAATTGGTCCGATTTAGCTGTTAAAATCTTTAATCATCTAACTTCTTAGTTTATTTTTTAATTTTTTAGCTCGACTTATTTTAATAATTCTTGTTATTGAAAATCAATTAATTAATTTTTTCAGTTTATTTTTTAATTTTTTAGTCCGATTTATTTTAATAACTTTTTTTATTAAAAATTAATTAATTTATTAACTAATTGAATAATTTTTGTTAATTAATAGGTTCTTATAAACTAAAATAAATTAATTAATTTTTATTTAATAATTTTTTCCTTATCTTTTTTAATTTAACTTCAATCTTTTTCACTTATATTAAAAATTTAAACCTTTTATCTTACCATTTCGGTTCAGTTTTTTAACACATTTATAACTAAAATATTAGAATAATTATCTTTTAAGTATTCCATAAAAGATTTAAAATTAATTAAATAATTTATTTTGGATTAATTGTATAAAATTACATAATTATAATTTTTATTTAAATTTGACTAAATTTTATATTGAATTTAAATTATATTTTAAAAAATTGAATCGAGTAAGAGAGAACCCAAATTTGACTTGACCTCATTGTTATTTAGCTCAACTTTTAACTTACATGAGATTTTGAGTTCGAGTCATGCAAAAGGAGGAGGAGTCATGCAAAAGGAGGAGAAATGAGAAATTTTTCTTATTGATGATCTTTTAGTCCTTGAGCAAAGCTCCTTGATCTGATCAATTATGAACGACTAGCTTTTAGCGACAGTGTGAGAGTTGAAGCTACTAGGAAACTTAAGAATTGCTAAGAACCTGATGCTGAGCAGGGCTGGTGATTAATTAACAGTTGACCAATCAAGTATACGACGACAGAAATGTATAAGTTAAAGTTACGTAAGAACTTAAAAGATTCTAGATTTACCTCTTGTAGGACTCTTGAAGTGAGGTCTTAGGAGTTTAAGATTAGTCCGGCTAAACTAAGATATCTAATGTAATTATAAAAGAAAAAGGAAAAAAAGATATTAGCTGGTAATGAATTATTATGACATTTAAGTCTTCAGAGGATGTCGGCAGTAAAGTGACTAGCCAGCAAAGCATGCTGGGGTTTTACTTGTCATGTTTTGTGGACAGTCTCTGTCAACGACGCCCTCTCGCCAGCTACGCTCTTATGCACTTGGCGGACGTTCATGTTGCGAAGAAGGATAAACTATACCCGAAATCAACTACAATAATATATGCAAAGTCTTCTATAATTGCATAATTTCCCGATATGCTTATATTTACAAATTACAAGACATCAAAAATCCAACAATGATTTGGTGAGCGAGGCATTCGGTATCTGAACTCGTCCGAAGGCAAGGTGGCGTTTCGGCAACCTTAGTACGGTGTAGTGCCCACCAAAATTTGGATTATCAGGGGCCTGACTCTCATGCTTGGGCGTGCTCAAGGGTATTAAGTGCAAGGATTAGCAACGATACATCTACTTGCTGAGTCGGTTTCGATGCGCAACCTAGTATTGGGATATATCTAAATATTTTCTCAATAAATTAAAATTTTAGTAGAATTTTAGAAAAGGGTAATTTAAATATTTTTATTTAATATTTTAAAAATTAAATCGAAATTAAATCAATAAGTTTAAGATTTACAATATTTAATTAAAATATTATAAAACTAACTAAAAATTAAATAAAATTTAAAAATTTAAAATATAATTAAAAGAGATTGTTTAAAGTTTAATTAAAAAATTATTAAATAAAAATTAATTGATCAATTTTAATTTACAATAATAATTATTAAAAAATTAAACTAAAAAATTAAACGGTTTAAAATTTTTATATAATTCTTTAATCATTGTGCTTATTTTATTAATAAAAATAATATTTTAATAATAAAAATTAACGATTTTTTTTCTGTCCTAATTTTATCGCTACAATTTAAGTTGTGCAAGTGATTTGAAGGAATATCCAAATCCTGCGGTCTCTTGAAGAAATGTCCAGGCAAGACATACTACAACCTTCTTGAGGTATTATGGACTTCTTGTACTACTGTTGCAACAGCAGGAAAGAAATCGAACTAAATTAGAACAAAATCCCAAATATGAGAGCTTCGTGCAATAAACATGAGAGATCTGCATAAGTTAAAGTTTGCAAGCTTAGGGTACCAGGTGCTTGTCAAAGTTATTTCAACTGGGTCTATCTGTTAGCAACTTGGAGACACTAGCTAACTTCCCGGAGTCAAAAGAGGAGGAACTCAAGCACCAGCATAGCGATTGGATACCTGAAAACAAACTGCAGAGCGTTGCTATGAGCTTGACTCATCAGGTGAGGTCAATTGTTCTGGTTTCTTGCTTTCTGGGATGTTGGTATTTTGTGGAAGAACTCGATCTATGTTAGCTAGATCCATTTTCTTTTTATCTCATTCAGGGATGGTTTCAAAAACCAAAGTTGTCTTGATGATTGGTCTTCTGGGAATGGTTTATCAGGCTACTGAACTACCTCCACCACATGTTCTGCAGTTGCTGGAGAATTCTCCTGGTGATTCACCGAGAGTCAAGCTCGAAGATGGAAGACATCTGGCCTACAGAGAAATGGGAGTCCCCAAGAACGAAGCCAAGTACAAGATCATTATTGTTCACGGCTTTGGAAGCTCGAAAGAGATGAACTTTTTGGCACCTCAAGTACTATCATAACACTTCCCTTTCTGTTCCATCTATTTTCGATCTAAATCTTTAATCTTTGTGGCGTGATTGCTTTTAAAAGAGCTTTATGACTGACAACCTTATAGCTCATAATAGGGGGAACTAACACGGAGTTGAATGAGACTTCTAAAAAGAGTGTGCGGTACCTTGTCAGAAATACGTTAAGCTAAACAAAGAACCTATAATATAATTATAACTTTGAATGGTTATATCTACGTGGTAGGAATGCTTTATGAAGAGATCTTGTTGCACATAAAAACATAGCATTTGAAGCCAGTGCTTTTTAGAAGTACCTGTGCTAAAACACAAGAGCACATGCTGTTAATCCTTTTTGCAGATTTTGGATTCTGCTCTGTTATTAGAACTGAGAACTGATAATAGGATTACTAATTTCCTACTCTTTGTGCTTTTGAATGATATGATTATGATCTCCTGCTCCATTTCTCCAAGTCCATGTGAGCGAAGTTTTTCTTTTCCATTCAGCTTCACCATATCTTAGTTTGTGGGTTAATGGAAATTTTCAAGTTTGGTCTTAATGGAGAAATGTATGATGACTGAAGTTTCACATATCAAGAAAAGTGAGTTTTATTAGCTTTCAGGAACTAATAGAAGAGTTGGGGATATACTTTCTCTTTTTCGACCGAGCTGGGTATGGAGAGAGTGACTCGAACCCAAGGCGATCGGTAAAGAGTGAAGCACTTGACATTCAAGAGCTTGCTGATCAGCTGCAGATAGGACCCAAGTTTTATATAATTGGAGTCTCAATGGGATCTTATCCCATCTGGAGTTGCCTGAAACATATACCACACAGGCAAAATCAGTGAAACTTTCTGCATTGTGTTGTCATATACTCCTTCACAAGTTATTATTCCTTACTTCAGAACTGTTTGTGCAGGCTGGCAGGTGTATCCCTAATTGTACCAGTTGTTAATTATAACTGGCCTTCTCTTCCCAAAATTCTAATAAGAGATGATTATAGGAGGAGACTTGTCCAGTGGGCTTTCTGGTTTTCAAAGTACGCCCCTGGACTATTGCAGTGGTGGGTTTCACAGAAATGGCTCCCTTCAACCTCTGTCCTGGAGCAAAACCCATTGTTCTTCAACCCACATGATATAGAGATCTTGAAGAAAATTCCAGGGTTCCCAATGCTAACTCGGGTAAAATTTGTTCCATAAGATCATGAGGAAATTAGGGGTCTCTATTGTTAAATTTGCAATACTTATATCACTACTGCATTACACATTAGAAACAATCGCATGTCTGATAACTGAGATAGTAATTATGTTTCCTCCTACAGGAAAGTTTGCAAGATAGAGAAGTCTTTGATACGCTCCGAGGTGATTTTATGGCGAGTTTTGGAGACTGGGACTTTGATCCAACGGATCTAAGCAACCCATTCCCTGGAAATGAAAGCTCTGTTCATATTTGGCAAGGTTATGAAGATAGGGTCGTGCCATTTAAGCTTCAAAGATTTATTTCAAAAAAGCTACCCTGGATTCGGTATCATGAAGTTCCTGGAGGTGGGCATCTAATTGTGCATTATGCTGGCTTATGTGAGGCCGTTTTACGAGCACTTCTGCTTGGAGAAGAACCTTTTTCGTTGGATCACATACATCCATAATGGATCTTCAAATTCCCTCACATAATTATTTGATCATTGATACTGTTGTTCATGTAATTACATTGACTCATAGAGACGTGTTGTAAAACATCGGTCATTTGAAAGGTTGAAGTGAATATAATTCTTGGATTTGTTTATGGTGGTTGTGTGAGTAGGCATTTATCATTTATGATGTTCACATAAATTTTCCTTCTGTTCAGAGGGAGAGAACCTGCCGATAAATATGTTGCATTGTTATGGCAGAATAAACATATTTGCTTTCTGCTGCAAGGTGTGGTTGGAACTTGGAATTGATATAGAAACACACAAGCTTTATGTGATACCTAGGAAGCAAAGTGCACGGCCATATCACAAGGTCAAAAGACCAGAGAGACATTAGATCGGACCTTGAGTTGCAACCTTGGCCAAGTGTTACTAGTTTCTGAAAATACCGGGTGCATCAAGAATTCATCTACAAGCCTTTATATCCATATGTGTGTAACATTTGAAGGAACGTAACTATTTGCAGAGTCAATGTGAGCAGTTCTATCTTGTAGTTTCATGGCTACTGCCATAACCACAGACTTTGTGTCAGACTAGAGAAATTTCAAATTTCACGAACTGGGAAGTGATCAAAAGCACAAATTATCATTGTTATGCTTCACATTCGGACCAATTTGCAAAAAACCAGCATCCAGGCATAGGATGATGAGAAAAGAACGTAGTAGACCTTCAACTCTAAGCCACGATATCAGCTTACACTAATACGCTGTCTCATCTCTCTAACAGAACACTTTTAACTTGATGAGTTTGCCAGTACTATGTAACAAAATTTGATGTAATCATAATTATAATATTCCTGTTTCTAAATCGATTCAGTTTTTCCATTTTTCTTTTGGTATAAACTTTGTTGTTGTGCAAGTGCAATCTCAGTATCACGACCGTACTTGCTGGGGTCATGCGATCCTTCCTGTTATTTGTAACTTAATTGAACGGCAGTGGTATAATGTAGGTACTAGGTATGCTTCTGAAAAAGACAGGTCAAGTGAAAAAGTAAACACAGTGGGCAACGGAAACTTCAAGTGGCACAAGCGTGTCACAAAAACTGAACACAAAGTGGGGACCTTTATATGTCGTATGGTTTCAAAGCCAATAGCCATGGTAGCCCCCTTTTTTCTCCCTCTTCCATTTTCTTGCTAGTCTCTGATTCTGAATTCTCTTTCACAACCTAACCACCGTTAAGGATATGAAAAACTTCAGGTATTGAGTTTTCATTTATGGCTGTGCTCTCTCCTTTTTCTCATTGTTATGGAAACCTTTGTATGCATATATCTCCCCCTCGGACACTGTACTTTGCTTGACTGTGAGTCACTGATCAGTTAATGGACATGCATGGTTCCATCATTGCCTTAAACTAGCTTTAAACTGAGAAAATATATCAGTTTATGGTTCGTACCATAGAACTTCAGTTTAAGTTTTCCATCTCCAGTCAACTTCCAAATGAAGCGAGTTGCACATCGATATGCTGGGTTCTACCATGAAAAGCAGGATTCTTGACCATTACAATCGCAGACCTGTTATCGCAGAATATTACTGTTGCTTCCTAATGATGCAAGTCAACAAGAAGTTTCTTGAGCCATAAAGATTGTCAAGCTATTGAATTTGCTGCTATGTATTCAGCTTCGGAAGAAGATAAAGTTACTGTATCTTGCTTCTTTGAACTCCAGGTACAGCTCCAGAACCAAAGCTGAAAACATTACCGATAGTGCTCTTCCGATCATCTAAACGCCCTGCCTAATCACTATCTATAAAGCCAACTAATCTGAAATTTGAAACTTTGGAGTACCAAGTACCAAAATCAACAGTTCCAACCACGTAACCAAATATTCTCTTTGCCGCACCAAAGTGCTGTTTCGTAGGATTATGTATAGTTCTGGACACAACACTAACTAAAAAGGCAACATCAGGTCTAATGTGCATCAAAAGAGTTCAAATCACCAGCTAAACTTCTCAATAGCCTCGAATCAGCCTTCTCAGTCCCAGCTTCACACTGCAACTTCTTATTATTATTCATTGGTGTGGATGCCACTTCACACTTGGTCATATTAAACCTTTTCAAAAGATTTGCTGCATTTTTCTTTTGAGAAACAAAAATTCCATCTTCACTTAAATTATCTCAAGCCCTAAAAGATATTTCAACAACCACAAATTTGTCATCACAAACTTTCTCACCATACAAAAGTTAAAATCATCAATTAAGGACTTAGACGATCACATATAAATCATATTGTCCACGTAAAGCCAAACCAACAAAAATTGCCCATTACCTTGCCGCTTAAGGTAAAGAGGCGGCTCATTCTTACTTCTTGTGAATCTGCTATCTCAGGAGAAAGAGTCAATTCTGCTATACCATGCCCGCAGACCTTACTTTAACCCATAAAAAGCTTTTTTGAATTATGATTTAGAAGAGGATGTTTATGCTTTACAACCTCAAGACTTTGTTATCAATGGCAGTGAAGAGAATGAAAGAACATCCATGATCTAGGTTATGTTGGATCCAAGTTCACGTGGTGACGAGGCATGGTTTAGGTTAGATTGGATCGAGTCTTTGGGTCTACAGAGTGGATTCACAACTTCCTGCAAGCCGTGAATTACCACTTACTCTTTCTAGGATCTGACCATAGACTCATGTGGATTCACCTTCAACACCTGACTCCAAAACAAATCGGATCCCCTGTTTTTATATTTAAAAGTGCTTGGCTAACTCACCCTGGTTTTGACGGGGTGGTAGCGACACATTGGTTACCCGATGAAGAGACAATGAGTAAATCTCTAGCCATATTTTCCAGTCAACTCATATAGTGGAATCGTTCAGATTTTGGCAATATTTTTCATCGTAAGAAAAGACTACTAGCTCGTTTATAGGGCATATAGCAAGTCATGACCGAGGGAAATCTGGACTCCCTTCTAGCTTTGGAAGACCAGCTGATTGGGGAACTGATGCAGGTGTTGAGTGAGGAGAAAATCTTTTGGTATCAGAAAACCCAATGTGAATAGATTTCGAAGGGCGATAGGAATACCAAATATTACCACACTCTAGCCCTTTAAGAAAATGAGGATAGCGAGTCTCCAGGACTCTCAGGGAACAGTAGTCACTGACCCAGGGAGTTGTGCTGATTAGCCAAGAATTACTTTGCGAATTTGTTTACGCAAGAGGCAGGCTCTCCTTACCAATTCCCGATCTCACGAGCCTTCCCATCAATTTTCGAGGCCAGTTTCCGAGAATTAGCGCAGCCTCTACACCCTACCGAGATAAAATCTGCGATATATGGAATGAACCCGCATAAAGCTCCTGGGGTGAATGGCTTCAGTGTTTATTTTTCCAGAAGCACTGGGGGAGGGTCGGCCCCAAGGTGACGGAGCACCTTCAAGAGACCTTCTAGCAGAAGAAGTGGGAACCGGATCTCAACCAAACCGTTAGTTTCACCCAGTTTCGCCCAATCAACCTCTATAATGTGATGTACAAAATCATCGCTAAAGTCATCGTTAATCATTTGAAAAAGCATCTGGACTTTCTATTGTAGGAGAACCAATGCAACTTTATTGTGGGCCGACAAATAACTGATAATATCATCATTGCCCAAGAAATCATTCACTACAAGTGAAGGAAGAAAGGGAGGACAGGATTTTTAGCGATGAAGGTGGATCTAGAAAATGCTTATGGTCAGATTTGCTGGGATTTTATCCAAAACATTTTAGAGGATATTGGTTTTCTGGAACACCTAATATAGGTCATTATGCAATGAGTTGCGACGGTGACTATGCAAGTAGCATGGCAGGGCACTGTTTTAGATCCCTTCAACCCCTTAAGAGGAATTCGACAAGGTAACTCGCTCTCGCCTTATCTTTTTGTGATATGCATGGAGCGTCTAGGACACCTTATCTCAAGCAAGGTGGGACAAGGTCGATGGAGACCTATAAAACTGAGTCATAAAGGGGCCCCCATCCCTTTTCTTCACAGATGACCTAGTTCTCTTCGCTAGCGCTACAAATTCTCATACGCAAGTTATTGCAAAGACCCTTGAAGACTTCTGTAAGACATCTGGGCAAAAAGTTAACACAACCAAAACGAAGATTTACTTCTCCAAGAATGTTTCGCCAGAAATAGCGCATCAACTAAGCCAAGCCCTTCACATTACAATAACGAACAATCTAGGAAAATAGCTGGATGTACCTTTGCTTCATGAGCGCCCCACGCGAAACACCTATCAGCATATCCTAGAAAACACTCAGAAAAAGCTCACAGGGTGGCGGGCACGACAGTTGTCACTAACGGGGCTAGTTAACTTAACCCAATCTGTGATTTCGGCCCTCCCTATTTTCATGATGCAAACAGTGCGACAGTCGAGACGTTTATGTGATGACTTAAAACAAATCATGCGCAATTTTATCTGGGAAGCCACAGAGGATCAGAGGAAGATGCACCTTGTCAATTGGGATACAGTGTGTCAGCCCAAAAAGGCTGGGGGGCTAGGCATCAAACGCATTAGGTCTTCCAACGATGCATTGTTAACAAAGATGGGTTGGGCTCTATTAGCCAAACCTATAGCCTTCTGGGTCAAGGTTTTAAGGGCAAAATATTGTCTGGATCCAAACCATATCCCCCTTACGTTAGACAGGATAGGGGCTTCGAGTTTTTGGCGAGGGATTGCGGCAACCTGGAAATATGTCCAGTATGGCTTACAATGGAAATTGGGAAATGGTCGCCACGATCTATTTCTGGCTGGATAGGTGGGTGAAAGATTGGGTCCCTTTACTCTTTGTGGTGGACTCTCCGATTCCAACTAGCATTTTGTTTGCTAAAATAGCGAATATTCCGAATGAGGAGGGCAACTAGAAGTGGGACTTATTTCAACTGTATCTTTCTTCCATAGTCTGTATGGATTTAGCCGAGTTAACTCCTACTGTAGAACATACAGGGGAAGATACCATGAGATGGAGTCCAACTGAATATGGGCGATTTACTATGGCGTTAGCCTACGAATTAATCGTAGGGCACACCACAGACAGATAAGCTAATTTCTGGGCATTAATCTGGAAATGGGCGGGGGCCCAGCGGCTTCGCGTTTTCCTCTAATTAATGACCAAGAAAAAGCTCCTGACCAACCAAAACGAGTGGCGAGACACATTGTAATGGATAACAGCTACCACATATGCGAGCAGGAAGAGTCCAACTTATATGTCATCTGAGATTACACGAGGGTGCAAGCTTTCTGGAGACAATGTCCAGCGAAGGTGGTGGATACGGATTTCTTCCTCCAGGACGAGGAGGTTTGGGTGCTATCCAACCTCATGAAGCATTCACAGGTGATGGAAGGGGACTGGGCGACTATTTTGGAGTCACCTGCTGGATGCTTTGGAACTGGTGCAATAAAAGCCTTTTTAAAGAGGATTTTGTATGGCCGGAAGATGGTACTAGGGTAGTAATGGTGTATGTGGACTAGATAATCAGGATGAGGGCAGTGAAAAATTGTGTGTTTCCGAATCAAGCACTTCTAATGAGCAATATAATGGGGTGGACCAAACCACCGACGGACTAAGTTAAGCTAAATACGAATGGAGCAGTTAAATAAGGGTCGCACATCGCTACTGCGGTGAGTTACTTTGCGATTGGCACGGGCAGTGGTGCGGAGGTTTTACTCAACACATTGGAAGAAGCTCACCCCTAACGACTGAACTCTGGGGAGTCCACTCGGGACTCACTTTGGCTTGGTCTCTTGGGTATCACCAAATTATGTTAGAAGTGGACTCTTTGGAAGTCATTAACATCCTATCCGGTTCTAATACAGAGACTAATGACACTAATTTTTCGTTGGCAAATACCTGGGGACTAGTCCAACAAGATTGCGAGGTGCAGATTCAACACATACATTAGGAAGGAAGTCAATGTGCCAATCACCTGGTCACCCTAGCAGTTTTGGTCAGCCCAAGCATGCACGTTTTTCAGGAGCCTCCTATGTCAGTCTTGGATTTCATTCACAAGGACACGCAGGGAGTAGTGTACTACAGGGCACTGCGTTAGTTAGTTTTTTCAGTTTTTGAGTTCCCTTTGTATCTAAAAAAAGAAGAAGAATGTATTTTACCGCAATCCATTGAATGTCAGTAGGACAGTGTAAGAATTGAAAATTTTTGTTAACAGTAAATTAAATATCATGTCTGGTTAGACCAAGTTATTGTAGTGCTCCAACAGTACTACAATGTTTAGTGTGATTGGAAAGAGGAAGACCATGAATTTTGGAAAATGGAAGAGAAGGGGTAATGGGTGTGGAGATAGGTTTGGAGCAATCAAGGTGTTTGCAGTGAAGAAGTCATGAGTGTATTTAGATTATGTAACAAGAATACCAGTGGGCGTAAAAGTGGCTTCAATGTTAAAAAAGTAGTGAAGAGGGCCTAAATCTTTTATGGTGAAAGCAGAGTGAAAGGCATTAATGATCGTCTGAATAAATTGTTGTGAAGAACCAGTGACCAAGATATCATCCACATTAACAAAGAGAAAGATGATGTGAGTTGATGTAGAGTGAATTAAAAGAGATGTATCTGCCTTGGATGAAGTGAAACCAAGGTCAACAAGTTTATGACTTAAGTGGCGAAACCAAGCTCGAGAAGCTTGCTTAAAACCATAAATAGCTTTGTATAGGTGACACACATAATGAGGATGACGAGGTTCAGCAAAACTAGGTGATTATTGGACAAAACCGGGTTCTTGTAAGATGTCATAGAAAAAAGCATTGTTAACATCAAGCTGACAAATGGACCAGCTTTTAGCTAAGGCAAGTGTAAGAACAAGGTAAATAGTGGTTGGTTTGATAACAGGACTAAATGTGTCAGTATAATCAAGATCGGGTGATTTATGATAACCTTTGGCGACCAAACGGGCTTTATAGCAATCTAGGGAACCATCAAGATGAAGCTTTTTATGGAATACCCATTTACAGTTGACAATATTTGCACCTGGAAATGGAGGAATGAGGGACCAAGTATTGTTGTGATGGAGATCTTTGAACTCATCAAACATACTTTGTCACCAGTGAGAAAATTTGTTTGCTTAAGTGAAAGAGGTAGGGTCGGGATCAAGAGATCGAGGAACAATGGTGTGGTAAGTAATGTGGTGATTAGGGAAGTATTTTAAAGGTCTGGTGTGGTCCTAAGTGTGAGTGACCATTGGATGAGAAGAGCAAGATGATGGTGGAGGAACAGGGGGAATAGGTAAGGAAGAAGGTATAGGAGGCATAGGTGAGGCAGAAGGAGTCAAAACTGGGGAAAGGGAAGAACTAGGTAATGTAGGAAGAGTAGATGAAAATTGAAGTTGTAATGGTAAGGATAGTGAAGTGGGAGAGGAGGAAGGAGAGGATGGTTTGAATTAATAAAACTGATGTTCAAGAAATCTAACATGTTGGGAAATATAAATTTTATCAGTGCAGGGATCAAAACATTTGTATCCTTTATAATTAGGGGCATAGCCAAGGAATACACATGGAATAGATTATAGTGTGAGCTTATCAGGTCGACTGTGAGCAAGGAAGGGATAATATGTGCAACAAAAACTCGAAAATGATTAAGATTAGGAGACGAATTGAACAACAGCTCGTGGGGAGATTTGAAATGTAAGGTAGATGATGGTAAGAGGTTTGATGAGATAAACAACAATGGAAAAGACTTTATACCACAATCGCTTTGAAAGAGAGCTATGAACAAGAAGAGTGATTCTGCTTTAGTTATGTGACGAATTTTAAGTTTAGCAATACCATTTTGTTGTGGAGTATAAGAATAAGAGATACGAAAAGAAATATCATGAGTGGTGAGAAAAGTGGCAAATGATTCTCTAATGAGTTTAAAAGCTCCAGCAAATTGAAACATTTTGATTTTTGTAAAAAATAAGTTCTCAACAGTAGTTTTGAAAGATTGAAATTTTTGCAATGCTTGAGATTTATGATCTAGTGGAAAGATCCACGTGTAACAACCAAATCATCAATAAAAATTATAAAATATCATGAACCAGAAAGAGATAACAAGGATGATGGTTCCCAAATGTCGCAATGAATTAATTGAAGAGGTGTAGTACATACTCCAGTGGATGTAGGAAAGGAAAGACTACAATTTTTGCTTTAAAGACATGAATTACAATGAAGATGGGTGCGAGACATTGGATTAGATGTAAATAATTTTGAAAAAATTGAATACATGGATGACCAAGATGTTGATGTCAGAGATGTGAAGAGACACGTTGAGTAGCAAAAGCCATAGGATTTGTGAAATGGACAGGAACCTTGAAAGGATAGAAATTATTGTGGATATTTCTTATGAGAAGTGAAATCTTGGTAGAAAGGTTCTTCACAACATAACCAAAGGGATTAAATTCAATTAAACATGAATAATCTTTAACAAATTGGGTAACAGAAGTAAATTTGCAGTAAGGTTAGGCATAACAAGAATATTATTTAAGTGTAATGGTCGAAGATTGGTATGGAAAGATAGAGAATCTTTGAAAGTAATGGGAAGAGTAGTATCGTTACCGACAACAACTTGATCATTACTGTGATATGGTTGAATGAAGTCAACAATATTGTTGTTGGGTGTCAAGTGCGAAGAAGCATCAGTATTTGGAAGCCATTCGATTATTTCCCTAGGTGAAAAGAGGGAAGAATTGGGAGTAATATGTAAGGCATAGTGAGGGGTCAAATGAAGGATTGGAAAATTTGTTTCAGGATTGCATGTAGCAAAAATAAAAAGTTACGAATATATGACCAAATTTTTGCAAATTTGATAGTTTAGAGATCGAGAATTTGGTTTGGGTCGGAAGGTGGAATTAGAATATGTGTATGAGTGATGTGGGCCGATGTTGGTGAGGTGATTGTTGCTGGGTTAAGGGAAGATGGGTTAGGCCAAGGCTTGATGTGTTGGGCCCCGATTCGTAATAAGCATGTTTCAATTATTTTGAGGCATGTTAAAATTATTTAGAGGTTTTAGTTTGA
>JANVCL010000213.1:3407268-3434797 GCA_026546855.1 Erythroxylum incrassatum | reverse complement strand
ATGTCATACCAGTCGAACCGATCAAATCGGTGAACAGTAAGGCCTCCGGTCCGGGTTTTAAAACACTGGTCTCAGCCAAAGTTTTCATTTTTTTAATTCTTTTATACAATTTAATTAATAAATTATATTTTTCAAAATTATATATTTATTTATCTCTTTATATTTTAATTATGAATTTAAATTTAAATTATTATTTAAAAAAATAATTACTATTTGCAAACATTGATTAATAACTGAGAATTAGGCATTAAAAACAAAATTTATCGAGTATTTAGAGGATCGGAAGCGCACTTCCGGTAATATTTTCATCTTTTTTTTTTACTCAATAGGAGAAGTACACGAAAACTAAACCACAATACAGGGAAACACGACCCTTGAGCTATCCTCTAGGAGGATAGAAGAGCAACCCTCAGGCGGGTTTGGATACCAATGGATACCAAGAATGAGATTCTTGGCGTAGTGTGCTAGCCAATCCGCAGCTCGATTAGCTTCACGGTAGATATGTCTAACTTTCACAGTCCACTCTCGGTTGAGGAGTTGTCGTGTCCTCACGAGTAGAGTGTGGTATGGAACTTGTGATATTTCAGAGGATGAAAGTAACGTAACGACTATCTGAGAGTCCACCTCGAGTTCTACCTTCTGAAAACCTAGCGTCCATGCAAGGTGCAATCCGGAAAAAACCCCCACAACTCAGCACATATTGGTTGACAGAATCCGATATTGTGCGCAAAACTCCCTCACCAACGTCCTATGCTATTCCGAAGGAGTCCTCCTGCTGTGGCCTGCGAAGTGAACATAGAATAAGCTCCAGTCGTGTTAAGTCGTACCCAGTCTTGTGTGGGAAAGCTCCATCCAATAAGGGTTTTCTGTCTTAGGCGTGGACCCAGGACAGTTCTTCCTATCAATTCCTTGGCTTGCACAGTCGTGCGGACGTACCGGAGGACACAGTAGACAGCTTTGTCTTCTTCCGAAGTTGAATTAATACTTAGCAGCAAGTTTGGCAAGCTTTATTTCTCATGAAACCTCTTGCCTTGTGTTTGCCACGGATTTTCTCTACTTATTGGTATTAAAGGAGAGGCAAAGTCAAAGAGCTTGAATTGCTGAACCTTACTGCTTCCAGAAAAACGTACATCGAGACTTAAATAATGCTAGAGAACAACAGAAAAAAGCTAGAAAATAGGACCACAAAACCAATTATTTGACATTGTGCTAAATATCTTTGACCATTAATAATACCGACTCTTGACAAATAAAGCATCCTGCGACCCAATAACAGACGAACAGAAAACCTATGCTCCTATAGATCACCAACTAATAACTTTGAACCATTTAACTAACAAAATGAATCCACCAAGAAGGAGCTGCAGCTAGAGTTGAATTGACTAAGAGACGAGAACTCCAGGTTAAAACCCATTGTGGTAAAGACTTGCTTGCTTCCGTTGAATTCCTTGAGATCAAAATAGCAAGTTTCTGATTTGTTAATTACTAAATGATACTCTTTCTTAAAGCATAATGTGAAGCAGGAGGGAAATTGAGCAAACAGAAAAGAAGAGGTATAGGAAATAGATACAACAATTGAATATTGTTTTTTTTTATATCATAAAGAAAGATATACACATATTATGCTACTAATCGGGGAAAGGAAACCTCAGCCATATCCTCTACTAGGATACTAAAGCAACCCACAAGCGGGCATTGATGCCAGTGAATATCAAAATCTAAGGACCTGATATGGTTAGCTAGCTAATCCGCGGCTCGATTAGTCTCTCGATATATATGTCTAGCTTTCACAGTCCAATCGCAGTTGAGAAGTTGTTGAATCCCTAGAATTAAATTAGAGTGGGGCTGATTGGTTGTAGCGGAGACCGATAAACTGTGAAGAACAGTCAATGAATCCACTTCGAGTTCGATAATGCATAACATTAATATTGATTTTTATATTAATGTTATGCATTTATGGATGCCTACAGGTTATCACGAGGAAGTCATTAACAATATTTCCAAAAGGAAACCATATAAACTTAGGACGTTTAGAAGGGCAATAAGCCTGGCTTGGTGAACGAGATCTGATCTTAATTTGCAGCTGGAAATAAGAGTGTAATGTCTGAAATTAGCTAAAAAAAAGGGTATACGCAGGTTTAATGTTTCTGACAAACCCATTTTTACTAGTTTCAATATAATGAGCAATGAATCCTCAGTATTAAAACCTGGTCCATGAGTGTCAGGATCTTCAACCGTGAAAGTACTATATTGAGAAACAGGAGAGACGAAGAGAAAGGCTTTGTGGAAGGTAAAGCCGAGTTATGAGATATGTATTGTGACATCATTTAATACTCCACCAAATCCTCTCTTTTTTTTTTTGAAGCCCTCCACGAAATTCTCATTAAAATTTATATTTTCACAAGAAACATATTACACGTGACCACCTATCAATCCAACACATGCATGCATGCCATGAACACTTGTAAGATAAACGCAGTATAGTCATATGACTCCTAAGCATTTGTCTTCCATATGCTTTTACATGCACTTTTATTTGTGTTTATCTTGAGAAAGCGACTAGCTAATCAAACCCCACATTGCCTATTCAACAAATTGGAGTTAGAGATCCTTTCTCCAATTTAGTGGTTTCCAAGTCTTTTCAATGTCTAAAACGATCTAGTTTTAGTTAAATTTAGAGACTATCCAACCCTATCTAATGACTAAAATGATGTCGTTTTAGCTATTAAACAGAGTTGAACACTATAAAATTAGGGAGAAAATCCCCATTTCAACATTACGCAGTTGCATCCTTAATTACAAAAAAAAAGTTATAATGAAAAAAATATTTGATATGTTTTATAATTTATCTTAATACATACCGCCTGCACACTTTGCATTTATAACGTATAGGTATGGATTATTGTTTTGGCCACTCCCTATGTCCTTTGTGCATTATTTATAAAAAGTATTAAGGATGTTCACAACCACTTGGCATATATATAATTATTGAAGTGCTTCAATTGCAAACACTAACTCTTTTCTATCCCAAATGAAAGTTTGTCTAATTCACATTAAGAAAAACGACAAGGGGCAGTGTTTATATGCTCCCCTCCTCTTGTCCATGATAGATTAGATTAGAATTCCCTTCTCTTAACAACTTCATTTATTGATGTTAACTAAGTATTGGTATGTTTGTTGAAAGAGAGGACTCGAGTTTATGATTTAATCCTTATTCTATTGAGTAGCTTATATAATTTATAAATTGCAATTTTAAAAATAGAGATATAGGTATGAAAGTTTTTAATATAATACTTATTTTTAATTTAATAATTAACCTTTCAAAACTCATGTAATTTAGGTTAATGCATTATTTTTATTGATATGATTAGTGGATGAATATTCTTGTATAATTTAAGTTAAAATATTATTTTTGTTGATATGACTGACAGAAGAATACAGGTTTAAAAATCAACCAGAAAAAACCCTAAAAGATTAAATACTGCTAAATTTCTTATAAAAAATACAATTAACTTACGATTTAGTTTTTTTAATACAAAATTAACCAAAAATTAATATCAATATATATTATTTTTCTCTTTATCATTTTTTAATTATTAGAAAAATAGTTGTAGTTTTCTATAATTGAACAAAGCATTAAATGTAGTTATAACAAAATGCCAATACTTCTATACATATATTTTCTAACCCCATGGTTGGTCTCTATTAAAAAGAGAAATTAATTACATGAATTAAATTAACATGTCACATTATACACTTTCAAAGAAGAAATTTATATTACCCTTCCAAATCACTGGTTCCTTTGGAAGAAAATAAATAGGCAAAATATTATAAATTTCTCGTGATATTTATTTTCCAATGTAAAAAGAAAAAAATATAATTTCTCTGTAATTTCTTCATGGAATACCGAGATGTGTCAAGAGTGAGTGACTGAACTTCAAAGCTACTTTGCTACTAACTCCTAATTCCTAACTACTACTTTACACAGGAGGATTGATGATGGTGAACATGCATGAGTTCTTTCCCAACCATTTTCTGCTCTCTTTTGGTAATATCTTTATACATCAAAAGTTGGAGACGAAATGGTTTTCTGACGACTGTCGAACCATTTGTAGATGATTATCAGATGTGGTCTGTCGCGTGCCATCTTCTACTATCATGCTCCTATTCATCAACCAAAATATCTTACAATTAATACAATTGAAAGCAACGTATACAATTTATTATTCTTCTTCTTGTATCTTACTCTCGAGGACGAGATGCCCAGAGTGAGCTAAGTGCTCGTAACCGGCCGTAATATTCTCCGATCACCAGAAAACACCGCGCCGCTTGCCTCACCGTCAATATCCGGAGCAATTGGTGGAGGGTTTGCTGTCTCAAATTATCAGCCTACAATAGTTGAAATTAAGATAATTATAATTAGGAAGTTGTCGTGTACACCACAACCAAAGTACTACTTGTCTTCATTATTATTATTATTATCAAACACAAACGGACCATTTTAATAATACAATTATAAAATTCAAAAGAAGGTGTTTATTAATATAAAATATATAGAGGGAGAGTTATAAAATGAAGCTGACAGGTGTATCTAGGGTTTTTATTTCAACGAACATCATTTTCGAACCACCCTATGATAGCTACACTATCCTTTGCAGATAACTTAGCCCTTAAGCAATGCAAGAAGCTAACTTATATGCTGATAATTACATAGATTTGTTAGACTGTTTTATATTGTCTAGATATGAAAATATTAAAGAGTTTGTAAGTGGTAAGGGTCAACTATCTAAACAACTAGTTCTAGTTATTTAGATAATGGTTGACCCAAACTCAATTATTGTTAATGAACTCTACACTCTGCACATATTAAAAATTCAATAGGGTTTACAAAAAACAGTCTCTCTATATTATAAGAGTAAGGCTGTTTTTCTAACTTCGCTTTATTGCGAGACTTTAGCTTAAGTATGATGACGATGATAACGATGAAGTATGTGTATTTTCTCTATAATTGTAAAAAAATAAACATATTTACATAAATATATAAAAATATAAAAATAAGGTTTTTATTTAAGTTGGGTGAATTTTAAAAAATTAGTTCTTAAATTAAAAAATAAAAAATAATACATTGTTGAGTGTATATAAAATTATAATTAAGAAAGTTGACCAAATAACAAGATGGTGACAACTTATAATTTCATGAATCAAGATATGATATGATCATCAAGACTAGATATTTTAATGTTATGGTGTGGCATCCATGTCAAGTAGGGTGGACATGAGTGTAGGATATCCTTGTTTGACTTATAATTATTATGTGAAATGTGTGATTTTGTACCTATTGTCTTAGCCAATGAAAAGTCAACAGGAAAGAGGTTAAAATCAACGTCAATGTCAAAGAAGCATAAGGCAATTGGATTCTTTCGTCTTACCCTTTCAGGTGTTAGGTAGTAGAATTGGCGGCGGAAAACAAGCGAGTCACATAGAATATAATGGATTTGACTTATTAACAACGACATTTCAACTACTCTTTTAGCTAATTACTATTAATTAATGAGACTATGTACCTTTTTTTGGAATCAATATTGATTTATTTCGGATAATTTTTCATCCCGAGTCATTTTTTTATTGTCACATTTTTACGTAAGTTTATTAAAAATAGTTTTTTTTTATTATATAAAGATAAGATTAAGTATTATCAAACTTCTTCAAACTCTATTTTATTACGAGGCTTCAGACTAAATGTGACGGTATAATTCTTAAAATAGTATTTCTGAATTTAACCCTAAGGACTGTGATGGATTTACCTGGCGAACGAAGCCTTCAAAATTGGAAAGCTTGCCCAAGGCAACAGCCATTTGTTGTACACCGTCAATGATAGGACCGCCGGCGATGGTGTCAACAAGAGAATGTTGAAGCTGTTCAAAGCCCTGAGAAAGAGCCTCCTCCGCCTGTTGTGACGATTGTTGGAGGCTGTATATGCCCATTACTTGTTGTTCCGTTAATGGGTCTAATTGAGATAGTAGCATCTGATCATCATATTAAAAACGTAATTAGTCATAACCTCACAATGATTAAGTATATAAGAAATTAGTTATTATAAGTTCTAATAACCTTAATAAGATCAGAGGGCTTAAAACCACCCATCCAAAGGAAACAACGTTCAGCGGCGGTGGACCACATTCCATTAATGAGGTGAAAGACGTCGGCCTTTGCAGCCGCCGCCTTCAGTCGGAAAATCTCATCGTAATGAGAAATGTATCTATCCACTATCACTCTCAGGTCACCGTCCGGTAAATGTGCTTGCAGTCCGGTCCGGAGCTCCAACATGTGCCGGTGATCATCTTCTAGCCATCTCGCGTACTCCATATCAAACATTGCAGCTCCTGCACATTATAATTTTAGAGAATCAATTTCTTTGAACATATTAAATTAATAACAAATACTAATGTCTAGTCGTCGTCACTTGGTCAAATCAAGGAACTTCAGACACATTGTGTACATATTATCTAGTCGTCGTAACTTGGTCTGATCAAGGAACCTAAGACACATTTGGTTTGGAGAATCAATATTTGTTTATGACTTTATCTTCACCTACCAATCTATATCATTGAGAATACTGAAAATGATAATCCATTATTAATTATAATATTCTATGTAATTAAGGACTCACCAGAGCTAATACTGCCACCAGCACCACCCACGAAGAATCCCTGTAAGTTAATAATTAATTAGAAACCCAGAAAATTTGTAATTACTCAAATTCTGATACGTCTGCAAAACCTTTCACCTGCTGTCGTGCTCTTTGAAGATCTTGCTCCAACTGAGTAAGCTTTAGCCTGCTAGACTCTAGCTGTTGTACATAGGCCTGGCGTCGTGTAAGAAGTGAAAACACAAGACATTAACTCTCAGTTGTTGTTTGATGCATTATGTTTGTCTGCTAGTGGTAACTATAAATGTGAAAAAACAAAAAGAAGAAAGTTCAAACCTTCTTTCTTAGTCTGCTCTTCCTTGCAGCTTCTCTATTTTGAGCCAAACGTCTGAGTGTCTGAGAATGGTGGAGAAAGATACTTATAAGTCAAGCAACAACCCCAAAAAAGAAAACATTTAACCAGAAGAAGAAGGATTGTTGTTTAAAGTAGTAGTAATACCTTGGCATCAAGTTGCTTTTCTGATGTGGAACCCTTTCTCTGCAACATCACAATATGGGCATTAAAATTTACGAAGAACAGAAATTTGAGAAGAAAAACTTGGGCAGTATCTAATTTCGGTGCAAAGAAAAATATAATTTTTACTAGTATGCCGTGATGATTTTAGATAAGAATTAGCATGAAGGTGATATAATGAAAAAAAAAAAGCTTGAACAGAAAGTTTAGTCAGGCTTCTGTTCCCTGGGGGGTTGGTGGTATTGTGAATGATGTTGCTCTTGGAGCCTGTAACATGAAAATGATGGCTATCTGTCATTTGAGGTCTTTTTCATTTTTCAGACCTGATAAGTTCCAAAACGTGTTCTCTAAACAAGACCTTTAAATGGTAGTTGTATGGATCGGGTGAAGTGGATCATTACTGTTTCAAAAAAAAAAAAGTAGAAAATACTACGAAGATTCCAACTTTGGCCATTCGTATTCGCAACAAAACTCCTATTCTGTTTCGGGTTTCATGTCAGACATTGAACAAGAGAAATCCTTCAGGATCAGAGAAACTCTGCACTTCTGATTTTCTGTGGATTGTTGGGATCTGAGCTCTTCCTATTTTACAAGATATGTGGGTCACGGAGAGAGAGAGAGTGAGAGGAGAGGTAAAGCGGTGATGATAACCATAAAGATACCAACTTTTCCTGAGCATCGGGATTTGAGAAGGGGGAGAGAGAGAGAGTAGATAGACAATTAAACGAAAACAGTATTTATTAAGAACCTTTTCTTGTGAGGATTTGGCAGGTGACTGATTCAGTAGCGAGGGTCCTACTCCTTCAGCTCTTCTGGAGGCATCACTCGCCATGTCAACTTGTTGAAGTCGTAGCTGTTTCTGATCAAAAGCCTGAAGTTGATCTGAAGAAGAAGAAGCCTTTTTACTAACAGGAGATTCTGGCTCTATCTGCACTTCAGCTTTGCTTGAAAGAGTGTTTACTGCTGATCCTGAGTCAGTACTCTCTCCCCCCGACTTTGAACTTCCCTGTAATTGATTACGAACATCTCTTTTTTCAGTAAACCCCACCAAAAGTTCTCGATTGGATAGTCAAGAATTACCTCAGAAGTAATGAAAACCACCTAAATACGCTGTACTTTGTTAATATTATCTATCATTCAAGAAGAGAAAAAACTCCTTTTGAACATCTCTTTTTGATCACACATAAGGCATTAAAATCGATGGTGTTCTTGAAGTGCCCACATCAAAAGAGAAAAAGCAAATGGTCAAAGCTTGATAAAGAAGGTTCAGAAACTACTACTCTTGGGGTATGCTGGAGTCTAATTGGCCATGCAGGGAACATTTCCAGAGTCGCTGCAGGTCTGCCTGTTACTGTGAACAAAGCTGCAATAATGAACAAAAGCAAAATCTCAGAAGATCACCAGAAGAACTAAAGACTGATCTCTTTGATACTATTTTCCTGTAGTTATACGGATAAGGAGGTCAAGTTTCGATAACACCAGTCAAGTCTCTTGCCCAAGAATCATTACTATATTGAAATGGAAAGCTTCTCTACTGTACCGCTCCGTGGAGGTATTCAAACCTCTCTCGCACTTTCTTTAGACGTATTCAAACGTCTCTCTCTCTCACACACACAGCTCTTTTAAAGAGTTGTTTGTACATGTCAAACGTCAGAAAAAATGGAGATAGAAAAAAGAAAAAGGACATACGTGCTTTGGCTTCATCATTTCTTATCTTAGCTCCTTGAAGCACAATTGCTTCTTCCAGCTCTCCAAAATCAAAACTAGGGCCTTCTTGGTTTCTGAGACAAAGAACTCGATTAACCCATGTCAGCCATCAAGAGAACAATTCAGAAGACAAAAAATTTAGAGAAGCAAAACCAATTCCAGTTCAAAGAACCCCCTCAAAAAGTTCTGAACTTGGGAGGTATAAGAACAGCAAAGATTGTCATACATGAAACTTGTAGTAGCGTTCATTCCATGGAAAACTGGATAGGGAAGATGATGGTGAGTAGAGGGACCAGAGTCTGACAAACCAGTTTCTCCAACTCGATGACTCGCCATGCAAAGACTCCTTTCTCAGACCATTCTCTTCTTTCTCTAACAAAGAAACTGAAACCTGAGAAAGATGTAGAAGCAGAGGAGTTAGTATAAACACTACAGAGATAGAATCTTAAAGGAAGATACGGTTGAACCATACCCAAATAGTGGAAGCAAGAAACAGGAGTAGGAGCTCTAGAAACTCAAGGAGAAGGAAGATCAAAGCTTCTTGTCAAAGCTAGGTTGAAGAAAGGACAAGTCTTTTTCACAGATATATCTCTCCTTGGCTTCACAAACTTTATGATCTTAAAATGGGTGTCTTTATCTATGCCTTTGCTTTCCTCTCTCTCTCTCCCTCCTTCTCTGTGAAGAAAACCAACCTGATTGATTACTTTTCAATTGCTTTCTTCTTTTCTTATCAGCTTCTTTCTCTCTGCTCTGCTCAGTAAATATTCACCAGATTCTGAAACTCATCCCAAACTCTCTCTGTCACTCTTTAAGGATTAGTATACTAAATGGTCATAGCAAAAATTGAAGTAGCTGAAAAAAAAACATATGAACAAAGAAAGTAAAAACAAAAGAAATGTTTTTAGAATGAAAAAGGAAGAGGAACCCACCAGAGGAGTCACTGACAGACTCCTACTCCACTCTTCTTGTCTTTCATCTAACCGCCTGTGCTTTCTCATTGGCCCTTTTTATGGAGCTGTTTGTAGGATTGAAGTTGTACTGCTAGCACAACATGAACAACATAAATGTATAAAATTCAATTAATCAAATATATTATTTTGGGATTATCCCCTTTTTAACCGATTTCAACAGGGTGATGATGTCCTTACCTCTCTTATAAAAATCATTTTCACCATTTAAGAACTCATCATTAGTTACTGGTATTTTGATGTTGGAAAGAAATTGGTTTCAACTTTTTCTTAAAGGCTAAGTTTGAAGAATGAAAGAAGTGGTTTGATATTGCCATTTCATTGATTTCTTACATTAGATATTAGATGCTTAATTCCTCCATAATTATATTTTTTGTCTAATCTCCAATCATAACTTAAAGAAAATATAATCAAACTACAGATGAGAAGGGAAGGGAAGGTGGGTGGGTGGAGAAATTTTATTTTCTTGAAATTTGCATATTTTCCTACCAAAACATTATAGTAATGATACATTATAAGTAAAACCCAGTTTAAGTATCAATCCAAGCTCTTTGAAATGGATTTGTTTGGTATTATCCTATTTGTTGAAGGGTCAACATCCATTCCTTGTCATCACCTAAAACCATGCCACATTAAGATTCTTTTTTCCCATAATAGCAATCTGCTCTTTTGAGGTCTTCAGGCTAAAGGGTCCTGATTGCAAAGTAGGATTCTTTTTTTATTAATTTGTTCATTATCATGGTCCTATTCCCTTCCATTAGGTTTAGGTATGGTTTTAGGAGTTGTCAATGCCCTCACCTCAAGCCCTACTTTGATTTCTAACCCTATAAACTACTCTCTTAGTTGTAGAGCCTAAAGGAAAGTCAATGTTAGATTTTTAAACCTTTGTTTATATGCACAATTAAGAGGTTTAGATAGAAGGAAATAGTGAAAAAGGAAGTGTTTGTAAGGGACCCATAATCTTATAATAATGAAATTTGGGACTTGTATTATTAAATAAAACACTTAATACATGCAATAATTCTTAAATCACATATTCTTAATTACTTTTAAAATTAATAATTTAATATCACATTTATATATTCAATATATCTTTAATTTTTATCCGTTATTTCCTAAATCACTAAATTGAAAAATAATTATCTTACATAAAATTAAATATAAAATAAATTATACTAATTAAATGACCCTCTTTAGTATCTTACATTTTATGTTATGCTCTTCTACTACTTTTTGTAGGTAATGTGCCCCTCCCTTATGAATTATTCTTTTATGATACAAATGATTGGACATGGATAAAAGAGGGATTGACTCAAACATAGAGAGAGAGATATAGAGAGGGAGGGGTAGCATTCATGGATTAGGTAAAAATGAATTTCAAGCCTATTCCTTTGTTCCCGATAAAACCTGACAAGGGTGTCCTTCATATGGAAGATTATGTTTTTCTGAGTGCACAGATTCCATGGATCTTATGCCATTCCTTCAAAACTATCACTCCTTTTATGACTCCCTTTGCATCTTCTATAGGAGTAGAATTGGAAAGGTGAATGGTCTAGGTCAGATCCTAGTAATGATTATGGCCGCTGTCAATTTGGTTTTAACTAGATTATGACATTGCTTGTCACTTAAAAGCAATGTATATTCTATAAGAATATTAGTTTTAATTAATGTTTTCGTAGTGTTGAAATAAAGGGATTTAAAATTTTAAAAATATAGTTGGTATTAAACCGTCATAAAATTAGATAAAAATTAAATAAAATTTAAAAATAATTAAAAAAATAGAGTGTTAAATAAAAATTAATCGATTTGTTTGATTTATAAAAATTGATAAGTTTACAAAAAAAGTCGATTAATTGATAAATTGATTGATTTTTAACAACAAAAATTATTAAATTAACTCTAACCGAAAAGTTAAAAATTGAATCAAAAAATTATTCGGTTCAAGAATTTTATCGTTAAATCGGCCGAACTAGTTTAGTTTTTAAAACATTTAGTTAAGACAACTTGCATCTTATTCTAGTTCATAAATTATCAGTAAAGTGGCAAATTCAGCCACGTTTTGCACATGAATTCTGAAAAGTTTTCTGGAATTTATTAGAACACAATAATGAACTTCAATCAGAGAATAATTGAGGTCTTACAATAAGGCAAATAAAGACTAAAGAAAGTTTGCAAGATAATTGAGGAAAGGCACTGATCCTATTTTACAAAATTTAAAATAAAGTTTTACTTGGAAGAAAGGTTTTTACCTAAAAGGTCACAAGGTCCTCATTTGGTGAACAACACTAGTAAGCAAACAGAAAGCAGTTTATAACGAGTGGTCCAAATATACAAAGTTTGTTCTTTTGGGTGCTTTCCAGCTCAAAGAGTGAAGGGTCTAAGCTGGGGAAGAAGAGGATTGATCAGAAATGGAAATATGTTAGAACCAATGTTTATCAATCTAATCTGCTTTAAATTGCTAACTCGTTAAGTAATTTCTTCAGATTATGTACGTAATTTGCGAGTTATCACGTAGATTCGATAATTTATTAAGCATTTATCAAATAATAATGACTGCAAATTTCACCCATATAAAAAGAAAAAAGGCTTTTAATGGTCCCCTCAGTTGCATAATTGACATTGTAACTACATTCCAAGACAGCAGAAATTCCAAAAGCCATACCTATGAAAGCATCCCCTGCACTTCTAAATAATTGCTTTCCCCACATTGAAAGTAAAATTTTAATTTTGTTGTTCTCAGGGCCAAGAACATCCAAATGAACCACCAATAATAATATCAGATGCCAAATCTTGGCTAAAGTGACTACAATGTTTAGCTTAACATGCATTAGGTAGCTCTAGAGCAAGTAGAATATTTTCCAAAAGCCAGCCGTACCAAGAAAGCAGGTAGAAGCTATTTTAATTTGTTTCTATCACATCTTCAGGCATACGATTTTAGTTATTTTTCAAATATAGAATAGATTGATCTTATTCTCTCCTCTAGGAGTTGGTTGCCTAATTTCAGATCCAAGAATGTACAGAAAACAAAGATCTGCACTTTTTTTTTAATGTGAGATGACACTATTTTACAAGGCCTACTCCAGTGAACTTCAAGTTTTCTAGTGAACAGATCTTCTCTTTTAGCAAAAGATTTTCGAACACATCATGGACGGTGAAACAATATACATTTAGAATTGCATAAAAGAGAGTATTTAGCTCAAAGAAGTTTAAGGAGAATACTAGGGAAATGCCAACTACTCTTTGTCATAGTGTATACCACCATTGATACAAACCTGAATAAGCGATATTACATTTAGTCCATAGATAAAAACCCGAATAAGCGGTATTACATTTATCACACACAGGCAATGAGCTCATGTGATTACAACACAAAACAAGGTCTTTCTCCAACTAATTCAATGCAGTATCAGAGAAAATTGGGAATTAAAAAAAATTCAAGAAAATTTCTCCATCCTAATGGACCAGGAAAAACTCAAGCAAGGTAAGTGTCACTTCATCATCCAGGAGCAGAGTATTACTTGGATAAAGCTAGAAAGACTAATATAACAACATTAAGTAAAAACAAATGCACTTCACAAAATCAGGCATATAATCCTAGCTGTTTGATATAGTTTATCAAATGCTATAGCATACGGGAAGGAGAGAGGTTATTGCTTACCAGATAGTTAACACATTCGAGTTTGCACAATATTTAGAATAAGGGAAACAGTCTCTCATTCTTGCCGGTAACATCCAAGAATTTTACCCAATACTCATAATTCAAATATTGAGTAAAATGAATCAGTAAGAGATTACATACTACCAGCATGAGTGTCCCTGACTCCCTGGTAGAGAATAAGCTGCCTGCCAGGAATGTAAACTGATCAAAGTGCAAATGCAACACGGTGCAAGTTGCAAGTTGCAGCAACTGATTGACCTTCCTTCTAGCTGAGCCAATTCTGAGAACTTAAACTAGATGGGAAAATCTCAAACGAAGGGAAAATTAGGCGCTCATCCAGATATTAATATTCTAAAATGTATAAAGACACCATGTGGAAGAAGTCATTTTCTACAGCAAAGCCAACCTGCTATATGTTAAATTTCTAAATGGTCAAAGCTAAGATTTTCCACCACAAAAGTCAATTTGACTAGAAACGTTCTGGGAGATATATAGCAAAACTCAAAATTTAAAAGATAAAGTCAACTGAAGATAAATTATGTGAAAGAGAAAACCAGAAAGGAGATTCATCCAAAGGCTAAACCCATATCATACTATGAGAGTGAATAAGCCCAAAGATCATAACATGGTGCCTGGCCACTTGGTTGCATACGAACAAGGATTGAGAGAAAGAAAGAGAAATAAGGATGAAGAACAAAAATAGCATTTCATCTTCAGTTGATAAAAATTACAAACTAATCAACATGGTTCCAGAAAATTTCAACAAAAAAAGATCAGACATCAATGTCAGTTTATACGACTCATGAAAGGAATCTTGGGATACAATAGCGTACCTGCATATTGTCCTCATATAACTCTAAATTGAAATGAAACTTGATTTTTTAACCAAACAACAATAGAAAATTCTATATATATTCAAACTGCAAATCTACATCCATGTATTTTCTCATGAGTCGAACCATAGATGAAGTGAAATTGGCCAACATCTGACATTCTTCATGCGTTTTGGCCTCTGATACAATTCCATGAATTACCAACTTCTTAAGATTTTGACACCGTTTTAGCAGCCCCTCAATCCAGTGTGAGAAAAGATCATTAATTACAGTCCACCCAAGCTCCAAGACAACCACATTTTCCAAATTAGAAGAACCTTGTAAGCCATGCTGAAGAACTCCATCCCTTAAATCGTATCCCAAAGAAAGATGGGTAAGTTGTGGAAAACAAACAGCAATAGTTTCCAAATCCACAATCTCATCTTCATCATCAAAGGCCACATCCCAAAGGCGAAGCTTTCTCAACTTTGATGATTTTGAGATCATCTGGTAGAACTTTGGCCAAATAATTGTGAAGTTGCTGATATCTACAATTTCAAGATTATCAGCCGTATCACCAATATCTAGATGTATAACACTAACATCATCGAGTTTAAAGTGCTTCAAGGTCCCCTTCCCAATGAGTTCAAATTGTTCAAGGGCACAATCTTTCAAGTGCAAGCACTCAATGCTATCTGCTTCCAATATAAACTTATCCAAACTGATTACTTCTACGTAGATAAACTTTAGTGTAGGACTGCTCAGTTCAACAGTGACCTGAGCATCAGACATTGCAATGTCTGGGTTGACAAGTTCTAGTATTTCAATTTTTGGGCATGCAGTGAGCAGAAGACTAAGATCAAGTGCGGAGATACTGACAGAAGTCAAAGAAAGAGATTTCAGACAAGGGAATCTCTGAAAATTGGGTTCAACCCCTGTGATCGAATTATTCGACAATGCCAACACTTCAAGCTTCTGCCTACCACAAATCTCAAGAATATTGACATTTGGAGTCGTCCGAACATTATAATATAACCGTTGTAAGGTTTCCCGGGTGTACAAGAGCCAAGCTGTAACTGTTGAAGCTGCAAACTCATCCACATCATCCATCAAAATAGAGAGACCTTGCAACCCAGTGGTCTGAAAAATTGTTTGAGTGATCAATATTTCAAGTCGACTGGCTGAAAGATCATGATAAGCAGGCCAATCATTGGAATTAAATGAGAGTGTATGCAGATGTTTACGGCAAGCTTCTCGCCACTTCCGACACGTTGCAGAGGCTATCACAACATCCCTTGCACCTCCCAGCTTAGACAATATGTTCCCAATGACTTCGACGGGAAGGTGCTCCATCACCCAAGTAACCGACCTATGGTTCCAGATGCAGAATTAGTGCTTCCATAAAGCAATACTAAGTTAAAGATGACCATTCCCTATGACATAAACTCCCCATTCTTCGTCAATCAGCATGGTGAGTAAATTGATGGCAATGACAAAGGTTTTGGCCCACTGCACAAATATAGTAGCTACTCAATACAAAGAACAACCAATTGAGGCTAGTTAATGAGCGAAGAAACCTCATGGATAGATTAAAAAGAACAAAAGTAACCGAAGTTAATTCAGAAACGAACAAAAAGATGGACATTTTGACGACGACAACATGTGAAATCAATACAAATCCACCTAAAAACTCCAAATCTAGCCAAAAATTAGTAACCCGGGCTTTATCCACAACACAGAATTCCATAAGATTTCCCAACAGTGAATCAACAAAATCAAGCATCGGAGCAACCCCAACGATAACAAAAGATCAGGAGGCAAAAAGGAAAACAACCCAAAACCCTCCAATCTATAACAAAATTGAAAAACAAGTACTTCAAAATAGAACATTCATCGATTCAATCACACACGCCCAGAAAAGAAGAAAAATAGAAAGAAGGATGAGGAACAAAAAGGAGGTCATCACAGATCTTACCAGAAATCAAAAGTAAACAAATAGGAAATTTAAAAGCACAAAGAGAGAGAAAAAGAGATTACGAGGACCAAGAATCCATCTCTGAACGAAGACGGTAATGGAGGATTTTGACGATGTTTCAATAATAGTTGGTTTAGTTGTTACTGTTTGAACTCAACGGGTAATGCTTTTCCCAGACGTATACTTTAGGAGAAAACACCGTTTCCCCAAACTTGTCAACTCCAAGGTTTAGCAACCAATCAAAATCTGTCTGCACTTGCACTTCTTGGAATTCTGTATTCCAATGATCGTCCCCACGAATTTAGTTCCGATGGGATATTTTTGAGGAAAATGATACTATTTGCTTAAAAAGTAGAAGAAATGGTTATAAATTTAAATTTTATTTAAATAAATTAGACTTTAGAGACTTAAAAATTAAAATCTTAATTATAACAAAATTTAAAATCTTAATTATAACAAACCTTTTTCTTATATTCAAAGATAATTCTAATTTAAATAAAAAAGCTTTCTCACTTTTATAATTTATAATTTCTCAATTTTTTATAAAAACCTGTTACTTAAACAAATTTTAATTAAAAAATAACAAAAAATATGTACTTTATGAATATTATATATCAGCTAATCAAATATTAATAATACGGTGGTTCAACTCAATTCATCTAAATTAATTAAATTAAATACGATCTGAATTAATTAAATTTGAATTAAATTAATAATTTAACAAAATTATAATATATTATTAGTCTCAAATCAAATTTGATCCAAATTAATTAAATTAATAATTTAAGATGTTTATAATAAATTATTAGTTTCAACTTAACTTTTAAATCTAATTCGAATTATTTAAATTAATAATTCAAGATAATTATAACAATCAAATTAAATTTATAATTTCATATAATCATAATAAATTATTAATTTGAATATGATTTAATTAGTTTAATTTGCTTTATTTTTTAATCAAGTTTAAAAGAATTTTCTTGAAAAACAAAAGATTAAAAAAAACATTAGGGAATGTTTCTATTAATACTAATAATTCTACAACAAGGTCCTAATCCAATATGGTTAATTGCAAACTTGTATTTATGAGACAGTGTCAATTGGTCAATTACATAAGTATTAGATAAATTTAGTAAGTTAAGTTATATTTTTTGAGTTCAAATAAAAAATTATTAAAAATAAAGAATATAATTATATAAAAGTATTGATACTTTGAGCCAATTATTATTATTTAAATATAATTTAACTACATACTAAATTATATCTGTAAACAAATGTATAAAGTCTGCATATTTCACCTTCGATTAATTTAGAAGGTCTTCAAAACTTCTGAAGTCTACAGAGCGTAGTATGGTTCTTTAATGCTGTCATCTAAAGGATTACTTCCGCCAAAACCTCAAAATTCATTAAGGTTAGGAAGCAAGATCTTTTCGTCGGATACCCATTTCCAGTGTCACTTGTTAACCCAATCCTTGAACAGCATCATCATGTAAAGAGGTACATTCACTGCAGCGATGATGGTAAGCATTTGGAATGTCCTAAGTAATCTGTGGACGATGATCTTTGTCTTTGATTTGCCTGCTCTATGTCGTAATCTTGTTGTATCATATCCAACGTCTGCACTCATGTCTATGTTCATTGACACCTCTGTTTCCTGCTGAATATTTCTTTTTGGCCTCATAACAGCATTCCCCCTGTTATTGAAAAGATTAAGGTTTAAGCAGCCACGTAGAGATAATTATAGCATGAGATCATTGTCCAAGTATCACACTTGGTGACCAGATTTTAGGGAAATGTAAAGGGTATGCACCTTTCGATTGATGATCCACCAGATTGTTGCGATATAGGGGTTTCTCGTGGCTTCTTCACTAGATGCATTGACCCTTCAGCATCCCAGATCATCTCGTACTCACAATCATCGTCTTCGTTTTTCTCTTTTGTAGCCTGTGTGAACATACTACACCATTGTTTGATGCACGCCCTTAAGCCACAAAAGCAGGGCTCGAAATTGACGCCACTTGTCGGCCAGAAGAGGAGAGCCAAAATGGTAAGACAAAAGAGTGAAAGATACCTGAAATTTCAGTATTTGCATTTCAGAGGAGCAAACTGAATACATGTTTACTTAGAAATTACAGGCAGCCGTCAAGCTGAAACTCATCAAAAGATTTGGAGAATTATAATGTTGCTTAACATTACTCATTATGCAGGAGAATTACCATATGTAAATGTGTGTTTGCATTGGAAGAAAGCAAAGCTGAGTCATGACAGCTTCTTCTGGAGTGGATACGTTTGCATTTTCAGAGTCAATAGCAGATAAAAGCATGAAAGATGGATACAAATTCCCTTGCTGCCAACTTATGGTCCCCAAAGTGAGCTGCATACTATTATCAATTCAATGTCATTACCTCAGATATCCTATACGCGACTATAATATGCTATGCTTACCTCTGGAACAGGCTTATGTCTTGCCTCATGGGTCACTGCACACTGATCATGATCATGACCTGATAAAACAAGTGTCTGCAGAAACCAGTAGTCATATTGTTAGGATAATCACTACCTCCAGACTATTGGTATGTGTGCATGTATACATATGCTTGTTAGAGGCCCAAAGAATGCTAGTAAACATGCATGTTATTGAACCTTCAATGGAGTGGTATTTCACTACAAACATCCATCAGGTATTACACAAGTTATTCTATTCATGAATCACCTGCTAGATTTTCAGTTTCTTCCAGATCAGAAAATTTCTATAGTTACAGTAACATAAAATGAATTAAGCATGGAAGTGCTTTTGAGGGTGCTTGTACAAGAAACTTTGATCTGTGTGTTCAATGCTTGAAGATGAAATAGCTCTTGCAGACAACTAAGGTTGAATTGCCACCCAAGTGGAAGAAAAGTAGGCACTTCATTACTAAAGAAATCAGATGTGAAAGTCACTTAACAGGTCTAATCAGATTGAGCAAGCTGACTGAAGATTCCTCTGAGACATAATTCTGGTACCTGCATCATTGAACCATCCATCAACCAAAAATAAATACTCACAATCATATTCCAGAAATTGATTACACTCTATTGGGCATATTCAAATAGGAACAGAAACTTACCTTACTTCTTGACTCTGAGCAGAACGTAGGATTCTCTGTACATAAGGGTAAAGAAAAAAGTCTTGAAGGTCATGTCAAACACTAACAACTTAATAATCGATAATTAAGTTCTCGTATGATGATAGTTCCTACTGAAGTTGTTTGACCATTGAGAAGATATTAATAAGTTCTCCATAAAGTACTAACATCTTTGAGTCTAGATAATGAATTTTATGGTTGTTAAGATTCATTCTTAGACGAGAATCTAACAAGTTAAACTTTTGAATTGAATGATCTCTCCACCACAGCCATAGACATTTATAAGATCATTGCAAGTAAATTTTATAAAGGAGATGAGGAAAATGATTGCAGCAAAGAAATTGGAAAATTTTCTGTTTTTTCAAAATGAAAACCAGATAATATATAGGCATATGAATACCTGATTAATAATTGGAGAGTAGCGATGAGGACCACAATAAGTATTATCTTGCCGAAACAATGGAATATGAGTCAACAAAACCCTTGGGATAGATTGGGTGTCTAGCAAACGAGTTGGGGTAAAAAAAAATTAGTAATGAAGATGAATAGTTTTACAAGAAAAAAAAAGTTTAAGTGAATATGATGTACCACTAGAAACATTTTTTATAAAATCCCAAGTTATGGAAGAGAAAGTTCCTTGCCGATTTCCTGGAAAAGACACAACAACTACAAAATCAATGATTCCTTTTTTCCCAAAACATGAAATAACTATATCTGATTTAACATATTTAACATTGTCAAAAAAACTAACAAGAAACAATTTTCTCACACTGAACTCCTAAACGAAGTAACATGTATGTATATGCAGACATCTGAAAATGGATAGCTTTTGCTTCCCTTTTGGCAGATGTTCAAGTTTATAGATAACAAAGGCAGAGAAGTGTTGCATTATTGTTCAATTTAGTAATTAACAGAATTAGTTTTTCTTACCATCTAGAGTCTGAGCATCAATCGCAACAAACTCAACTTTTCCAACTGTAAATCTATAGTTTCTGACCCCAAATTCTTTTTCATAACGTTGCATAACCTGTATGAATGTAGAAGTATAGCCTCACATATAAACCATAGATCATTCTGAAAAATATAATGAGAAAAGAAAGAAGCTATAAATGATACCTGTGGTAAATGAGAATAGACACTCTCATAGCCGATGTCATGGTTTCCAGGAATGAAATAAACTGGGATATCAGCAATTTTTCCTTCTGAATCTAGACCAAAAATATGCCTAAAGCGCTCAAGAGATTCCCTCCATCTTGCAGCCGTAAATAGTCAAATACATAAACAAAAGAAAGAAAAATCAATTAAAGAGAGACTGTGAGAGATTGCAAAAGGAAAACTTTTCAGATTGGAAATAGCCAGGACCGGCAATTCCTGATAATCTGAGATATAGAAGCAGAACGAGAATGTGAAATGCATGTGTAATGAAGAGGGCTGCCATTGTTTTAGAAAATGGAAAGTTTCAAACTCTTACTCTTCATCATTTAAATAAGGGCCACCGTCAGAATAATCCCCCAGAAAAACTATAACATCGGGTTTGAAAGGCAGAATTGATGCAAAGAAGGCCCTGCGCATGTACAGGTCAGTATAGAACTGTACAAGCTCCAAAGAGAGGGATTTTGGTGGAAGAGGAAGAGAAGTTTTGTCCATGAGCTGCCAAAAGAAAACACACAATAACCAGGAATAGTGAATTAAAGTTGAAGTATGAAAAACCCAAAATAATGTTTTGAGTCTTTTGACACTATAAGTATTCACCTGTGGGTCTGCTAGGACAGCAACTTTCACATACTTATTGGAATGCATAAAACCATTTTCCTGAAACAAATGAACAAAAAGCTGGAGTGATCACAGCATACAAAACCACTCATTTCTTAACACAATGAATGCAACTTTCCAGTGTTTGCAGCCTAGAGTACGAGGTGTATAGTGAATTAGAGAGTAAATGGAGGAGATAAATAAGGGAAGATGAGATCTGAGTAGTAATAAGTCAAAGACGGAAGTTTTGTTTTACCTTTGAAGAAGGAAGAAGATGAGGCCATGAACAAGAGTAGAGGGAAGGCAACCAATAAGCAAACATTTCTCCATAGAGAAGACTGAAAATCCAAACTCCACATAATACCAGTGTTAGCTTGTAAGCCTGTTTCATCTTCTTCTCCACATACCAACCAATCCACTCCTTTCTCTTCTTCTTCTTCCCTCTCTTTCTCTCCTCTTTGACTTTCCCTCAAGAAGTAAATTCAGGTTGCAGATACGATAACACTTTCAGGGAAAAGAAATAGAAAAAGAATGAAAAAGAGAAGACATCCTCTCCTCTTAATCAATCCGGGCCGGGTCGAACTAACTACAGAAACTGATCCCTGATACACTTTTTAGATCAAATTGCATTTTCAATCTGAAGATAAGGCTAAGATCTATCCTTTTGATCGATGGTGCACGTCACCTGAAAATTGTTATCCAGTATGGATCTACTCTCCTGGGATTTGGAGAGATTAGCCGTTCAAATCATTCAAGTATTGTACCTGCGATCAAGCATTACCTAGTTTTGTTCGAAGCCGTGTGTTAAACATCATAGCCCAGAATCGGAAGCAAACCGATGCAATTTGGAAGCCTGAAGGACCAATAGACAGGCTTGAATGTTTATTCGACCCAAATGAGTAGTAGCAAATTGAGTCCAGATTTTCTATCTAGTTTTACTCTGTCTTATTTTATCTCATAGAATCTCAGTCATTTATTTTGCGGGTTCCACGCAAACCTCACGCGGACTCTATATAAATAAATGACTGAGATTTATTGGATACACTAAAACACCATAATATTGGACAGAAAATCTGGACTCGTAGCAAATTAGTTAAGGTTGCTTGGTTAGTTGGTATAAGAAAAAAGAAAAGGTAAGAAATTAAAAAAAATGTTTGGTAACGCATTATAATTAGATTAACAGTATTTTTAGATTTCTTTTGGGATAATACTCGATAGTAAATAATGGAAGTAATATTCATTTCTATTTTTCACTATATTCATTATAAATCTTATTACCATTTCTTAAATAAACGAAGACTACTCTCAATCTCATCCCGATTTCAAATTAAAAAGATCAAATTTGACTTAATCTAAATTTAGTTTTAAATTAAATAATTTATTGAAAATAAAAATTGCTTCGTTGTAATTATTTATTTTGTGCATATTTAGCTTATAATTAAATATTTAAAGTCTAGGGCAACACACAATAAGCTATAAACTAGCAAGCAAGTTTCGAGTTTGGAGATGGATTCATAAATTATAGTACGGCATATCTGAAACATTGTTATTAATATCGTAATCGTATTGGTATTGAATTAAGTTCTGGTACAATGCTGTAGTGACATAATATCAATTTTAAGTACTGCTTTAAGTAATTTTTTAAAATTATAAAATAGTTCTTGAATTATTTTAAACTACAAAATAGTCCCTTAATATGTTATACTATATAATTTATAATTTCACATCAACCATATTTCTCAAAATTATAATCATACAATTTTAAAATAACAACAATCTATTTATTTTTATTAATATTACTTTTCATATATTTCACATATAAATAATAATAATAATTAATATAAAAATAGATCATTTAATCATCATACAAGTATAAAATTAATGATAATACGAAGTACTTAAATGTTACAACCTCATCATATAATAAATAATAATTACATCAAATAAAAAATAAAGTTTCATGTTACAAAAAGAGTCTGTGCTGAGAAAACAATTAACTAGAGGTGAAACTTAAAATAAAAACATTTATAATTATATTTATGTTGCATATGTAGAACTTAATATATGTATCAAATACCTGTGAAATTAAAAGAATAGATGAAATGAAATAACTGGAACTTCATTCAATCAAATATTCGCTTAAATTGTATTGATCTTAATTATCATTTAATACAAAATCACCATCATGAAGAGGAGCTTCGTCATTACCATTATTCAAATTCCTTGCACTAATAGCATGTCAATACTTTTTATTCCAATATTATCTTCCAAATCACTCTCATCTATCAAACTTAATTTTTCAGAAATTAAATCCGCCAAAAGATTGTTATGGTAAAGATAAATCTATAAAATTGCTTGTTATATTAAAAGTCTTAGTAAACAAACAAAATTAAATTATTAAGAAATTATATTTAACTTAATAATAATAATAACATATCTTTCTCAAAACCTTAAATTGTATTGAACAAAGATCAAGTGGATTAATTTTTTGTGTTCCAACCCTTTTTTTTTAATTGATGAATTTAAATGTACTTAAATTCTGTTTACACCCTATAGTACTCACTTGTTGACTTATAATTCAATTTGTAAACCTTTATAATTTTAGAACATTACTTTCAAATTTGTCCCACCAAGAAACTATAAAACAACAAAAATAACATTATAAAAAAAATAAAATGATAATTAATTTTTAACATGTAACAAAAGTGAAAATATATATACCTGAATTAAGCTTGTCTTTTTGACTAATAACAATTGGTAAATATAACAGAGAGTAAAGATATCACTTCCATCTCTCATTAATGACTGCAAGATAAGACGTGTATAAAGAATATTTATTTTTCATATATAGTCTTAATTGCTTCTTTTAAACTCTCAACGATATCATAAAGTAACTTATTATTATCTTCTCATAACTATTAGCTATATGAAGTACTCTCATCAAAGGCTCACAAACTTAGATAACAATTTTACATTGAGATCAAAATTTATTATTTTTAAGTATAACTTTATAAACCTCCAATCCAAACATTGGACCCAGCTTTTTGAAATGTAACTTACTTATCAATTGTAAACATCTGCCTCAACTCACAAAATACTAAAGTAATAAGAAATTATTCGCATCTCTTGTAATAACATGACAACACAAATTGCTACCATTGGTAAAATTCTTTCTTATTAAATTAAGACTCATGTACGATTATAGATAAACTTTGTCAAAACCGTGCATGAGACTTTCATCTTGCACGACTCCTAAGTGATAAAAGAAAGAAAAGCTCATCTTCTTTCTTTTTGATTACCTTCCTTACGTATGTATAAGACCAAATCCATTCGATTTCTAAAAAAAGATTATTAATCCTTAAATTTTCGAGGAATCCTTCATTAGTGGTTGTGAATGACCGATTTTTCTCAATCTTTTCGACCTTTTGGTTGAACGAAACTAGAACTTGCAAAATCATATTGAATATTTGACGATATATTCCTAAAAAACCGACCTTTGTTTACAACCACACATTGTCTAACCAAAACTAGTCATCTCTCAATATGTTCCTCAACTTATGCACGGTTATAGATGAACTTTGTCAATTTTTTTGCTTATTGTACAATCTCATTAGTGATAGGAAAATATCTAGCATCTCGTATATTTTTTAACATCAAATCAATGCAATGTGCAGTATAAGGAGTTCAATATAAAAAATTTTATCTGCTTTGTAATCTTTTCAAGCTGCTTTGTAAACAGAATCATTGTTAGTAATGAATTGAATAATATTTTTTGGCCTATCTTCATTCACTTCATTAAACATTTGAAACAGAATATCAACATTTCTAGCGAGACCAGATGGATCAATAAACTTAAAAAACATTGTCGCCTTTACATAATAAAAAAATGGTAACAGACTCGTGTCTTTTATTTCTCCAACAATCACACATGCTTGAACATCTATAAGTAGCCTAAGTGATTCTTCTTTCGTCCAAATAATTGTTTATTTCATAAACAGAGATTCTTAAAAGTTTGCTTTTGTAATCATCGATTAAAGGAACATTGTTTTTTGAACCATATGAGGTAAGAATATCCACTATAGGCAAGCAACAATAAGACTGAACAATATTGAATGAATCATATCATCATCTAGTCATTGTAACGTTCACATTATGAGCTGCTTCTTTAAATTGTAAGACACTGCGAATTGAAAGCTGAGCTCTAGGAGTTATTAATGGTGTAAATAAGTTAAACTATTGTTTTCTTCTTTTTTCCTCACATTAGGTGTAACATTCATTTCTTATTGGGTGAAAATACCATCTTTAACATTCTCACTATCATTGTGACCACTACAAAAGAAACTTTCACTACTAATTTCGTAGTTCGATCTTTGAATTCTATCTTTCTCATGTTGATCCTCTTCAAACAAAGTCTTTTTTTTTCACATCAAGAGTCACTTTCTTACAAAGCTTCTTATCCCCTTTATTCCAACTAAATTCTTCTTTAATATAGTGGTTCTCTCACCTTTCAAATGCTCATTATAATACAAACAAATGATATGATTTTTTTATTTCATGAACTAATTTAGCATGAACTCAAATTAGATCATCGAATCTTTATGAAGTGACTGAATTATCAAGAGTACTTAAACTTCCCTCCATTTATCTATAATATAAATAAAGACATATACTCAAATTAAATTAATAATGATGAGGGAAACCATTTGAATGTAGAATAGACATGTTTAAAAGTCAATCAAATCATTCCAAAAATCATATTATAATAATCTAACACTCAATAGACTTAAAACTAAAATAAATACCATTCATATAATAATTTATGTCTAATGACATAAAATATATAACTCTGTAATAAAATATCTTCAAGCATCACAAAATCTCTTAAAATGAGATTCATAAAAATAAATCAAACAAAATTTGTGACTTAAATATATCTTCTTATTTTTCAACGAGTCTATCAAAAACAATTTCTCAATTATGCAAAAATAAAGCTATGTATTATCAGTCTTTCTCATATTATAAATGTTGATAATGACTACAATTATTTTAAATTTATACATATGGATCAATATTCATCAATATTTTGAGTATCGCCTATACCAGCCGAGAAGAAGCTAGTACTGACCAGTACCTTAGGCAAATATGGTATTAATTATTACTGTACTATTTTCAGTCTATATGACACATATCGGCCATTTTGTGCTGTATCCACTTCTTTGGTATGAGGTAGAATTATTGGCCGCTTTAAAAAAAAAAAGAGGAAAGTGAATAATAAACTTTAATCATTATTTTATCTTTCTCTTCCATATATTAATTTTAACATTAAATTAATCACGTTGCAGTAATTTTAGACTTTTTTATTTAATATTTTAAAAAAATCAGATATCAAACCCATCAAAGAAAATATTTAAAGGTTTTACCGATATTAAATCTCTATAAAACCAATATATAATAAACACAAAGTAAAAATTATAAGAATAAGTAAAAATAAAATATAAAATAAAATGCTTGATTGAAATAAAAATGCATTAATAATGTCTATTAATAAAATACTTGATTGAAATAAATTAAATTACTAAAAAATTAATGAAAAAATCATGATTAGTTTTTAATAATAATATTTTAAAAAAATTCAATTAAAATATAAGGGAATAAATAAGAATCTAAAATTTGACAAGTATAATTTATTAATAAGATTAAATAATGTAGTATTTTTTAAGGATTAAAACAATAATTTATTTTTAAAATTAATAATTTAAAACAAAATTTAATTAAAATATAAAGAATATAAATTTTACTGCCCCTATCATTTTTGCTATTACTATCCTATTTCAACTCATCTCTTCTGTATATTTATATGGATCTTACGTAAATGTGTAGATGAATTGAGTTGAACCATAATAAAAATGGTAAAAGTATAGCAGGTGACCTGTTCCCTATATTGTATGGGTTGGGTATTACTTACCGGTTTTCTAAGAAAACTGACTAGTTATTTTCAAGAAATCGGCCGATATTTATTATAAAGGTTATAAGTATAAATCGAAATAAAAATTAAGCTAATTCGTATTTATTTCGGTTGAACCGGTCAATCTGACCTAGTTTTAAAATCATTAATTTTATACAAAAATCGTAAGATATTAATAGTGGTAAAATAATAAATTTATGATTAAATTAAAGAGAAATTAACCTGATAATTATTATTTTGCAATTAAGTAAGCATGCAAGTTAGAAGAATGGGAGTTGAGTTGTTGAGACTCGGTCTGTTCAACTCAATTTAACATCTTTCAAAATTAATATAATAGATTTAATTTGGTCATATTTTGGATTCAGTTTGAATTTAAGGATTCAGTTTGAATTCCAGCATAAGTT
>JANVCL010000213.1:3380664-3392967 GCA_026546855.1 Erythroxylum incrassatum | reverse complement strand
AAGGCTACCGGTCCAATGACCGGTCTGGGTTTCCGAACCTTGATTCCAGCACCTCATGAGTGCCGATACTCACTTTTCAAGGCGCAAGTACTGCTTTTTTGCAAAGAAAACAAAAGCTTCTCCTAAGTTTCTGCTTATGTGATTAGTGTAGAATTATAAAGAGTCATGAACATTGAATACCTGCCTCTAGAAAGATTTTTAATTATGCAAAGATGTTTGTAACAGAAACTAATCCTTGGAGTTCTTCCAATCTTATACCTGGTGTGTACAATGTATACAAAAGCCAAAAAGTTTTTGTTCTCCCAGTATTCCAATTACAACATCAGTACAACAGCATGCTTTTTGCTTGACTTCATATGCTTCCGGAACACACATTTCGATAATATTCCTCCTTTTGGTGAAGCAAATCAAAATTGATCAATCAACGAACTTTAACCAGCTCAATATCATATACCAGCCAAGAGTTCGGTGGTATATTCTTCGTGTCATCTCCTTCATTCCCGTAACTGCATCACCATACAATCTATATGAACAAATGGGCTGACACCCAGAAGAAAGAAATGAAGAGAAACTGCATTTTCTGTATAATGCATTTAGAAGTAATGAATATCATACCCCAACGATGGGGGAACAAGAAGTCGTCTTTTTTCGCCAACTCGCATACCTGAAAATCGTACAGCAAACCAGCACATAAATAGCATCTTTCCCCTATAGTGTAAGCACTAGAAAGCATTATTACAAAGAATGAGAAATAAGGACTGCCAAGGTTGATACCATCAATGCCAACATTCCATGCATCCGTAACTTCATTCCCTCCTGAAGGAAAGAATGCACACAAGACAAATGAGGATCAGAGGAGGATATATGAATATTCTAGTATTTTCCAAAGATCTCGCTCAGCAGACAATACCTAGGCGAAATTTTATAGGAGTTCCATCAATATTTGAGTCGAAAACCTCTCCACTATTCAATTTTCCAGTGTACCGAATGCTTATCTGAAAGCAGATGGAAGTTAATTCAACCGTCAAGAAGAATTGTAAAAAACGATGCTAATCAATACTGCAACATAGAGGCCAGCTTAACTAAAGCCTAAGCTGAGCAATGGAACCATCGCTATCCAACTACAGCCATTGAGGTGTGAATATTTTTCAGCTTTATCTACCTAATTTACATGCAAAGGAACTAATGGTTGCTTGGAATGATGCTAATCACAAATATGTTGCCAAAGTGATCACATTCAAGTTAGTATGAAAGTCTCAGGAAAATTTAACAAGCTATCAAGGATATTTTATCTGAGACAACAATTTATATCTTAGGCCACAGTTCTTTGTAAGGAAGACATAAAGCACTTTATCATTACATTTTTTCCCACAGCGGCAATTCTGCCATCTAGTTTCCCTTTTCCTAACTCCTGAATAACCAATCCATTTGGTAAGGTTCTGGAGCATGATGGCATCTCATCGGGATTGTTGTTCTTATCTTCTTCAATAGATTTATTCTTCTTATCTGACAATCTTGAAGGCAGTTCTGAATTCTGTGCCTGTCCATTCTCACTAGTTTTCAAAGTACTCTTCTTTTTCTTTTTCTTTTTCTTCTCCGAGTAATCCCCACTATCAGCTGGAACAATGTTATAGACAAAGTCCCTGCAAAAGTTGCACATGGAAATTCTATTTCATGGGGGAATAAAAATAAAAATCCAAAATCTTCCAAGAAATGACTGCCAAATGCAATGCTAGACTTGCATCCAATTTGATGTCCTGAGATGAATCTTGACTTAATAAATATGAAACTACAAGTAGACATTTCTTACGTTTTCAAACATCAAAACAACCTTAAAACAATATCCTTTTCTGCACATATTCACACATTATGCCACGTGAACATCTGGCCCACAAGCCTTCACATGAGATATCAATGTAGATTATGCATGGAGTAAACAAAACATAGTATGCTCAAATACAGTGGGCATGATTGTGATTCCATTCATTGCACACAGGCAGTAACAACCAAGTTACTAGGATTAAAATCATCTTGCCTGGCTTCATTTCCTATGGCGGCATTGCTTTGGTTGTTATTGCTGGTTTCAAGAGTCTCTGCTGCCTGTTTTTCCTTTTTCCTCTTTCTTTTAACACCATTTTGAGGTACCAGATGAGTGGAGAGCAGTCTGTAACAGAATGACGCATTAGTTTTTCTACTATAATGCAACAGAAACAAAAAAGTTGCTACATAGTTGTATCTCTTCAAAGAAATTGGCCATTGACTCAAGTGTCAAAAACAAAGCCATATAAAATGTTGTTGCATTTTCAATATACAAGAGAGCTACTAATATTGATAATACTAACTCATCATTTGCGTGCTTCCGATTTCCTCCACTTGTCCCTGACGTGTCCTGCCCCATGCCTTCACTCTTAGCTCCATTTTGCTCAAACTCATCTTCTTTAGTGACAATATCAACTTCAATACTTTTTTCCTCCTTTGCTATTTTCTTACTTTTCTTTTTTGGCTTAGCAATATTGTTTGGGACACCTCCAGTGGAAGGAAGTGAGACATCATCTTCCCTATTAATATCATGTAATAAGATAATGATTATTAATTTTCCCACAGATCCAATCCTACCAAAGTTTCACTTGCTACTGGAAAGAAGAGGAGAATAATGAGAAACAGCAACTAACACTCATTTGAAAGTCAGGTTTGCAGAAGCTTTTTTATGATACAACAAAGTAAATAGACAAATATGGAGTCTCTTCCAGAATATTTGAACATAGAAATTTCGGCAAATCATTCAAATAAAGTAAAAATTCACACGTATAAGAAATTTCATTGTATATTGGGAAGATCCAACCAATCATTTGCAGGAGAAAAAAATTATTTGCTGTTGAATTCATTTATTTAGATATACTTACCAATCACCTCACAATGTTTGATCAGGTAATCAGTTTCATTATTTACTTGAATGCATAGATTCCATATCTCTTTTCAAAGACGATGGTCAGACTTAATTGAAGGTTGTGCTAACCAACTATGCTGTCAATAATGAAGAATAGGGTTGGCAAACAGATTCCAAACTCACTTGTCATTTGCATTCTTCTGGTCTTCTGCATTCATAACCGGTAGATCTTGACCTAATTTGTCTGCCTCTGTTTCATCCTGCTGAGCTTTATTCCATTTAAGAGCTGTGCCAAAGAAAAATTCATCTTTCTCTCCAGAATCATGCATCTTTTTGTTATTGCCTTCCTCTTTCCTTCTCGTTTTGGATTGTGAATCATTCTTAGAAACCTCTCTGTTGCCTCTTCTGTCCTCTCTACACATTAACATCAACCAGAAAGAACATGAAGGGAGTTAATAAAATCTCTACACATTAACATCAACCAGAAAGAACAGGAAGGGAGTTAATAAAATGATGTACGATAGCAAGATAAAATAGCAAGAGAGAAAACCAGAGTACTGACGTACAAAATTTTTCTACTCCAGTTTTGTACTACCAATTCTCTCTTGAATGCTGGAAAAAAGTAATACTACCACATGTAGTTAACATAATTCAAGAAATTCTACTGCATCCATTTACACAACACTCAAAAGACTTAATCAGGAATATAGTGGGAAGAGTTAGAGTTCTACACAAAATTCACTTATGCCAATTCTTGGCAAGAAGGGGGAAATATTTTCTTGGAAAGGATGCATGTACAACTTCACAATAAAATGTTGCCAATATTTTTACATTAAACATGTTAATCATGAAACATCCACTCTGCATTCTTACATTTTTGGCTCCATGTCAACAACAGCATCGCTCTTCCTTGCCTGAAAATCAGCATCATTGACTTCATCTTTTATCTTTTTCTTGTGGGCTTCATCTGTTTCTTTCTGAGACTTTTCTTTTCCTTTTGATTTCTTGCTCTTTGAAGAGGATTTACTCTTGTAGATTGTTGAAATAGGATTCATGTCCTCATTTTCACTGTCTGCTACTGTATCACCAGTACTATTCTCGGGAAACACTTGTCTTTGAGGATTATAGTCATCATCAGATTCACTAACTTGGAACTTTTTTTTTAATCGTCTACTGTTGCTCTTGACACTTTTAGGACTTCCTCTATCCAATTTCTCATCGTTTGCTGGAATTACATTAACCACTCTACATCTCAGAGGATTATGTGAGTAGAACGTACAGTTAATTGTAGTAAGTAAAGCAATCATCCACTTAGAGAAATAATTCAAACTATTTCAAGTGACAGAAGCATATTGATACCAGAAGTGATCCAACAACAAATAAATCCAATTTATCCTAGGTATATGCTGAATTTTAATATATAAAGTACAGAAAAGTATACCAAAATATATGAGGGAGTTGTATTCTTTAAAACCAACAATCACTATAACGCAGGAAGGAAAAATCAAGCCCAGAATTTAAGAATTCATTGCCAAAAGCCCAGAAAAGGAGTCAAAATTAGTTTCCTCAACTTTTTAGCATAATAGTTTGGAAGAGCACCTTCATCATCATCAATAAAGCTATCCTCAAACTTGTCATCACTACCATCCACAGAATATTCTGGCTCTGTATCTGCAATATCTTCTCCATATGATTCTCTAATCATTACAGTAAAGGAGAAAGAAAGAATCGAGACAGTATATCTCTGATCAAAATAACAAAAGAATTAGGAATTCAAAAATTTCAACTTCACACTTCACATTTGAGATAATAAAAGGATCAAATCAGGAAAAAGAAAAGATTGTAGGTCAATGAGGAGGAGAATCGCTTTGCTTCAATCCTATATATTTCCACCGTTTCCTGTCTCATTTATGTCTTCTCCATATTTAAAGAAAAGCAAGATAAGTAACTTAGATTGCTTGAGACATCTCATTTCTGCAAATAACGGCACAGAATCTTGGACCAACAAAGGATACGACTCGTCGTCACGATTTTGATGCCATCCACCACGTAAATAGTAACCAGTGAGATGAACACTTCGAGGACCAAGAACTGAGAGAACAACATTTTCAGCCTCCTCAAACTCCAAGTTCAGTTGGCAAGATTCATCCTTTACTGTAAACAAAGAGCAAAGAAAAACGGGACTCTTATCTCCAACGTTGCATTGAACCATAGTCTTGCCAACCGCAGTACCAATTCCCAAGGTTGCCTGAGACAAGCACAAACCAAAATGCAAATCAACCAAACTAAACAACATCCTACTCCCAAAAACCTAAAACAAACTGAATGAAGCATTAAGAAGGAAAGAGAGTAATCACTAATCACGGAGGCATTAAATTTTCACAAACCAAAAAGGCGAACAAATATAAAAATGTTATCAAAAATCTTTTGAAGAAAGAAAAAGGTGAGTTACCTGAGATATGTGGAGTCTTCCCCCGCCATCATGACGTGAAAGAGTGAAAGGTTTTCCCGGTTTCACTTCAATTCCTGCGAAAAGTTTGTTACTTGAGACATTCCCACAAGTCTTTTGTTCTTTCTGTTTGCTTTTGCAGTGAAAATTTTTTAGAGACAAAAGAAAACACAAGTACACACGTGCAAAGATGATAGTGATGGACATGAAAGAAAAGACTAACCCCAAAACGCCATTGTTGTAAAGGGAAAGAAGCAACTTTCTTGTTCTTCTCCTTAGCAAAAGCTGAGGACTTTTGGGGGACGAAGACAAACCCTAGAGATGATTTAGCTTGAATGCCTCTCTAAACCCTTTGGCCTTGTTTATATACCCACATAGTGAAAATGGCGCGAGAAGTCCTTCATCGTAGAGGATGGCAAAGGCTGTTCTTTTAAGCACAAAAATAGGGGGAAAAAACAACAAAAGATCTCTTTTTTACTAACTTTAATTGCATGTTAATTAAGAAAATATTTTATTCTAGTTATGTAAATTTTCAAATTAAATCCAATTTAAATTTAATATATTAAAAAAGTTAAAATCTACGTAACCAATAAGCAAGACTCTCACTTTATGAAAGTTTAAAGAAGGTTAACTTTCTCTTTATATTTGTACAAGGAAGCTCTTTTGTGAACTGATTAAGGAAAATTATAATAACAAATATAGTCTTTATTCTTTCTATCTTAAAAATGAGAAAATAATTATTCAATTTTAAATAACAATTATTATTTATTATATAACAATAAATACTAATATTTTAATAAACTATTTCGTTTTATTATATTTTTCTTGTTTTTATACTATATATCTACTTTATAATAATTTAATATTAGTTAAAATTTTAAATTTTATCCTATTAATTTAATTTTTAGTCTAATTTTTTTAAATATTGGCAATAACTAAAATATAACCAATTTGAAATAAAAGATAATTTTCATACCTAAATTAATAACTAATATCAAACATAAACCATAATCAGTTCACCAAAATTTTCTATTTATAGTCTCAATGTAATAACCGAATGCTCTTGCCTTTTCACCACCGCATATGAACTTACCTACCAAACTACAAACATCACTGTTCTATAACTACTCATTTAGGCCTTCTCTTTATAAATGGAGCTTTCCATAATCAGCTATCATATCCCTTCCTTTCTCTAAACATTTCACATATTAGCAAGATGGCCCTCCTCTGGCACGTTGTTTATGTTGTGTCAGCCCTCTTCTTCAGCTTCAATGTTAATACAATTCCTTGCGTTGCTCATAAAATGAACGTCATTGATCAATGTTGGCGGGGTGACGTCCATTGGAGGAGAAACAGACAGCAACTTGCCAAGTGTTCAGTTGGGTTTGCAGGGAAGATGACGAACAACATTGGGGAAGGTGTGGTGTTTTACAAAGTCACAGATCCCAGCGACAGCCCATTGAACCCCAGACCGGGGACTTTGAGATACGGAGCCACTATGATCAAAGAGAAAGTGTGGATCACTTTCAAAAGGAACATGAACATCGTACTTCAAAAACCCCTCCTCGTGAGTAGTTTCACCGCGATCGATGGTCGTGGTGTTGATGTACACATTACAGGCACTGGTTGCATCTTAATTCACAAGGTACGTCTACACGTATATATATATATATATTAAAGCTTTACCTTGGAACTTCCTTACACTGCTACATGAACGTATGCAGGCAACTGATATAATCATCCATGGCCTGAGGATTCACCATTGCAAAGCACAAGGGCCTACATCAGTGATGGGAACAGGGGGAAGTATAATACCACTGGGTCAAATGGACGGTGATGCTATTAGGTTGGTGACTGCAACCAAGGTGTGGATAGACCACAACACACTTTATTCATGCCAAGATGGTCTTTTGGATGTCACCCGTGGCTCTACCGATGTTACTGTATCAAACAATTGGTTTAAGAATCAGAACAAAGTTATGCTTCTCGGGCACGACGATGGATACCTGAGGGACAAGGACATGAGGGTTACAGTTGTGTTCAATCATTTTGGTCCTCAATGCAACCAAAGAATGCCCAGGTGATGTGATTATCACCCCCTACCCTCACCAGTCACCATTTCTGTTGTATCAGTAAACAGTAAAACCTTATTATTCTCTTCACTAGTCTTCAATAGTGATATATAGTTTTCATTGATGCTAATGAAAACTATAAACAACCTACAGGGTCCGTCATGGTTATGCTCATGTGGCCAACAACCTATACCAAGGGTGGCAACAGTACGCAATTGGAGGAAGCATGAATCCCAGTATTAAGAGTGCAGCCAATTACTTCATTGCACCAAAAGCAGGAAAGAAAGAGGTAAATTTTGCAAGATCACCATATTTCTTCCATTTGGTTATGGTATTACATGTTGAAGTTTTGTCCAGAATGTAATAACTGAGAAGAATACTCTACAGGTGACATGGAGAAAAGGCGTCAATGGGAATGACAGGCCCTGGAACTTCTATTCTGTAGGGGATTTCTTTGAAAATGGAGCTTCTTTTGTCCAGACCGGTATTGGAAATGCTAAACCCAACTATAATGATCAACAAAGGTTCAAGGTTGCACATGCCAAAGACGTTAGGTCACTGACAAGCTCCGCAGGTGCTTTAAAATGCTCTAGAACGTTGACATGTTAAATCAAAAGACCAGGCAAAGAGCTGCTGATCCCAACCAGAGTTTTCGTATTATGTCCTAGCATCTACAAAATTATTCAAATTTCTCTATTAATGCTGTATCAGACTCCTAGCTCAGCTGTATGGGCAAAAGGAAACTGTCTTAGAAATAAACACACTGCATTTATCCATTAAGGAAAAAGATTGTACTATGAAATTGTTTCAGTGCTTAATTATACAAATTACAACGTCTAGTCTTCATCATCGTCATCAGAACTTGCATATGCTAAACCTAGTAACGTTTTAACAGGATTTCCATGTTTGATTTTGTCTTCAGCTGATTTATCCTTCTTGGTTTCCTCGTCACCTTGATCTGAAGTTGATAAAATAGGTTCCTTCTTCTCATGATCAGTCTGCAACCTAGAATATGCTGGGGAATGATCACTTGAAGTCGGGGATAAGTGATTCCCGTCACTTGGGTTTAATACTCTAGGCCTTTTAGGTTTAACTTCCACCACCTTCTTCAGCAGATCTTGCTGTCTGTAATCCCGGTAATTTCAGGCATAAGTTTAGAACAGGCCAATGCATAAGCAATAATTAGAATCTAGAATATTAACAAGCCATAAGAGCTAATGCTTTAGGAATACCTAATCCCACTCTTTGGCTTTGGCTCAACACGAAGCGGCAATGGAACTGACGGAGGTGAAGAATCTGCCAAACTTGCAGCTTTGTGTTTTTAGGTTAAGGGCAAATGAGATAGCAAACAGATGTTAAAGAACATTACTGCAATTATTTAAGGAGTGGCTACAGGGGGCAAACTTAAATATAGAACCCAATATGGTGGCCGCCTAGATGGCATAGAAGGTCCTCAATCAATCATTTGAATAATGCAGAATTTACCCTTAATTCAAAGAGCAAAAAAGTGAGCAAAATTTTGCTATTCTATTTTGCATTCCTATCTTCCGTAGACAAATTGAAGAAAAAAAACACTACAGTAAATTGATAGAAAGTTGAGGAGTGGAAGAAGTCTCTCTCATCTCCAGTCAGAGTTACCAGATCCACAAACAACAAATTACAATCTTTGTTGATGCAAATGCAATGAAGTGCAAAAGCAATATCTTCACAACATATTCACAGACTTACTAAAGATGGCAGAGATGAAGTTGAGATGATATTTTACCAACTTAATATACTTGAAATCAAAGTGATGTTGCTTCTGAAAAGTTATCAATAGATTCATGAAAAGGATATTTTAAATGCAGCAAAAGCCCGTTTTTCTGTGCGCCGAAGGAGGCGCTCTGCATCCTCTTCAGCTTCCATCTGCTCCTTCAGATAAAGCAAGTCATCACTGTCCAAAGCTGCAAACACAAAGCTCGACATACGGATATAGGTAAAAGAGAATAATTTGCACAGTATTCACAAATATAAACAAATACACACAGAGAGCTAGTCAAGGAGGTACCGCCTCGGCCATGAAGGTAACCTCCACGTTCTCCAGCAACCTCTTGCATCTGAATGCATCAACCACCCAGTGGGAGGCAACCAGATCCCTGCCGGGCCATGTTATCAGAAAACTATACTCAAGATTTCACATAATATAGGAAAGAAGAATGGAGAATGGGGCACAACTCCAATAAAGAAAGCTTATTCACAATGAAATGCAGTGTCAAACTATAATGCATAAAAGGAAATCATGAATTGGCAAAGATGTTGATGAACAAACAAAACCAAGTTGGTTTAAATCCAAATGTCACCGACCAATATATCAATTGTGTAATACTAGCCAATTACAAAATTAAAAAAAAAACTATGTAATACTAGCCAATTCTTGTAACACCGGAGACCAAAAAGCAAACCCCATATTGTCAAATATCTACAATAAAAGGACAATAACCAACGTGATCTGTTCAGTCAAAAGAACAGCAAAGGTAGAGATGTGATGTAGAAAAGCAGAGTAAAGACAATCAGCAAAAGAATTTCAAATACCATAGGCAATATGTTTATACTAAACTGTTTAGTTGGCTATGTGAATTTTGGATCACAACTACGCATCTTCCACTTGAAAAGCATCGAGTAAAAACCAAAAAGATTCTTTTGCTGTTAAGTTGCCACAGAAATGGTTCCCCTTGTGATTTGTACTTCAAAGAATGGCTCAGCCACATGACTAATACAGTCCAGCAAGTGATTAGATGCCTAAATTAGAGACGAAGAGAATCATTGAAGAAGAACGCCCATTTGCGGGGACTCTTGTGTTTCTAGCATGTTACTAATGATTTATGAAGTAGCCATTAATGTACCTTCGAGTTTGAGTTATAACGCGGTCGAATTTGAACAATCATATAACAAAGTAATATACTGGAAAAAAAAAGGGCTACACAGAAACGACTTTTTCATAAAAGAAAATTAAATAAAAGATACAAAGAAGGAGCAAATAGAACGGCTAACCTTAGCAACCATGCGCTGAAAGGTGACATCTTCGTCATCAATTCTATCTTTCCCTTTACCCCATTTCTTATCTGCAACCAAAAGAGATGCAGTAAGATTGCTTCTTCTGTTTTTTCCTAAAATATAAAAGGAAACGAAATTCCCTATTGAAAGTGAAGAAGAATAACACCTTTAGGATCAGAGAGATTAGTATATTCACGAACTTCTCTTCCTGCCATTTGCTCTTCCTAATTAAATATCAGAACTTTTACTCTTGAATGCACAAATTTCTGTCGAGCTAGCTAGGGCTTTCTTCCTATCTTCTTTCTAAACCCTCCAATACTCTGCCCTTCTTCGCTCCAACTCGGCTCTAGTGATTTAGAAAGAAGAAACACAAGATCCAACTCAAAAAAGATTCCAGCTTTCTTAATTTACTGACAAATTCTATGTTTTTCACTCTTAACAACGTGGTGTTGCAGTTAGGCAATTCTTAGGCCTATTATCCCGAATGTTTAATTAATGAAATGTTATGAAACGGAACCAAAAGGTTTATAATGAAATATAACTTAATATAGCAAAAAGTTATTTAAAAATAATTAAAAAATTTATAATATAAGACAGTTAAATATTATTTAAAAATAAATAAATTAAAAATAATATATAATAAATAATTATTATACCTCTTATATTAAAATGATTGTTGTAAAAAGTTTAACACTATAATTTTTAAATATAAATTATATTTAATTAAAAATTGCGGTCATGATAAATAAATATTTATTTTAAAATAAATAAATTTTCTTATTTTATTATTAATTATATAAAATATTTAATAATTATATTATACTATATTAAATTTTATTAAATTTTATGTGATCTATATTTAAAAATATTTTATTTATATTTTTATTTATATAGAAATATATCAAAGCAATTAAATAATATTTTTATATTTTTTATTTTCATTAATAAAAATTGTATTTATTTTATTATTAATTATATACAATTTATTATTAAAATAAAAATATTATTATTAATTAGTAATAAAAATTATTATATTAAATATTATTCTATTCTATTTAATATATTAATTTTATTTAATATAATTTTATGACTCAATCATATTTGATATTACAAAAAATTATTAAGAATATATTAGTTAGTATATATTTATTAGTTTACATTCCATCATAAACTTTCGAATCGGATGTTTCTTATTTTCAATGGTTAAAAAGAAATAGAACATTTTATTTTATTTTATTATAAAACTTCTTTCTATACAATAAATATGTATTACGTTTCAACTCGCTCTGTTATAAAATCTTCAACTAAAGATCTTAAGAGAATCCTTAGGCATTAGAATTTGGTGTGAATTCTGTATTTGCGATTCAATATCTTCTAACGCTCGGCCCAAGTTGTGAGGCTTTCCATTTTTTGCAAAAGCCCACAGGCCCAAATACACTATAAGATAGATGTTTCCACTTTAAGATTAATTTATAAATTATGTTAATTAATATTATTTTGTAGATCTCAAATATTTTATTCTTTATTATTATTATTATTATTAACATTAAAATAATAAGACCTAAAAATAAGCATGATTTAGAGGTGAAAAGGAAATTTAGTAGTGATGATTTGAGGTCGGATTAATTTTTTTTATGAAACTAAATATTTAAATTAAAATTTAGTTTGATAGAATTTATTTTTTAAATTAAATTGATTTTAAATTTTTATAACTAATTGAATGCGACGAACATGAATCCATCTCAAACTTATTTAACATGTCTAATATTTTCTCCTATCCAACATAAGTACCTTATTATCTGTATCATGAACATTCAGTTGAAGTCTCGCTAAAATGTCGGGTTTGAAAAAATCTAATAGTA
>JANVCL010000213.1:3361251-3380564 GCA_026546855.1 Erythroxylum incrassatum | reverse complement strand
AAGTACCTTATTATCTGTATCATGAACATTCAGTTGAAGTCTCGCTAAAATGTCGGGTTTGAAAAAATCTAATAGTACGCAATTTTACCGTTACTTAGTAAAAACTGTTTCGATCCAACACAAGCATCTTGCTTTCATTTAGCAAGTTACAAAAGAAAAAGGAAATAGGATATGTATTTCTTAAAGACTTATATCTTATACATTACACAAGTTATATGATTTATAATTTGGAGAGATACAATAAGAGAAGGAAAGATAGAAGATGGTTAGTACTTTCTTTTTTCTTTTAACTTCAATTTTGTGAGTTGCGAGTAATGTTTACAGTTCCTGAGTCATCTTCTTTCGGCTTATCACAGATAGGTCGTCTGGTGATCAATCTGATAGGGAAGCCATGGACTAAACGAGCTGAGGGGAAGAAGGACATCTTGTCTTCTTTGATCTGGACCCATCTAATTAATCAATCAAACTTCAAGATCAATTCAATGTATGTTTTGTTATGTTATACTAATAATTTCAAGATCAAGATCTATCTAATTAAGTTACTATCGTACCTGTATGTAGTAAGGAAGTAATGGAGAAACAGAGCAATTTGAAGGCGAGCCAACTCGGCTCCAGGACAGAACCTCGCACCTCCTCCGAATGGAGAATAGAATGGGCTACTCCTCCAGTTTCTCTTTTCCTTCCCACACAAAAATATAAAAGCATACATTTTTTAAAATATAGGTTACATTACTGTCTTTTACACCAAGATAAATGTAAGGCAGGTACCTGGTTTTCTGGATCCAACCATCTCCATGGATCGAAGGTGCGAGCCGACTTGTACAAGCTTTGGTCCAGATGAACCGCCGACAAAAATGGAACCACGAAGCATCCTTTTGGAATTACAAAGTCTGCCACGTTTAAGACAACCACCAACCTTATATTTAATGTCACCTAAAATCAATGTACAAACCTATGTCTATGTACATTTTGCGTGTTCATACCTTCATACACTACATCTTCCTTAGCTTCCCTCATTAACCAGATTGCAATGCCCCCAAGTCGAAGTGTTTCGTCAATAACCTACAAGTGAAACAAAAAGAGAGAGTTCTGATTATGTTAAGACGACTCGAGTGTCTAGATACTGCATCTTAATTATGATTCTGCAGATAAACTGACAGACTCACACACTGAGTGAACGACATTGTCTTGTAATCTTGCCAAGAAAGCATTTGGCCTTCTGTTGAATTACTCCTCAGACTATCATGTTCATCCTGTTTGATCATGATCATGATCATGTTAATACTTAATATTAAATAGGAATCATTAATGCGTTGATATGGATCAAAGTTTTTGAGTGTGTACCAGGAGTTGTTGCAGTGCTTTAGGACATTGTGTGAGGAAGTAAATAGCAAAAAGCATTGTCTTAGCAGTTGTTTCGTTTCCAGCAAAAATAAGGTTGATGATGAAGTCTGCAACTGCATCATCGGGAAGATTTTCTTCTTCTAAAAGCCTTCCGAGGAGGCCATTACCAACTTCAGATGCTCCTTCTTGTCTGCGATTCTCTATCGTCTTATTTATTTTGCTTATAATCTTCTCTCTTGCCTGTCAAAAGTTATATCAGAACACACCATTATACTACATCAAATCGACTCCAGCAGTTTAACTTGGAGCAGAAGTGAAGATATAGATAGGAACCTTCATGGCTGTGCGGTACGCAAAGCCTGGCAAGTTGATTGGAACAGACAGACAACCATCAACGAAATCCGAGAATAATAAGGCCATCTCATTAACTTCTGACTCATTTGATACACCCAGAAGTTGATTGACCATGAGATTGATGGCTACCTGAAGATGAATAAAAAAAATGTGGCTTGTTAGATGGAGTGGGATGATGATTGTAATGCTTATAGGCCTGCGCAAACTTGCCTTTCTGCAAACATCTTGGAGAAAAATGACTTGATTTTTCTCAAAGTTGGTCAGTGTCTGAAGCATCACCAATTGAATATCCTCCAGGTAATGGAACTTGAGCTTATCTAATCGCATCATGTTAGAGGCAATTGCATGGAGTTTTCTTTGTTGATCTCCTTGGACTGTAATCACCCCATTTTTTCCAACCAAATCTCTAAAAGATTTCGGATAACTTGATTGAAAGAGTTTGCCTTCATTTTGCATAATGAATCGATTAAACGTGGGGTCAACTGATACCACAGCCCATTTTCCAAACAAACTGCAGGAGAATATCTTCCCAAACCTGTTAATCAGGATACCAATCATATAAGACAAGTAACAGTGTAAATGCGGATAGATTATACAAGCTTTTGCCTCTTATGAAAAAGCTGAAGAGGGCTAATGCGGAGGAGTTGTTACATCTGAGCCTGTTGTTCAACAAATTGTGGGGGATGAGAACCTGCAACAGCATTGTACCAGCTGAAGCTATCACCAATCAGAGGCAATCCTCTTCTTCCAGGCGGCAGTTTACGCTTTCTAAGTCTCTCCTTACTTGTCCTTCTGCTCCACACATATGGTGCCAAAAAGACGACGAACAACAACATCACTAGAGTTGCCCATTTCACTGTATCTTCTTCTCCGTTCTTACTGTACATGTCTGCCTTTCCGCGTATGTTGTGGGTGTATGCGTTTGAGAGACTTACAGAGATCACGAGATGGAGTCACGTAACCTGCCAACCAACAAGAATAATCCTTCTGAACTTTTGTATAACTAATGATTTTTTTTATAGTTTTTAACTTCTAAGCAACCAAAAAAGAGACGACGCTTCCTTTGTTATGTTACATCAAGTGGATTAGACTATTAGCAGACACTAAACTCATTGACCTTTAACCAAATTTCTCTTTTTTACCAGATAAGTTAATGTTAATGGCTACAAAACACAGATTCTTCCTTTTACGTGCATTCAAAGCATTTGCAGCTCACTGAGTCACGTACTCAACTGCAAAAAGCAGAGAGGCCAGGTGGTATGAGTTACCTTCAAGTTGAAGAAATGCTCATCAAGTTGGCTCCGCAGAACTCATTAGTTTTGACTTTTGACCGAGCAATCTTTTATCACTTCCTTGCTCTTTGTACAGCTAGCAGAGGCATTTATATATTCAGATCAGACAGACACAGTACTCACTCACCTTACTTTACTGAACAGTTAGAACAAGTAAAAAGTCCATAGATAACTACACTTTGAAAGAGTTGAGAGCTCGAGACATCAACTCTTCTTCCAATATTCTTGACTTGCCATGATTATCACACCTAAAACACCTACATTCTTGACCACCACCATAGCTCCAGAACCTAATGTTTTACGCTGGGCGATCAAGACCAAGTAGCAGTAAAATCTATGGAACCAGTGACCAGGTCAAAGATGCAATGACAGTTGAAGGGTTTGAACTTTGAAGGGTCCCTCCCTCTCCAAGAATCAAGGCCCTTATTTTCTGCCGCAATACTGCTCTTCGATAACTCTACGGTACTATCACGTTCCCACACACAAACACCTATATATATATATATATATAAACACGCGAAAAAGGAAAGTCGTATATTAGGTGTATAACATAGAATATACTGCAATACTGAGTTTACTTATAAACTGTCGGCCAGCAAAAGCCAGCTAAGGCTTGAATTCATCTCCAAGCCAACTCACTATTGCTCCTGCAGAAGGCAATAGATTCTGCACAGTTTTTTTTAATCTGTGCAGATAATGATATGTTTATGTCAACTTGTTCCAGATTTCTGCTTCTCCACATTATACTTTTTCTTTCTTTTCATAAGCGATTGGATCTTGTTCTTGAAAGCTGAACTCTTATTTAAGATTGGTGCCGGCCGGAAGTAAATCACTTGATTCTTTTAGTTTGAAGAGCTTGAGATTGATAAGAGAATCTGATGAAAGCTTAAAATAATTTTATTCTGACAAGTGAACATTTGACAATGCTGCTATTCCTTTGTATACACAATATAGGGATGTTAGAACTCCGCAAAGATAGGAACATATCTGAATATTTTCATGTTCACATTGTTCACACATACTTAGGCTCTAATCCAAAATCCAAGAAGTGTCTCTTTTCTCAACTTCAACCACTTCCCCACAATTATAGGACAGCCTGCACACTCCAGTCCAAATATTCATAAGAATTTAATAGCATAAGTATTTTAATTTATTCATAAGAATTCAATAGTATAAGTGTTAAATTAGTTCTTAATTAATTTAAATTACTTTAACTTGATTTTAGTCTAAATAATTTACTATAATTAATCGAGTTTAACAATAGTAACAATAAAAATCCTACTAAAACGCGATGTTTAAAGAAGTCCAGTAGTACGAACTCTTACCCTTAATTAATAGAGAGATTGTTTCCATAAGATAATTGATTGAGTGTAAAAAAACTACTAAGTTTAACTTCAAGCTCGGTTAAGTATAAATATCTTATTCAAATCCAAGTAAATTAAATTAAGTTAAATTCAAACCAAATTAAAATTGGCTTGATTTAATAATTTTAGACTATCCTACCTTGATATAAATGTAACTAATTTATTATAATTAATTGAAGTTAAGAAATTAGTAAATATAAATTTAAACTCAGTTTTAATTAAATACAATTACTTGAATTCTCGTTAAATTAAGTTTAAATTAAATTAGGTTAAATTTTCAATATTTTAATAATTAAATTGAAAATTAAATTAGTAAGACACGAAATTTAAGATTTAAAAGGTTTAACTGATATTAGACGACAGTCATAAAATTAAATTAAATTTTATGACTTGAAGTATAATTAAAAGAGACTATTCTTACCTATTGAAGAATTTACAATTTAATTAAAAAAGAGAGTATTAAATAAAAATTAATTGGTTTATTTAGTTTATAAAATGGATTAATTTATAAACCGATCAGTTTTTAACAACAATAGTTATTAAAGTAAATTAAACCAAAATATTAAAAATCGAACAAAAAAAATTGATGATTCAAAATTTTTATGTAACGATTAATTTTTATAATTAATTAATTTATTTATAAATTAATCAATTTTTAATAATAAAAGTTATTAAAATAAATTAAACCGAAATATTAAAAATCGAGCCAAAAAATTTTGACTATGGATTCAATTGCAAATTGAAATAATACAAATGCTTACATAAAATTAGTCCATTGTGCACATATATCATGGGCTTTACTTGTTAGCTAAAGTGAAAACCATGAAGTTGAGTAAGCCCCAGAATCTTCTTATCATAAGAAACGACATACACAGCATAAAAATCAACAAAAACATAAAACGGACCCAAACACTGCAATACTCTGCAGAGGAAGAAGCAGAGGAGGAAGAAGAAGAAGGAATCTGCGGAAAATGACCTTAGCTCTCTCTGTTAACACATGGTCTGGCAGACAGGTAATTATTAACCTTTTCTTCTTCTTCTTTTCCCTTTCCGTAATTGTATGTAGTTTCAGAAAGGAGCACCGGTAACAAAGTCCTCCAAAAATTTTCTTTTTTGGTTAGTTCTGAACATAGAAAACAATGGTTGTGTGAATGTTGTAGCAGGTTTCGGAGATACGAACCCATCAACGTCGACCCTTTAATGGGACAAATTGGGCTGTGAATTATAATGCTCGCCGACGAACTTGTAGTCGTCCTAGCTTTGAGGTCAAAGCTTCGTGTATCTTCAACCCCACGGACGAACCCATCATCAAAGAAGCTCTTAAGGTAGGCTCAAAGCCTCCTTGTGGTAAAGGGTATCCTAAAGTGCTCGCCTTTCTGAAAACTCTTTCCTCGTTTTTATTTGTTTCAGTAATTGGTGCTTTTCTATGTCTCCTTTCCTTTAAATGATGATGAAATTGGAACCTTAAAACCAATTTTTCCTTGATACCTTAACATTACTTGGTAAAAATTATGTAGTAACTGTCATATCTATATAGTGTTTGGACGAAACTCCTGTAATGTTGAATTTAAATTGCATGGTGAGACATCACGGCTTGAGATTCCTAATTGGCTATACATTTCTTTACTTGTTTTGTGTAAATTAATAGCTGCTGATGTGAAGTACTGCTAAATAATATAATTTTCATTGTAGTCAATGAATTCTGCTTGCTATTTCCTTCTCGCATTCTTTGATTATAACTCTGCAAAATCTTTCATTGGTTACTTATTTTCGGCCATTTATAGTTGTGAATTTTTTTTCTTAACCATATAATAGCAGCACATTGTTTGGAGCAATGACTGTTGTACTCCCTCTAGCATCTGCAAATCCAGATCAAACTATCTTGGTATCTTAACATTTTTTGGGTCAAGTAACATTTTAACATTGTTTTCCATTTTAATGAAATTTGAAGCGCCACAGATCACTCTAACACTACCCCTTTCGGTACTAATTTTTGAGAAGTACATGTGCAAGTTTAGCTCTTGAAGACTCAAGCTAGCTACACACGTACACACACCAAGTCACTTTTTATTTAGATCACCTATCTTTTAGCTTGTTGGTAGGTTAGTTTGCGTTATTGCTTATCTTGTGGCATTTGTCTAACTCCCTATGTACTTAGGTTTCACTATGTCGGATCTTTATTAGATAAGAGACAAAACGAAGCTAATAAGTGAAACTTTCCGGGACCAAATAATTATTAGACCCAGAGATGCTCTGGTCTTGTGATGTTGCATAAGTGACTCCATTCATTGTTACAGTCAAGGACTTAGATAGTTGGTAATTTCTTGAGGGTCCCATATTCACATAGCATTAAGCTTTTTATGAAGTAAAAATAGCAGACGTTGCTTGAATGGTAATGACCACTATGGCAACGCTGCTTTAATCAATGCCTACGTTGCAACGAGTTTCGCTCTTGGCTAATCCTTACTTTCTTGTTATGCACTTACTGTTGACACTGTTGTAGGGGGAGACCATTAAGTACTTTTTGTTGGCTGCTGTTTAGAATTGGGAAACTGGCACATAAGTTACTGAGAAGAAAAGGACTTTTGGTTGCCATACACTGTTAAATTGCAAAAATATGTTTTCTTTTCAGTAACTTTGAGTTATGTGATAAAAATAATTTCATGATACATGAACTTTACTTGTCTTTGGTGAACTTTATGAGGTGACCAGGATATGTTTTCTTGAACTTGATTACTGTGTTGTTCTAGTATTAACTTGAATGGTATTGCTTTGTTATTAGGAACCGGTTGCTTTCATGGGTGGGGTATTTGCGGGGCTTTTAAGGCTTGATTTGAACGAAGAGCCACTAAAGGAATGGCTTACGAGAACAGTGGAATCCTCTGGTGTAAAGCAAGAAACTGATGCTGACAGGTCAAAGCCAGAAGGAGGAGGAGAAGAAGAAGAAGCCCCACAACAGATAGAGATAGAATGATTGTTAGATATACTAATAGCAAAAGGCCCTTCCGCCCAGTATTGGCTTTTGAAAGTAAATTAAAGAAATGACTGATACTACGCACTCAGAAATGAGATCTATCCATTCCCCGATAAGTTTATTTTTATATTTATATATTGATGAAAATAAAGATCCATAATTATACTACGAAACGACGACTCTGTTTCTAACCCTTTGAAGTGCCGACTTGTCTCTGAAACTCCACTCTAAACGTATGAGAGAGAGAGTATAAGCCTTTTTTCTCAGCTCTCAACAAACTTGCTATCTAATGGCTACTACTGCTGTTACTGATATTGGCACGGAAGAAGAAGAAGAAAGAGAGAGGTACAAAGAATTGGGGTCGTACAAAGTGAAGGTGAGGGTACTGAAGGTAGATGAGGAATCGGCGGCAGAGGAGACAATGTTGTTGTGGGGAATTCAACAGCCAACTCTCTCCACACCCAACTCTTTCGTCTCCCAATCATCTCTCCATCTCCAACTCGACGCTTGTGGCCACTCGCTTTCCATTCTTCAATCTCCTTCTTCCTTGGTAAAGACTTTGCTTTTGTTCATCGAACCTTCGCTCTTAACTTAAATTGGATGAAAGACCGTCACTTTGATCTGAAATATACAATTTTCTCGAATACCCTTTTTCGCTGCAACTACAGAGTACGCCTGGAGTGACTGGTTCAGTGATGTGGGACAGTGGCGTTGTATTGGGCAAGTTTCTGGAGCACGCGGTCGATTCTAGGGTCCTTCCACTTCAGGGAAAGAAGGTTGTGGAGTTAGGTTCTGGCTGTGGATTGGTAGGGTAAATATAAACCACTACCCATCTCCTTTGATTTCCTTCTACTCTCATCGTCTGATTATCCTAATATAGTGAAGCATTCTCTTGGTGTTAATATGAAATACTGCAATATTTGTGTTTATTTTTCTTAAAGAATCCCAGAATGACTAGAGGATAAGTCTGTCAGAAACAAAAAACAGTACAATTCGAGTCTATTTGTTTCATTTATGCATTTTACGTCAACGAACCTCGAATAATGCTAAAACATGATAAATCAGTTATAGATGAACATAAAATGAATATAAACGATTCTAAATTAAGTCCTAAACATTTATAAAAATATGAGTGTATCACATTCTCTTGGTGTTAATATGAAATACTGCAATATTTTTGTGTTTATTTTTCTTAAAGAACACGCACCATTGGCTGTATCGAAAAGAAAAACGATTTTGCTTTTCTGTTAAGCATACTCATGTCACACGCTTGTTTGTTCTTCAGCTGCATATCAGCTCTTTTGGGTGCTCAAGTAGTACTCACTGACCTGCCAGATAGATTGAGGCTTCTAAAGAAGAACATTGAAACCAATCTGAGACAAGTCAATCTGCGGGGCTATGCTGTTGCCAAGGAGCTTATATGGGGAGATAATCCTCACCAGGATTTAATTGAACCATTGCCTGACTATGGTAAGAGCTTCTTGGGCCTCCCTACCACACCATGAAGCATATGGTTTTACTCTTTCAGATGGGTGATAGCCAAATTTTGCTTAGCAAGGAATACTTGTCTTGCTGAATGAAGAAGTATTATCTTTTCCTTTTTCATGTGTTAAACTATCTTGTTTCGGCAGATATGCTCTAATGATCATTGCCACATAATGTTTAATGTTTCCGAAAACTGAGTTTTGATGCCATCCAATTTCAGAAATTGTAAAACTGACCGAATTAAAAGAATTACATGGACAATTTTAGAAATCCAAAAGAAAATTATTTGTGGTTTCAGTAGGAATTACTTTGTTACTCTAACATCTGCTTACATTTTCACCAGTTACATCCAGGTGATGATTCTTGAAAGCCATATGTCATGTATTTTCAGATTTAATCCTTTTCCGTTGAAGATTCCCAGAAAATTTGAGTTGATTTCCCTGTCTGCTGTTTCTTTTTCCCTCTCTTTATTGCACAAATGAATAAAAAACACAAATTTCTCTGGCGTAACTTCTGTAGCATTCTTGTTTAAATCAATCCAATGGTTATCCAGATTGGTCTACTATGGAGTTAGCTTGGTGTGTGCACGATTCTCGTCCAATAATTTCACAAGCATTTGTTTGGTAGCGTTGATCATCTTATTTTGTTTTGTTTTTCCAGTGCTTGGCTCGGATGTGATCTACAGTGAAGCAGCAGTGGGTGATTTGTTAGACACATTAATGCAACTCTGTGGAACCCAAACAACAATATTTTTGGCCGGTGAACTTCGAAACGGTGAGAATCTCTCTCTTTTTTCAAATATTGGTTTTTGAATTCATAACACTTCTTGCTGTACCAGATACCATCCTTGAATACTTTTTGGATGCTGCAATGCGGGATTTTGTGATTGGTCGTGTGGAGCAGACAGCATGGCATCCTGATTATCGTAGTAATAGAGTTGTGTTGTACGTTTTGGTAAAGAAGTGAAACAGCTCTACAGTTCCATGGTGAGTTTTGGACAAGAAGATGAATGCAGCCTGACAGCCCTCAGCTGGATTTCTAGCATCATCTATTAGGGGTCATGCCTTTTCTTTGTTTTGATCTATTCCTATGTAGTAAAGGGGCGTTTTTGGTTTAAGAACTTCAGAGATTGCCAATTGAGAAGGTACTATTGTGGTTTTATTAGGTTCCTTGGATACCTGGGGACAACGTAGGAAACACTTGTAACAACATCTATAAATAGGATAGGACATATATACAAGTTTACTCCAAAGTTTTGAACTTTCCTGTCCAGAATCTCCATGGAAGCATTAGTAAACCTAATTATACAAACTTGTCCTCTTTTTTGTTAAAAATAAAATAAAAGAAGAAAATATTCAAATAAAACTGTCGTTTCAACGCATGGAATTACATTCATGGGTAGATTGGGCCTCATGTAGATAGATTGGGCAAAAGTTTCTTCTTTTCGGCCCTTACCCAAATTTAAAATCCATTCTTTTTCCCGATTGAGTAGTAATGGAGAAACAAAGAACAAAAACGAGCTTTGCATTGCAGACAGCTGCATAATATCCTTTCTTTCCCTTTCTACGTTGAAGCAACTTCCATCTAAATCCCTGTAGACTCTTTTTGGTGTGGGAGGAAGAGAAAGAGACAGGTACGTGGTTTTTGTTGTTCGTATTTGATTCAGTTATTTCCAAGTTGCTTCCTTTTGTTGTGTTCTTGTTCATATCTTAAGCCAACTTTTGTCTATATATAATCACAAGTTCAAATAAGATGGGCTTGGCAAAAGATGCTACTTTTAAACTTTTTAACACATAAAACTATTCTGGGATGGCTTTGTTACTAGTACTTTCCTTCTTTTGATGTTGAATGAATCCCCTAATGAGCATGATGTTGCTGTGTGTAGAAAATGAAGTCCTGCTGACCACAAAATGATCTTGTTATTTGCTTTCTGTGGGGAAACAACCTTTTCTAAGGAATGATCTTTCAGTGTAATTCAACCTTTTATTTCTCTGTTAACTAATTGGTTCGTTGGGTCGAACAACGTCGACGAATTGCTTGTTTGATTATCTGGTCTGCATATGGATCACGGGTTTAATACTAATATCGCTTTTAATATATGAAGAATAAAGTCTAGAGCTTTCACTTCTAAATATTAAGCTCAACTCAATTAAACGTTAAATCAGAATCATTATGATATAGTATCGTAATGCATGGTGTAGGTGAAGTGCATAACATGGATATCGGAGAAGACTCCATTGAACAAGCGGCTGCAGTGCGCAGAGAGAGGCTCGGAGCTCTTAAAGCTGCTCAGCAACTGCTAGACACCCCAGACGATGGTTCTGCTCATTCTGAACCTAAGACAGATATTGAGACCGAAAATGGAAAGGAAAAGTTAGTGTAACCCTCCTCTTTTCTTTCACCATAGTCCTTTTAGCATTTACCCTTTTCAAGTGTTTTTGTAATTGAACCAGCAGAATTCCTGATTTAGCTTGCACGTAACTAGGAGTTGAACCTTCAAAAGAAATTTAATTAACTTTAGTTTCAAAATTAGATTTAATACCTTGCGATTGCGAGGACTAATTTCATAGAATCATTTGGTATGAATATTAAATCAAGTTCTTGTTTAAGGAAAGTAAAATAAAGATTCACACTTATCGGCCTGTATGAAATAACCTTGTAGTGAAGGCATGAAATTATAGTCAGTGCCTTTGAGATAATTTTTCAATGATGCAGAATCTACCCCCCCTGTAATACCAGTTTATGATTGTGCATATGGGACTACTACCATTGGCTTTCGGACCTGATTGTTTAAAGTTAGGAAGAGTACCTTTTTTTTGAAGTTTTTCTTCCAATTAGTCAACTACATATGGTTCTAGAGGTTAATATGAGGCCAGAAGAAGAGTTTGTATCAAATGCAAGCCGATAAGTGCAGATAAGTCCATCAGATCATCGCAGTAAATATTGCTGAACAACATTTTCGACTCTTTAATCTTCATGGGGTCCATACGATGTTAAAATCATACGTTAAAGATGTTTCATGTGATATGGTCCAAGGGCCATTTAGCTTGAGTTTTAAAGATGATAAACACACTGTTAATTATTCTCACTTCTTGCTTTCTTCCATGGAGCAGCCATAATAGAGCTTCCAACAAGATTTTAGGGCCTGCAGGTTTAAAACCTCCCATTTAGACGACGCCAGAAAAGGGAAGAAATATCATTGATTCATGTTTTAATTGCTTTGATGTCGTAAATGCTTCTGTTTAGTGAGCATGGCTTGAATGTCGGTGATGCTCATGCTAACATGGCTAATTTGCAATCCCCCTTCTTTCAATCTCCTTTTCAGCAATCCCAGCATGAAGTTTAGGAACTATGTTCCTCAAGACAAGGAGCTTCAAGAGGGTAAAGTAGCTCCACCAGTGCTGCCAAAGTTTGAGGAACCTGTTGCCATAGTACCTCCACCATTAGAGAAGAAAGAGGTACATAGTTGCCCCCAACACCGCCTTCACGTAGCAATATATCAGTAGTTTATGTTCTTTAGTTTGTGCAAGTCTTGGTCTCCCTGGGGATATTGTTGTGCTTTATTGCTGATTTTGGGTATAAATTTAGGATCCATTTCTAGATATTGCTGCAAAGAAACCAAACTGGGACCTGCGGAGGGACGCGCAGAAGAAGCTTGATAAACTTGAAAGGCGCACACAGAAAGCCATATATAAACTTAGGGGTGAGAGACAGTAACTTCTATATTTTGTCTATTGCCAACATGAACATGGTGCGTATGGCTCTCGTATGGAATTATGAAACTTTTGCATGTGGAGCTGGTTAATGCTTTCAGAAATTGGATACTTCTTTCATTGTATAATTTCCATTTGGCGTGAACCTATGTGAAGTTATTCATATGACTTTTGTACTTTCTGCGTCTTGTTCTGCAATTTTATTGGAATGTTTCCACTTGCAAGACAATTCTCTTTGGTTGCTTCTCTGCTCGGTGTTCATCATTCATCATTGATGACAACTCACCTTACAAGGTGATGGGTATTTCTTGAAAATATACTCTTGCCCAATTGATGAACTATGATCGTTTATGGAACTATTTGTTGCTGCAGAAGAACAAGAAAAAGAAAAGCTATTGGCTGGAGATGGGGGTGGTGTTGAAGAATAATGGTGTATACTTATGTGGAGGATTGGGACCGTCTTCATTTATAACTGAAGCACAGATTTTGCGTTTCATGACCTCATACTTGCATGGCCGATTTGCATCATCATTTTGAATAGCAACACACTGGTAGAGTTCTGGGAACTGCAAAATACCTCCCATTGCTCATTTAGTCATAAAACTAAAATGTTATGTAGAACTATAATTCTGATATTATAGTTGTACACATCTGGGTTTTCAAATCCAAACTCTAATGAAGATATGGTTACCATCACAGTTGTTAAAAGCACTCATTGACATCATTTGGTCATAATAGAGTACACTATGAAAGCGCCTCTTATTGCTGTAACCAACTTTACCACACAGGTTTATCAATTTAGAAAATTTCACTCATTCAAGTTTACTCACCGGAGAGATAAAGTACAATTATTCTCTCTTTGGTTGAGAAAACCTAGCAGTACCTATTGACAGGTTAACATGCAGAGTTGTGACATAGGGTAAGTTTCCAATCTTTTAGATGTTTTAGAAGAATTGTAGGAAGAAGCTGAAAAGTGTATGTGGACACACATTTGAAGAATGACCAGCCTACAATGACCTTAGAGTTTATTGGAATTGGATTGTGCCCTAGTTCCAACAAGGGTCCACTGGAGGAAGCTGATATTCATCAGGCGTCAAAGCCAAAGCAAAATCTGGCAAAGTTGGTGCTGTCTCCATGATTCTATTAAACACAATGAGAAGTAGCAAGTTACTTGCATGTCAATCTTCCATCCAAAGTTGTCAAGAAGTCATCTTCCTGTAAATCCATCTTAGAGAAGTGTTACTTACTTTTCATAAGAGTACAGATCACGGTTTATCCGCACCTTGCTCGAGGTATCTTTCGGTATTTTCTCAGACAGATGCTTCATAGTTCCCCAAAGTTGTGCATTCCTGTGTCAATAACACAAACAATAAAGTGATTATCTAAGCTCAACAGACTGGATTATATCTGCAAAGACTTGAATCAAATCGGTAGCATTTGTCTGAACAGTAACGAAAAAGACACTGGTTTTGGAAACAACATTCAGATTAGAAACAATACTCTTGCTTATAATTCCCTCATGTTAATAGATGAATAATAATATTGTACGTTACAATGTCTAAATTTTTTTGGCTCGTCTGGTAATCATTTTCCAGAAAGGAAAGTGCATAGGAATAAACTCAAAGCCACCAGTTACAGTCCAATGGTTGAACTCATCAATTGAAATGAACAATAGTATCAATTTGATCATATTGAAGCACCTAAACTTGTATTTTACGGAGAAAAGTAAAAGTATTATGACAAACAGAGATAGAACTTAAATTCAAAATGAACCAACTGCAGAACCGAGCAATGCACTAAAGGGCTTCAAGTTCAACAGGTGAAGGGTAATGAGTATATCTCATACGTATGCAATCCACTTATGATACAAGACATCAATTAAAGATCCTACGCAGAAGAGTCCTTGGCACACTACCTTGATAAAGGGGATGCAACATTGAATGCCTCACATGCCCTTTTACTTTCTTTAAAGTATTCATCTGCAGCCTGCAAGGCAGCTACGGCCATCCCATGAGATTTCTCGGTATTTCCCTCGTCAAGGATCAAACCATGGTAATAATATGCTGCAGCCTGGTTAGTCAAAAGAGAATCAACAAAATGGATATTCTGCTAAACTTGTTTAAACAGAAAAAAGAATAACAAATTTAAACCTAAACAAAACCATCTCTGATCTGTTGATTCAATACCCTTGTTGTATAGAGAGATCATAACTAGTATGCTCAAATGATTTGTGCTGGAAAGCCAGTTAATAGCTGAAATTTCTTGCAGCACAAAGACATTGATAAAGAAAAAATAGTCATTTTGAAGATCTCATGGTCTGAAAGCAAGATAAACCTAAAGAACACATGGTACATGTAACTACTTTAATTTGTCAAACCATTAATGCTAGAATTGCAAAAAATTTGCATAAAACTATCCTATTTTTATTCAACATCCAAGGGAATCAAGTAACATTCTCAAGTTATGGTCTCTCTTTCTGAATATTTGGGCTTGTAGTCCTTCCATTATTCTAACAGGTTTGGTGAAATCTGAGTCACCACAGGTTTTGCCTCATGTCAGCAGAAAAAAAATGAAGCATACAGATGAGTTGATAATCTAACAAAATGAAAAAGACAGAGAAAACAAGCCAGCAATTCTATGATACCTTTGCTTCCACAGACTTCCACTTTATAAAAAGTTGATGCTTCTCACCCCAACCATTTGACAGCGGAAGATTCATGATGTTATCTTGAGCCTTTCAAGTAAACAGAAAGTAATACGTATCTCAGGAGCATAAAAAAAAAGGTAATGGATGATAAAGTGTGCTCATTCCTGATAGAATAGAGGAACTAGAAATAACTACAAAGTTCTTGGGGTTTATGAAGGGGGAGGAAACATTGCCAAGTGACTTCTACCGAACGACTTTCGTAAGTTCCTATACTGTCCTAAAACAAAACATTTGCCAGCTTCACAGGAGCACTGGAGAGATGCATATACATAGAATCACAATTCATAAAATTTCAGGTTCTTCCTCCTTACTCTAGGATAGATTTCCAACCTTATCCCCATAGCTAACCCCATGAACTATATTATTCAGCTATTCTATAGTTAGTAATGAGGACTGAAAAATCATATGACTCGAAAATTTTCAAGGGAAAAGACATATGGAAGAGACAATAAGACTGATTTCAAATGCAAGAGAAAGCCTTTTCCTTGTGCCAAATCTCAAACTTTGAAGAACAGTCACGGCCACTGTCACAAACCTTAAAGACTGTTGCTGAATAAGTAGAACTGACAGAACATTATGAATTTAACATCACCATACCTGCTGCCAATACTTTACCATCTCACATGCCAGCCTCCGCTTCACGGCAAGAGTGGCTTTCGCACTGTCAATTGCCATCCCAAGTTGGATATCAACACCCTAAATGCATCAAACAAGAAAGCAAAAGACACCATTAATGTGACAGCACCAAAGTAAAATGTACTAACAGGAATTGCTTGCGAGCCGACAAAAATGCTGCATATGTTTCAGTTGCACGTCTTCGACGATGCATCAGATGTAATGAGATATAGATAGCATCCAGAAATCAAGTACCTGCCCCAATGCTTGCAAGCAAAGTGCTCGAAGAACCCCTTCTTCCAGGTCCACTGGCAAGTCTCTCCTAAAACAAAAAGGTGTACAAATCAGTATAGAATAGTAATAATGATCATCCTATAGAACTATTGGCAGTTCAATTTGCATAAGCTTTTCATCTTTCGAAACCTTAGTGCAACAGGCAGATGTGGGATCACATGTCGAACTGCACAATCCAGGTATCCTGCAGCCTTTAGAAAGATATCTACGACTCCTCGCCTACTCTCTACATAGAAAAGGAAACGGGACTTATGAAAATCGGTTCATTATATAAAAGCACCCATGCAAACCACAGAAAACAAGATGGCATGAAGTTAGGATCAAGAAGACCAACTAATACCAAATAACTTACAGATGTTAATTCAACTAAATAACTACCTTCTGATAGTTTTGGTTGATAACCATCAGCAGAGGTCCTTGGAAGAAGTAACAAGTTGGCCTGTGATAGTGATAGCATTGCCATCAGATGCAAAACTGAAAGCACTTCATACCATGCATTAGACATCGCAGTTTCCTGAAAAGTTTGAATTTGTATAAAAAATGAAATCAGTTTAAGCAGAAGAATTTAATTTTATGACCCCAAATTCATAAATCCTATCTGCAGAAACTATATGATTAAAGTATTGTTATCTCACCTCTGCATCATCTTCTTGATTTATCCATACGAATTGCACTTTGTGCTGTAGATGGCTCCCATCTTTTACTAAACCCAAAAGAACAGGCAAGTAATCTTCAAGAGCCTGAAGAAGATCTCCTAATGTTGAACCTCCTGCAGACAATCAAGTGAATGGCATACGGAAGACTGCTTAATTATACAGATCCAAAGAAACATGCTGATGCGATCTCTTACCATGTTGTGTAGCATTTTTTCTCTTAGCTCTTGTGACTGTTGGTCCTTCTTGGCCAGCCATGACTACAATACGAGTTCTTAGAGCAGATAGACGCTCCACTAAATTCTTGGACAACTGGGCACCAAGTGACTGAGAAAAATCAACAGGCTTAGGAATCCGAAAACCAGGTATATAAACGGAAACTTCTCCTATGCTCCCTGGTCTCCTCCGATTTCCACAAGAATCATTCGGTCTAGACACAAGGCACCCCATACCTTACAGTTTACTGAGTATAATGATCCAAGCACCAGAAACTAAATGAGAATCAAAATTATCAGTTCAAAATCAGAGTACAGATTATCTTCACAAAACAGAAGAACACATATGGTGAATTACAAGTGACATGGGCAACAAATGAAAGGCAAATGGAGGAATTAACAGTAATCAGGCCATGAAAAGGTATAGATAAATTGGACCAACCAACAAAGGACAAGTTGCAGGTCAATCACGAGCAATGTGCAAAGAAGTATCTAAAGGCTTTTTGGAATAGAACGTCCACATTATCTATAATTAATCTCAACAGTGGCAATATTTCTTTACTCTCTTCTAAAACATTGACTAAACAAAAGCAAAGAGATTGATGATCTCACCTATAGTCCCTTATCAGAAGGTCGATTGATGGAACAACACTTAAATAAATTTCTGATAATAAGAAAGGTAAAAGACTCAATAGTTGAAACTTGAAAGAGAGAGGAGAACTAGTTAAGAAAAGGAAGAGAATCACGAGTAAAGCATGAGTCTTGGCAATCTAATTTTTTCAACTCTGAAAAACATAAACTCAAAAACGTGTTGCAAGAATTGACAACAAAAAGATAAAAGAGGTAAAACCCAGAATGCTTTCCCAGCCGCACATTAAAGTTCAAGGAAAATGTGTAGAAAACAATTGAATTTTGGGAGGAAAACAGGAGAAGAAGAAGAAGAAGAAGAGTCCAATTTTGCATGACAGATTGAGAGTAAAGCATGTCCAATTTGGCCCTTGAGTTAAAGCAAGCAACGTCAGAAGAAAAGCAAAGGTCATTGGCTTACTTGATCTTTTCCATTTCTGTTATACAAATACAAGTAGACTTCCTCTCACTTCACAATACTTGAGAGTTGATAATTATAAAACTTGAAAAGAAGACTGTAGCTATTGAGAATAAGAAAAACAAAAGCCGGCAAGCAACGTAAGCTTCAGCTGTCATCCTAAGTTTTGGTGCTAAGCAACCAAACACACAGACGTACGTTTATCTTTTGATTCAAAAGAAAGGGAATTAGTACGATGTCTCCGACGGAAAACAATTTTCAATACACAAACAAACCAGTGTGCTCCAACTCTTACCATCAGCATCAAAAACAGCTTTTTGTATGTGGAGAAGCAGAAAAAGAACCGAAATTGAAGCAGGTAATAGATTCTAGTACACAGTTACGAAAAGGGAAATGGAGATTTTGTTGAATCCTCGATCAAGAACTCGTCTTTGACGCGGGTTTAAATCGAGAAAGACATTTATGGAAAGTTCGATTGGAAGAGAGTGAGTAGACATTAAAGAAAAAACAATGACAACAAACTATTTGCAAGTTAAAAAGCAGTTCTTGTTTTGCTTTTAATAATAACTATTATACAACCAAAACCCCACGATAATCATACATAAGAGCAGAGCAGGAGTTCAATTGGCGCCCAACTTACCCCGAACTGTTTAACTTTTCTTTTCCTTTCCTTCGAATACCTCCGAAGAACACTATCTTTCTTCTTATATTAATACTAATCTGTCTTTGTCAGAGTCTTGTCTCTTCCTCTTCCTCCTGTCCGTTTCATTGTCCTCGGAACCTTTTCTACACACCTACTTAGCTTTACTTTTTTCCCACGTCTTCTTCGTCGAGGTTAATCTTGCACATTATGATTTTTTAGTTCGAGCAAAATTGGTTACATTTTCGGATATGGGAATATCATTCAATACTTTCCTATGGTCAAGACTCAAGACCAAGCAAAAATGGGAGATATTTTGGTTAAAAATTCAATCTTTGCCATTCTTACTCCACATCCATCCTTTGGTTAAGCATGCTTTTGTGTACGTATATGTAATCATCATCAAAAGTTGAAACTTTTGACATGGGTATTACTAATTCAAGCTCAGCTGATTATTGGTTTTGTTCAGTAAGCAACTGAAGACTTTTTGTCTTTAATTTTCTAATCGACATTGACTTGGCGGGCATGGGTAAATGACAAAAAAAGTAAAAATATACAGTTTCTACTGATTCCTTCTTTCTCATTACCAAACGTAATTTCTGTTTCTATCATACACTT
>JANVCL010000213.1:3343927-3361151 GCA_026546855.1 Erythroxylum incrassatum | reverse complement strand
TTGAGATTTTGTTGAAGCGTCGATCAAGAACTCGTCTTTGACGCAGGTTTAAATCGAGAAAGACATTTATGGAAAGTTCGATTGGAAGAGAGTGAGTAGACATTAAAGAAAAAATAATGACAACAAACTATTTGCAAGTTAAAAAGCAGTTCTTGTTTTGCTTTTAATAATAACTATTACACAACGAAAACCCCACGATAATCATAAATAAGAGCAGAGCAGGAGTTCAATTGGCTCCCAAGTCCCAACTTACCCCAAACTGTTTAACTTTTCTTTTCCTTTCCTTCGAATACCTCTGAAGAGCACTATCTTTCTTCTAATATTAATACTAATCTGTCTTTGTCAGAGTCTTGTCTCTTCCTCTTCCTCCTGTCCGTATCAATGTCCTTGGAACCTTTTCTACACACCTACTTAGCTTTACTTTTTTCCCACGTCTTCGTTGTCGAGGTTAATCTTGCACATCATGATTTTTTAGTTCGAGCAAAATTTGTTAGAATATCACATGCTTTTATTTTTCCATATCTGGATCTGGGTTGATTCAAACTTTTACATTTTCGGATATGGGAATATCATTCAATACCTCCTATGGTCAAGGCCAATCAAAAGTGGGAGATATTTCGGTTAAAAATTCAATCTTTACCGTTGTTACTCCGTATCCATCCTTTGGTTAAGCATGCTTTTGTGTACGTCTATGTAATCATCATCAAAAGTTGAAACTTTTGACATGGGTATTACTAATTCAAGCTCAGCTGATAATTGGCTTTGTTCAGTAAGCAACTGAAGACTTTTTGTCTTGAATTTTCTAATCGACATTGACTTGGGGGCGGGTATGGGTAAAAGACAAAAAAAAAGTAAAAATATACACTCCCTGCTGATTCCTCCTTTCTCATTACCAAACGTAATTTCTGTTTCTATCATACGCTTTCCAGAACAAAAAATCCAATGAAGAGGACAGCATATAGGAACAGAGCTGAGGATAGAACACGCTCTGGCTGAGCTAAGAACGAGTTATGCAGAGACATGTGTCACGCGACTATAAATGTGACATGACTGGGTGTGGAACTCCATGTCTCCGTATCCAATAATGTACTCATCCTCATTCTTTTCCACGATTTGACTCGTTTCTTGTCTAAAGATTTTTGTATATAAAGATCGTTTCATGAATCCAAAGACAAAATAAAAACTTCGACAAGAATGTCTGGTTATTAGTTGCGTACATGTTATTTGAACCTTAACATCACTTCCACTTGTCGACATGAATCGAGATAGTGGCCTACAACTTTTAGCAAAGTAGCAATCAAACGCCTGTACCGAGTGAGCCTACTGACACATGGCATTGGATCATGCACATATGGTCTTTTCCCTTCGAAAGCAGGGAAAATGCTCATGCCCCAAGTATGGGAAAATGAAGTTTATACGCATGTAGATATTGATTTGTCCAACCAAAGCCATTAAGATATTTGTAAGAGTTGGAATTCCATTTGGATGACAAGTGAGAACCGCAAGTATGTTATTTGGAATAAGCTTACTTTATTACTCATTCTGTTTAAATACAAACTAAAATAATTTATCCTAATTCTTAATTCATATTTTAAAAAAGTAACTCTAAAAATCATAAAAGACCAGATGGATGTGAGAACCAAATGAAAGTTTAAGTTTGTGTGTCACCTTTGTGAGATATGCCTTGAATTCTAGTGACTAGAACTTTAATAACATTAGGATTATGATAAAATATAATTTCAATAATCTTAAGATTAAGATGAAATAGAATTTCAATGACCTCAGGATTATGGTGAAGTAGAGTTTTTGTGATCTTAAGTTTATGTGAAATAGAATATCAATAACCTTAGGATTTTATAGTAATAAATTTCACTTTAATAATTAGACTTCTTACATGTAATTCTACAATATACCTTGCTAAGATTTGTATAAGGTCGTAGCTTTGGTCATACTTCTCCTCGTATCATGTTTCTAATAGTAAGAAAGAATCTATCTCTTTGCCCAAAAGTTCTTGTGTCCTTTGCTTCCTATTTTTTTAATATATATTGTTTCCATTTGTGCAACAATTGGTATTAGAGCTGAGGTTTGTTGTCAAGATGTCTCTACATAAGTTTGATATTAAGAAGTTCAATAGATCAAACGACCTTACTCTGTAGAAGCTGAAGATGAGAGCAGATCTTGTTTATCAGGGATGCACAATAGTGTTAGAAAGAGAAGAAAAAATATAAAAAAAAATCTAGGGGTGTTGGAGAAGGAAGAAATTTTGTCAAAGGCACACATTACAATAATGTTAAGTCTAAGAAACAAGGTTATAAGAGAAGTGATTATTGAAACTAGTGTTGATTTGTTGTCAAGATAACTTGAAAGTAAGTATCAGAAGATATCACTTATCAATCGTTTATACCAAAAGCAACAGTTGTATACCTTGAGGAAGTCAGAAAGTACACAGGTGAAGCTCACATGATAATTTTAATCAGATTATCTCTGATCTACAAGTTGTTGGGTTTAAATTTGAGGAACATGATCAAGCCATAATCACTTTATGTTCCTTGTTGAATTTATATGAAAATTTTGTTGATAACATATTATATGGCAGAGAGATTATTTATGTTAGTGATGTGAAGGCTGCTTTATAGTCCTAAAAATTAAATGAAAAGGTCTCTAGCACATATGAGTATGTATTAGATATGGGGCTAGCTGTTGGTAGAGGAAGAAATAAGGAAAGAGATTGTGAAAGCATGAGTAAATCACGATCTATATCGAAGGCTAAAGATGTTCAATTTTTTTTTTGGATGAAAAATGAGGGCTAAGCCCTAGAGAGAAACTAAATAGGATACAGTCGCGAAAAAGAGACCCTGCAAATATCCTCCATACAAATAGTAGAACAACTCAAAGGAGGCGTCGAGAAAAAATGAATCCCATGATCCAACTGAAAAGCGTGATTAGCCAGTCAATCCGCACAACGGTTGCTTTCTCTATAGGTGTGAACGAAGTGAACAACCCAAGGTCTTTCCAGGAGTTAAATGTAAAGTTAAAAGGTACCAAGTATTGTTATAATTCATGAGAGTTTTGATGAAAAGGATAGAGGAGGTCATGATGTTTTACCAGTGAGTAATTTCAATTCTATAAATCAATGGGTAAAACAAACTAGCTCTACTTATATAACTTTCAATAAGGATTAATTTTGTTCTTAAAGAATGGAACGATATTATCAGATTGGATGATGATGGAGAGCATGGTATAAAAGGTAGTGGTTCAATACAGATCCACATGCATAAAAGAGTATAAGTTTTTTTTGGTGATGATAGACAACTTAAAAAGATATGTTGATAATGACGAAAGGAAAATTAGAGCACATCGTCTATATGTTTTAATAAGAGCAATAGCAATTGGATCGATGGTTGTATCTCAATCATCATGGAAGAAAGAAATAATGTAATATGACACATACAAGTGAGTCATTATTGATTCGTTCTCAATAGCCATGAGATTGTGGTAAAGGCAGAAGGAGTAATGAACATGGTGAGCAAAAGATGATGAAACTTCGTAAGGGGGGCTTATTAAAGGATGACAAATATGAAAAGATAGATTTTTGTCAGCTTCATGTACGTACTTAGTATATAGAATTTTGCAAGCTTCATGTACTTAGTATAAAGTCTAGGGTAAACTTAAAAAATGTAGTGTTTGGGAAGCTGACATATGTTGGGATAAAGATAGGAAAAGGTTTTGCTAAGTTCAATAAGTAAAATCAGTTGACAAAAAAGAAGCACATCTAGCTTTTATTTATTTTTGAGTAACTTAATGAAATGGAGTGAATTGATGTTTTTGTTCGTAGTATCGATACGTCCTGAGTGAAGAAATAGCCAGGGCCTTGCTTTTTGAGCAGACAATTACAGGACGGAGGAGGAGGTTGGTGCCTTGGTGGTATTCAATCCTGAAAATGGAAAAGTTCAGAGGACATAGTATGGTACTATACAGGCCTAAACAAGACATTGTCGATGAGTGAGGACCACAGGAGGCCATTAAAACACACCGTCCAAAGCATGTGAGGACTCCACGTACTGAACGCAGAAGCATGACATCACTGCCACGGATCTCAAACAGGATCTAAACCACGTGGCATCCTCGTTTCCCTGTCTCACAGTCAAAGTCACTCGTACCAAGGCCTGTGAGCATATAAACAAATCATTATTGTACGTATTACTGACACGCGTCTGTGCATAAATTATTAAGCTCAAACATCGTATCTGGTGCCGGAGCTGTTCGGAACAAATCTATCCGTACCTATTACCCTTAAATATCATTCAATTATCTAATAAATGACTTCCAAATTCATTAATGAATTGGGTTGAATTATATTAATAAGATTGGATTAAATTTAATTTACACTCTTTGAAATAAATTTAATAATATTATAATTATATTTAATTATATTGATTGAAATATAATCAAAATAAATTTAATTATTTCATATAATATTTGTATCTTTGACTAAAAAATAATTTTATTAAATAATAAACATTCATTTAAGATATTGCCGAAAACAAACAAACAAAAAAATTTAGATATATACAAAAAAATCAAAAAATGCAAAAGAATGTAAATAAGATGAGAAAATGAAACGAGAAGCTAAATCGAACTATAGATTTAAAAGAGAACGATGATCATACACAAAAAAAAGAAAAAAGAAAAGACATCCATGAATAAGAACAAGGGAAAAATTAGATATGGTGAGAGGTGTTGGTGTTCCGTTTCTTAGTGGGAGGGTCTGTTTGAGATGGAAGGGGCTGTTTGAGGTGAAGAAATATATGACAGGGTTAGATGGGTATTATTGGAATGATATTTTTAACGTTCAAAAGAAGAATTGAAGTCTCAGTTTCTAATTCAATTTTGATGCTTTTTTAGGTAAATTCAATTTAGAGTCTGTTTGTTTCAACTTTTGGAGGGTCCAAAAGCACTTTTGTCTATCGCAAAAGCTATTTTAAAAAAATTAAGTGCCTGTTTGGTTTAGCTTTTGGAGAGTGAATAAGTACTTTTTTTCACCACAAAAGCTGCTTTTAAAAAAATTGAGTGTTTGACTGTAAAATCCAAAATCACTTATTTCATAGAAATTTGGAAGTTAAAATTTAGCTTTTTGAGAAGCTCAAATTTGGAGCTTTTCAAAAAATTATTTTTTCAAGTAGATTTTTCAGATCAATTAATGAGCCTATTTTTAGTTCATTTTATCTTTATGTTTTACTCATAATTCTCATAATACTCACAAACACATCTTAACGTTTATTTTGAGATTTATATAATATTATTTGACTTTTTATATATATTTTAATATTTATTTTTGATATTAGTTTTACTTATATTATAATCCATTCCCAAGATTTGGTTAAATATATTTTTATTTATGATTTATATGGTTTAAAATTATATAATAATTAATATATTATGCTTTGCATATTGTTTAATATATTTTAAATAATTTTTATTATAAAATAAAATATAGTTAAAATTAAAATTACCTTTTATTTTTATGTTGTCAAATAATTTATGATATGAAGCTCTTTAAGAAAAACTTATTTTTAAATGACAGCCAATTGACTTCTTAAAAAAATTCTTTTAAAAAAAACTAAATTAATATAAGCTCGTCCAAAAATAACCCAAGGTTGTTACCTTTTACATCGAGGAATAAAGCAAATTTATAGTTGGAGTCTTTACTTTCTGGATCCATTATTAATTGGAACGAGCTTATTGAGAAGTTTTTAGTCGGGTATTTTCCTCCAACATGATTAGTAAGATTCAGGAATTTCTCCTTTCACCAACTAGAGAGTGACATGTTGTATGAAACCTTTTGCACCACATTGTTTTATAAACACAAGATACTCTAGAAAATAAAAAATCTAAGGAGATTTTTCCATTGACTACGGAAGTACGGAGAAGTACACGGATCACATCAGTAGCACGCGGCAAGCAAGCAAGCAACATTTAAGAGAGCCATCAAGCTGGAATAGGCCTGTGTATGGCCCAAATGCTAACCTGACATTTGAAAAGTCCACTTCTTTTCACGCAGAGCCATTACCCTTTCTCTGGGTTCATGTCAGATTATGCCAAAGATAGTTACTTTCTTTGTATGTCTCAGTGTTTGAGCTCTGCGCCATGTACCCAGTTGCTTCTTTTCTTTTCACTCAGAGTGCTGCAAACTATCTTCCCTTTACCGCAGATTCTAAAGGTCTTTCTTTTAATTATATCAGTCTCTTTTCCATCTAACAGCTAGCTATCTGAAATTGTTCCTTCTGTCACACTTGAGGAAAGGAGTGCAATGGAAATTGCCTTTTCCAGATTCTTGAAAGCTTTTTCGTAACGCAAGAAACCCATGAACCAAAACTCGTAATTGTCTTCAGTCACTATTTCTACGTACTTCTGCGCTGGCTTGTCCATGTTCTCACTTTGACGAGCTCTCTTGATCTTCCTTATTGGTATCACAACCTGCACCACCTCAATTTCTGATTACATCACGTTATGCAGTGTTAAGATGGAAAAGGATTAAGCTTTTATGTGTTCATACCTTATAGGGATATCTAAGAAACTGTCCACCATCAGGAGAAAGGAAGGTAACGTAACTTTGACTGCAAAAGGAAAGCTTATGCGTGGAGATAAAGAGAAGGCCAGCAATAGGACCAACTGTGGTGGAGATATAGCACTGAGATGCCTTCAGAAGCTTCTCTCCTTCAACTACTTCAAATTTGTGTTTGAATATATTGTGCCTTCCACCTTCTTTTATTATCTCTGCCCCTAACTTCACCTTTTCCTTCACTGTTTCTGATAGCTTAGATCCCATCCTCACTACATCACCAAGTTGGTTTTAGATCAATCCAGTCCCAGAATATATATGTGTGTACTCAAGTAGTAGGTTTCGATTAGATGGTTAAGTAATTACCATGATCAAAGAGCCTGAAAGCGTAAACGGACCCTTTATTTTTGAGCTTTTCTAGATGTCCAATCTTTCTATTGCCTTCAATATGTATTTTAATACCATAAAATGTATCAAAAAACTCAATCAATATAAGATGCACAGAACATAATCAGATGGTAAATAAACTCACGGTGGAAAGGTGTTGCGTTTACGGATGTTGAATATGCATCTGATGAGGAAGGACTAAACATCATATGTTCAGTGGCAGATGCAGTAGAGCTTGTATATGAAGAACTCTCCTCCGTAAACTTCAACCCTCTAATTTCAAACTCGGACAGGAGCATAAAACCAGAAATTCAGTGCAGCAACGTAAGTAGACAGGAGTTTAAGGAATCCTTTAGATAATAAAGATGAAGATGAACAAGTAATGGATAAGAAAAATCTTCCAGGATGTGTCATGCATGCTTGCAATTTCTAAGCAGCTTCCAGTTTCAGGATTTGGAAAAGTCAAATAAATGTTCTTTAAGGCACGAAAATTAATGATTAAATTGGAACTGTTGGATTATAAAAATTTTGAATTAGTTATTTTTTAATTTAATTTTTAATTTCCAGATTAATTTATTTTAATAACCCTTATTATTAAAAACTAAATAATTTATTAATGAATCAACCTGTTAATTAAATTAATTAATTTCTAAAAATTAATTGATAGGTAAAGATAGCATTTTTTAATCATACTTTAATTTTTTTTTTATTCAATTTTTAACCAATTTTAAGACAATATATTATTAATTGAATCTTTTAAAATTCTTACCTTGCCAGTTTAATTTCTGGTCTAATTTAAAAAATGCCAACTAAAATTGTGCATCCTGATTCTGTATATATATTATATAAATGTATATATAAAGCCAATCGTCAAGATCATATGATATTTTAGTAATTTTTTATAATATTTAGTGCTGCAGGAGACTAATCTTCTGGTGGTAGTGAGTCTTGTTGCTTGACCCAATGTCATAGATTATAATCTTTCGGGAACATAAAATCCACTTTTAGGTAACAGTTGGTCTAACGGATTGCGATACTTACCTCTTGTTTTCTCTGTTTTTTATGGTTTTGCTGAAAAATAGTCTAACCTCAGCTAGTTCTTCTAGCAGCTGTTGAAAATGAGGCTCATCTAGAAATCAAATAGAGGACTTAATGGCTACTGGAAAGTTGCGGAAAAGTTATGCAGATGATTCCAAAGTGTGACGTCTGATTTCTTGTTTTTTGTCATAACATCAGAAAATTTGAAAGTTCAAAACCTAAACCAGTCCTTGTCGCACCTGTTGAACACGAGGCTTATCTGGAAATCAAATAGAGGACTAAATGACTATTCTAAAGTTGCAGAAAAATTATGCAATTGACTCCCAAGTTTGATGTCTGGTTTATTGTTTTATTAGATAAATAGAAGGTTTTGTTGCTAAAATGGACTCCTTTTCCATACGCTAAGATTTATTCTAATTCAGTAATGCCAAGTACCCTCAATTTGTATACTCTTTATCATTCATGTATTAAAGGACTGACAGGCTCAGATTGGTTATCTGCCTTTTCCAAGTTCTGGATAGTTTCACAGTTGCCCCCTCAACAGAGAACGAGATTCCATCATATCGTCACAATGGCAGTGAAGATGGAGTTGCTCCCTCAACAAAACTGGCAAAAATTGAGCAAAAGAGTACAATTCAAGATAAACATCAATTGAAACAGAGAATGAGATTGCATCATATCAACAAAATCGCTCAAATTGAGATGAAAGAAGATGGAGTTGCTCCCTCAAAAAAACTGGAAAAATTGAGCCAAAAGAGTTTAATTCAAGATAAATAGCAATTGATACAGAGACTGAGATTGCATCATATCATCACAACGGCATAAATTGAGCAGGTGAAGACGGAGTTGCTCAACAAAACTGGGAAAATTGAGCCAACAGAGTCCGATTCAAGATAAACAGCAACTGGAACAAAGAATGGGATTGCATTATATCATCACATTGACACAAATCAACGGAGTTTGAGTTGACGTAACATAAAACTATCAAGACAGAACCACTGTCGAGAGCAAGAAAAGTCCACAGAGATTGCTTCCCCAAGATCCAAACCAAAAAGCCACAATAGACAGACTATTAAAAGTATCATGTATCACGTAAAAACACGTTAATTACATGGTGAGACTCGATAATCATCCCCAGATAATAGGTTCCCTTCGAATTAACAAGTATCGGATGGGAATCAGAGGACAAAAGCTGAAGAGAAACAGAAAAGTGATACTAAAGCACCAAGGTTCCATATCAACAAATCAGTGCAATTCTCAGAAATATGTAACAATCAGATTAGATATTTATATGCAAAGGCACCAAGATTGATAGCGCGAAAAAATAAAAAGGAATCCATTCAACAGAAAAAACTTTGCAGGACATCTCCATATTCCTTAGTCATGATACATCTTTATGCCAACTCGTGTGCCAAATATGCAAACTGACTTTGGAGTCTAACAGCCAACCCACGAGAAGCATTCGATGAAAGTGACTAACTTTTAGTTCCTAATCCTAAAATCCTTCACTAGTTTCTGCTTGAAACAGATGCTTCAAAGTACACTATTACCCTAGAAATCCAAATATGCAAGTATATGAAACGAGGAAGTACTGACTGAAAAGCGTCATTCACAAGATACAATTGAATTGTGAAACAAGAAGACAAAGGGATTTATTGCATCTATTTCTAGTCTCTCCTACACTTTTACAACCTTTAGGGTTTTTACCAAATATCTCTGCAATCCTTTCCATTCAGATATAAAAATGGATTACCATTTGGGCCTGGAATACATATTTGGGTGAAAAAAAGAAAGAAAAAGCATACATCAATTAATAACATAAACCCTAGTTAAAGGTTTGATTTGTCAAGAAATAAGAAGGTTAGTACATGATTGTCGAATAACGATAAACCCTAATTGATAATCCATCCATCCAAAATCTAATACCTTAACTTGAGTAGTTTAGTGACTATTTACAGTAACGATCGGCCTTTTTCTTTACTCGGTCATCGAGAGCGTCCTCTACAGATTTGAAATCGGACTTGGAATGGTACCCAAACTTCTTGGTCTCCACCGGGAACAGCTCCTCGTACTTCATCTTCTTGGCAGCGTCTATGGTGTAGATGTCGTCGGAAGGCGGCTGTGAAGCATCAGAATTGTTGGTGGTCAGTAATGTGTCATCGTCTACCTGTTGCTTCTTCTTGTTCTTCTTATGCTTCTTGTGGATAGATTTGCTAGTAGTGGCAAGACCTCCACCTTTAAACGTAAGTCTCCCTCCTTTCACCGTCTCGTATGGATCTGATTTCTTCTTCCCCGACATCTTCTTCTACCTCTGCAGCTTGATTCTTTCTTACGAGCGATGGGTTTTTAAACGCATCCAATATCAAGTGTCTCGAAGAGGAATGGGCTGGGTCATCATCTAACTCCGCCGATCCGACCCGACAAATGAACATATAGTAAAAATTAAAAAAAAAGATAAGTGGCAATTATTTTTATATATTATAAACAATTGAAATATAGAATTTTATATTTTCAATTCAGTATTCAAAGTTTAAAATCAATTTAAAAAATTATTAATATTATTTAAATACGTAAAAATTAATATTTAAAATTACACATCTTTATTTTTGTCAATATAATTTTTAAACTTTTATAATAAATATATTAATAATTATATATTTAAAATACGTCGATTCATTTATTTTACATTCTAAAATCATAAAAAATGATATTACATAACTCTCTCATAAATCAATTTTTATATGTATATCAGTAAGATGGTAACAAAAAATTTCAAATAAATTATTTAATGTTAAAGGATTTATAAATTTAACTAATTTTTAAAAATAAATAATAAAATAAAAATATAACAAATTCAAACTTAGTAATTCATTAAACCTAGATGATTGAATGATGTAAAATAATAATTTAGTATAAGAAGAATCATTAAAATATTTATTAAATAAAGAGGGCTCTTTTTGAACAGTGTCTTAATAAAATCAATAAAAAATCCTAAATTATCAATTTACCAATTACCAATTACAACCTAAAATTTCTCAAATTCTTCAAATTGTTATTGGTCAAGATTTATTCATTCAACACTAAAAATTTACTAGGTATAAACAATGTTTCAAAAATAAGATGGAAAGTTAAATTAATAAATAAGAGGTTTAAGGTTTAAAAGGTTTAATCGTATTAGGCTGTCATAAAACTGATTAAAGATTAACTAAAATTAAATAATTTAAAATATAATTAAAATAAATTGTCCTTATTTATCGAAAAATTTAAAATTTAATTAAAAAGAGATTGTTAAATAAAAATTAATTATTTTTTATTTATTAATTTACAAAAATTGATGACTAATTAATAAATAAATTGATTTTTAACAACAAGAGTTGTTAAAGTAAATTGAACAAAAAAGATGACAATCGAACAAACAAAATTAGACGATTTAAGATTTTTACGATTAAACCATCGCACAAAATTTTACTCATTAGTTATAAGATTTTCTGTTACAGTCTCTCTATTAATTAAAGATAATATTATGCATTACCAGAACTCTCCAGACTCCGCAAACCAATGAGATTTCTAATTAGTGTTGTTGTTAATATAATTATAAGACTATCTAATTAGTATGACAATAATTTAGGGCAATGGCTTCCGCTCCAGCGACAAATCCTTCTCCCCTTTCCCGTCCTCTTCTCCGATCCACCTAACCTGAAACTATGACTTCCCTTTGTATTTCTCCTCCTTCAAATCTAGCTTCTTTATCTTTGGTACTTAGTCTACATTTATATTTACTGTCTTGTCTTCCCATCATTTTGCAAGTCGCACGAAAACTCCTAAATCGCTTTTGAAACTTCATTTCTCATAGAACTCTAATTGAGCTCTCATATTCATCCTCCTTCCCTACTTTGCTCCTTCGACTGTAGCATCTGCATATCAGCCTTCTTTTTCCTCTGTTGTTGTTGCTGCACCTACTTTAGACCAGGGGTAATGTTGTCCTTACATCTCAAAATCTTTTCCCGCCTTCCTCACATTACCGATTTTAGAACAACATCTCCTGCTCTTTTTCTACATTGCTGCTCTTTACCAAAATTTACTAAAATGACTAACTTCACTCCTCCTAACCTTGTTGATTTCCCCCTCTACTCTCATGCAACTCACCTTCCTCCTCTTCCTCCATCAAGCCCCCTGCTTACCAAAATCCCGCAGGCCTTGCTCCCAACATACGAAAGCAATCACCAACCTCAGCCACTTATCAAAACCCACCAAAACCAATCACATTAGCTTACTAGAACATTGAGAGAACCAGGAGAACTTGGAAACAGGTTATCGAGGAAAGCTCAGAATCCTCTCTTTTCTACAGTCCCCCGGTGAAAGTTGATGGTGGCCCCAAGTCTTGACATCTTACAGGAGAGTGCAAAAACTTGGGAAGCAGCGATCATTGGCTTTTTCATGGATAAACGTCCGCCTTTTCCTGTAATACAAGCATGAGTTCAAAGAAATTGGAAAGGAAGAGATATATAAGAGGTAATGCTAACAAAAAATGACATCATTTTTACATTTAGCGCAAAAACATAAGCTCAAAAAGTGAAAGAAGGACTATGACACATCTCACAGCTTCCATTATTTTTTCAAAATTGGCAATTTGGTAGAGAAAATTATATTTAAGAACATAGTCGTATGGGTGAATATCTACAATATTCCACTGGAATATTGGACCACTAAAAGCTTGAGCTTGTTAGCCAGCTTTTTGGGGAAACCAATTTACATGGATGAAAATACAACATTGAAGAAACGGGTTGGTTATGCTAAATTATGTGTGAACATGGATATTTCAAAGGAGATGAAAGATTACATTCCCATCTTAAGGTTGACAAATAGAAATTATCTAAAGGAGGTAAAGTCATGGTGATTTATCATTGGAAATCTTCCCTACAAGTTCAGGGGAAAATATAGAAACCAACAGGGAAAGTCTTTGAAAGGGAGATTATGAAGAATTGACGGGATCAAATGAAAATAAAACAAAGGGAAAAACAGAAACTGAAGAACTTGAAGTGCAGAAAAGGATATCGGTGGTTCAGAAATTGGGGATTCCAGAAGGTAGAAATCAGTCCTATGCGACTAAGGGGCATCAAATTGAGCTTATTGTTAAGGATAACACAGCAGATATGGCTGGTAACAGAAAATCTGACAACACAACAAACTAAGGAAAGGGCAGAAATAGATAACTGCATTACAGAAAAAGTAGAGTTAAATCCCCTAGGAGTTTAGCGTTTAGCAACAAGATGCCTCTCATAGGCCACAACATCCATATCTATTGCATCAGATGGGAAATCAGGAGGGAAAGATGGAACAAGTGCAAACTAGAAAGAGCAATCGGAGTAATAAGAAAAGCTCAAAAAGTAAAATTATTTTTATATGACCTTTCTAGTTTGGAATGTTAAAAGAATAAACAACCCTTCAAAGCTTAATGCCTTGAAGGAGTTTATACGATATTAAGAGCCTAAATTATTTTGTCTTTTAGAAACAAAAATCATACTAGTAAACTTGAATAAATTAGATTGTTTTGGGAGTCAATGGAAGTTAAAATCCAATCACTAATATCATAGGTATGGAAGAATCATCGTAGTTCATAACGAGGAGTTTATAGAGGTAGAGGTTTTGGAAGCAGGGGAGCAATTTATGCATACAAAATTGACTTTTACAACGGAGCATACTTCAGTGTCTGCCACCTTTGTCTACGGTCATAATACTGCATTTCACATAAGGGACCTATGAAATTCTATGAGAGGAATTAAAAGAACAGCTAGCGATCCATGCATCATAAGTGGCGATTACAAAAGCTCACTTCACTTGGTTCATAAAAAAGGATAATCAGTCGCCTGTAAATGATTACAAAAAGCATAATCACAAAAGAAGAAGATATTCAGAACACATAAAGTTAATTGTAGGACATCAGTCAAAAGTTTTACAAATCCCATTTGGTGTCTTCATCCAGTGTAGATATGGACACCAACAGCAATGAGAAAGACGGCGATTAGGCCAAGGAAAATGATAGTATGGACCAGAATAGATATGCTACTGGTTTGAAAGTTGACAAACTCTATCCATCTTCCATTTCCTGGAAGCTAGAACAACCACCCTGGCATCTAGCACAAACAGGACCACTGCCATTACCATTGGCCCCAGTCCGCCATTGACGACCTTTATATTTTATATTTCGAGATAATATGATTTTCTTTCTTGTAGACTTAGGAGTGATAAATTCAATATTTTAAAAATTAAACTAAAAGTTAAATTATAAAAAAGAAGTTTAAAGATAAATCAATTAAATATTAAATAAATATAAAAATTTTAAGATATAATAAAAAAGATTATTTTCGTCAATTTAAAATTTAATTTAAAAATAATTATTTAATAAAAATTAATTAATTAGTAAATAAATTCATTAATCTTTAACAATAAAAATTATTAAAATAAATTAATCCAAAATTACATTCAAAATTTTTATAAATGAATTAATCAAATCCATTCTTTTCCGGATGAGATTTTTCCAAATGAGATTTTTTTTTCCAAATGAAATTTGATCAGCCAAGAGTAAAAAGAAAAATTAAATGGTATTAAGTAATATTATTTTTATATTATTTAGTGAGTCGCAATGATTAGATAATCATGAACTGGATGTCAATCATTCTAAGTCTTCCGAGTCCAGATCTTCTGTCCAATTTTACTCTGTCTTATTATATCTCATGAAATCTCAGCTATTTATTTTGCGAGTCCCACACAGATCCCATACAGGTCCTATATAAATAAATGACTAAAATTTATTAAACACAATAAGACACCATAATACTAGACAAGGATCTAAACTCCAATCTTCCTAAAAAACAGATCTCCTGCTCCTGAATTTCTGTTCCCTCTGCAGTGCCCAAAGCCCCCTCAGCCATTCATTGCAATAACTTTGATGGCTAAGGGAGCTTTAGGCACAAAAGGAACATCCCCCCTATTCTGGCCCTCCGCCAGGTTTCCATCATAAGATCAGCTACGGGTAAGACACTAACTTCTGTTGCATGAAGAAAGGATAAACAAACCAAAGAAGCATTTGAAAATTCTATACTTCTGGACTTAACTGGAACTTTACAGATGCACCTGCTTTCCTGTTTTGTTTATTCTATCATTTCTTTAATAAAGTCTCCACCTTCATCAATCTCTAAAGCAAGAGAAAAGGAAGCCTTCCAATGGCCGATTACATCAAGTTAGTGAATCAAAAGTTGTCATCTTTCTCTCTGTCACACAAAAAGGGAAAACCCACTATAGACACATACCTTTCCTCCTCTAAACTGCATTCTCTTTTCACTCGGTTTAAGTTTCGCATCCACATATCCTTAATCGCCAAGAAAATTAGTCGCATTCATCTTCCTACATATTTGTGTGCACATCCTTGTTTTTTCTATCATTCAGAGACATATCACAAAGTTCTGCAACTTAATCTCCATTAAGAGGAACAGAGAGAGAAGATGAGTGCTGATTGGGGACCAGTTATAGTGGCAGTGGTTTTATTCATCCTCTTGTCACCCGGGCTACTGTTCCAGCTACCAGCAAGAACCAGAGTTATCGAATTTGGAAACATGTACACAAGTGGGATAGCCATTTTGGTTCATGCTGTAATATACTTTTGCATAATCACCATCTTAATCGTTGCAATTGGCATTCACATACATGTCAACTGATTGTAATCTCGACGCCAAAAAAAGGTTTCTAGTTCTTGCTTTCACTTTTTTGTAACTTGAAAGCTTTTTGTTCTTCTTGCTCTGCTCTCTGTCTGGTTTTATATGGACTTGTCAACGGAAAACTATCATGGTTACAGGTGTGGTTCGTGTTTGATCTTTGCTAATTGCTTACATGCTTCAATAACAGAGTCGAAGATTGAAATTTCAAAAAAACAGAGTAAAGCTTTAACTAATCAGTTGAACTCGAAACGTTTCGATCCAGGGCTGAAAATCAAAAACTTCAAAAACAGAGTAAAGCTTGAACTAATCAGTCCAACTAGAAACGTTTTGATTCAGGGTTGAACATCAAAACTTCAAAAACCAGTGCAAAACTTGAACTAATCAGTCGAACTAGAAACGTTTCGATTCAGGGCTGCACGTCGAAAGTTCAACAACATAGTAAAACTTGACCTAATCAGTCAAACTAGAAACGTTTCGATTCACCAAACTCACATCCCTATGAAACCCACTCTCAAACAGGCATCCAAATCTAGAGAATATTGCGAGTTTGTAGCAAAGAATTAAATAAAGATCGGATCTTTCATGGGTCTCATCCAAAAACGATCAACTACAATAGTAAGGAAAAGCTCACCTCTTCACATACTAGGGAAAGAAGACAACAAGCAAAATAAAGCACGGATCCTGATAATCTCCGGTACAAAGTAAAGATGGCGGTCGAATTAACTAGACTTACTGGTTCGCTTTTAGCCAGTATAAATGTGAACGTGAACAGCCACGATAAGAACGGCATATAGAGCGAAAAAGATGAGAGTGTGAAAAGCTATGGCCTTGCCGTTGGTTTTTAAGCTGCCGAACTCCAAGGTACGGGTGTTTCCGGGGATTTGAAACAAAAGTCCCGGCGTTAGCAACAAAAAGAGCACCACTCCTATTACAACTGGCCCCCAGTCCGCCATTATTTTCCTAGCAGAAGCTCAGTAAATGGGGTTGTTTTTTCGAATGGATTGGCGTGAAGTCGAGGCTTTCCGCTGTAACTTCTAGCGTTCTTGATAAGGATGGAAGTGGAAGGCGACACCTGGAGCATTTGGATGTGGATCGTGAAGTGTGTCGATTTAACAGGGGTCGGTGCACGAGAATCCAATACCATCGACCGGACGGCGTACGTGTTCAACACAACCAGAACAGTCAACGTCAATAGCCACAGGTTAGCTTAAACTAATACAGAGTGTCTGTGTTTGGAGTCCTGATCGTCTGTAGAAGATCCCCTGTCTTATTCTGTCTAATGGGCTAAACTACGTCGTTATTGCTATAAAAATTAAAACCGTGGCTTCCTCTATACTCCTCCTCTTTTGCTTAAAATTTTTAAAGAAGACAACGTATAGGAGCTCGGCTTCCGTGTAGGAGCTCGACTTGTGTTTCAAAAAGGAAGTGACTTGAAATGTTTGTAATTTATAAACTTCTTGATTTTTGCACAACTGGATATGAATTTTATTCATAACATTATTAATATCCTTATTATTATTAA
>JANVCL010000213.1:3296664-3319290 GCA_026546855.1 Erythroxylum incrassatum | reverse complement strand
ACCCAATGCTCAACCACCTAACATCCGACCTTACAGATATCCTTTTTCCCAAAAAAATGAAATCGAGAAGCAAGTTTTTGAACTCTTGCATGTTGGATTCATTCAGCCAAGTTTCAGCCCTTTTGCCAGTCCGGTTCTCTTAGTTAAAAAGAAAGATGATAGTTGGCGCATGTGTGTGGATTACAGGGCCTTAAACAAACTCACCGTTCCGGACAAATACCCAATCCCTAATATTGATGAATTATTGGACGAGCTACATGGTGCTACAATCTTCTCCAAGATTGATTTACGATCTGGATATCACCAAATTAGAGTGATTCCTGCCGATGTACTAAAAACTGCCTTCCGCACACATTCGGGACATTATGAATTTCTTGTCATGCCGTTTGGGCTTACCAACGCTCCATCGACTTTTCAGGCTGCAATGAATGATTTGTTCAGGCCTCATCTTCGCAAATTCATCTTAGTCTTCTTCGATGATATTCTGATCTTCAGCAAAGATGAAGAAAGTCACTCTCAACATCTCCAAGTCACTCTCCAGTTGCTCCAGAATAATCAGTTTTATGCCAAGGCTTCTAAGTGCATGTTCGGACAGTAACAAGTCAATTTCCTTGGCCACATGGTGAGTTCTAAAGGAGTACAGGTCGATCAAGATAAAATACAAGCTGTTCACTCTTGGCCTGTCCCTACCAATGTCAAGGAGCTACGAGGATTTTTGGGTCTTACTGGATATTATCGTCGGTTCGTTAAAGATTATGGGTTAATTGCCAGGCCTCTCACCAGTCTCACAAAAAAGAATGCATTTTAATGGAATGATCAAGCTGATGCTTCCTTTAACAATCTGAAAAATGCATTAATCAGTGTCCAATTTTACAGTTACCAAAATTTTCACAACCCTTTACAGTTGAATGTGATGCTTCTTCTGCAGGTGTTGGTGCTATACTACTTCAAGAAGGGCATTCGGTGGCTTATTTCAGCAAAGGACTTTCATTCTCTAACCGGCTCAAGTCAGCATATGACCGAGAGCTCCTTGCAGTGGTATTAGCCTTACAAAAGTGGAAGCATTATTTACTTGGGCGATGCTTCTTCATCAAGATAGATCATTACACCTTGAAATATCTCCTGGAACAGTGAATCACAACTTCCGAGCAACAACGCTTGCTAATCAAACTCCTACCTTATGACTTCTCAATCATATATCGGCCAGGAAAAGAAAATAAGGTGCAGACGCTCTTTCCCGTCGACCTCAACAAGTTGATTTTCTGAATTTGGTGCTACCCGTCAGTCTTGACTTAGCAGATCTTCTGGGAGCATTGGACTTGGATCCTTTTACGAAGAAGATCATTGAGGCCCTAGCTGCTAATCCTACTTCATACCCTGAATTTTCAATTTCAGGTCAGAGGCTATATTACAAATCACGCCTTGTTATTCCAAATAATGAAGCTTTGCGTCACAAGATCCTATTTGAGGCCCACAACACTCCATCAGCTGGTCACGGAGGGTACTTGAAGACGCTCAAACGTATTTCAATCAATTTCTTTTGGCCAACTATAAACAAAGATGTGAAGATTTATGTCCAGAACTGCCTTCAGTGCCAACAGAATCAATATCAAACCCTCGCACCAGTTGGTCTATTACAACCTCTTCCAATCCCGGACCATATATGGGAAGATATTTCTATGGATTTTATAGTCGGCCTCCCTAAATCGCATCAATTTGATACAATCTTGGTAGTTGTTGATAGGCTAAGCAAATACTCACATTTCATCCCTCTATCGCATCCTTTCACTTCTAAATCTGTCACTAACAGCTTCTGCAAAGAGGTGGTGCGCCTCCATGGTATACCAAGATCTATCGTATCGGACCAAGATACAGTGTTCTTAAGCAACTTTTGGCAAGAATTGTTCAAGCTCTGTAAAACCCAGCTACGAATGAGTACCAGCTACCATCCACAAACGGATGGTCAGACGGAAGTGGTCAATCGATGCCTTGAAACTTACTTACGTTGTTTTGCTCATGAACAACCTAAGGTATGGAGTTCTTTCCTCCATTGGGCAAAGTATTCGTATAACACGGGTTTCCACACAGCCACCAACACCACTCCTTTCATTGCAGTTTATGAGCGTGAACCACCACCTCTTTTCCCACATGTCCCAGGTGAGACATTCATTGCTGATCTTGAACATAAATTACTTCAATGGGATGACATGCTATGCTTGCTCAAAGATAACTTGTTGAAAGCTCAGTCAATAATGAAAGCACAGTCAGATTCTAAGAGAAGGGAATTGTGTTTTGAAGTTGGTGACTCTGTATTTCTAAGGCTCCAACCATACAAACAATGGTCTCTTGCAAAACGCAGGTATTAGAAACTCTCTCCAAGATTTTTTGGTCCCTACAAGGTTATTCGAAAGGTTGGCCATGTCGCATATGAGTTAGAACTTCCTCCAGACTCTCGTATTCATCCCATTTTCCATGTTTCATTACTAAGGCCAGCTAAAGGACAACTTGCTCCTTCCATTCCTCCCGCGTTGCATATTTCTTCTGATTGGGAGCTGCTCTTCCATCCTGCACAAGTTTTGTCTCATCGATGGGTCATAGAAGGAGGAGTCCTTACTCTTGAATTACTCACTGAATGGAGAGACAGACCTACCGAAGAAGCAACTTGGGAAAAATATGATATATTGGCTGGTCAATTTCCTTCATTCCGACTTGAGGACAAGTCAAATTTCCAACGGGGAAGTATTGATACAACACTCAAGCCATTACGTGTCTATTCAAGAAGAAAATGTAAACGAACACGTGACAATGATCAACTCCACTTTCTTGAGTTGATCGATTCAACAGGAAGTCAGTTTATTCCATGATGTGTTGTTTTCCATTATTTTCTTAATTATAGGCTAGTTAGGTAACATCTGGAACTTTAGTTATAAATATACCAGTTGTACATTGTTTAGGCAGTGGATATTTCATCTTTTTCTATTGTAGTGGAGAGTGAGTCCTTCTCGAAGTGGACTTATTAATTGAAACTGATATCTTCCATCAAACACATTTCTTATTTCTTTAATCGTCCTTCTCCCACCTTCTATAAAGACCTAATCGAGACATAACTTTTTCTGAACAAAACATTGTCGTTTTATTTAGAATAATTGAGCTTCGAGTTATTTTGGGTTTGAATTAGACTCACATACCAACCCATTAAAATACTTAAATTTTAGTCCATAGGTGCTCATTATCATCCCTATTTTTCTTATTTCATGTTTCTAATAATTATGAAACACAAGACGCATTTTAGACAATTACATATCATAAGAAGAGGACAAATATTTTATCCTAATGCCAAGGAGATTGCATTATGACAAGTTGTCATATATGATATGGCTTTTTATAAGCTTTTGATGATTGTTAATATGGACACGTGTGAACATATACTTAAAAAGATAATCAAAAATAAATTTATGTTATGATATATCAATTATATATTATACATATATAAATATGTAGCCATTTAATGACTCAATTTTTACATGGCAATTAAAAAATCTAAAATTTTTACAATCTACCTTTTATCCAAATTAAGATTTTGAATTAGTATAGAAAAGGAATCACACAATTTAAAGTTAATAATTTGAAAAAAATTGTACAGAGATAAAAATATTAACCAACTATTTTATTAATTATTTTTAAATACATATTTTATAAGTTATTTCAAAAAATAGAGAATATAGGCTATTTGTTAATATAAACAAGTAAATATTTAATAGTTAAAGCAATTAATGATATTGTTTACAAATTATGATAAAACCTAAAACTTATAAAAATCTTTTAAAAATTTTGCAAACATATGTATTTTGTTTTCACCATATGACATTATTTTATAGGTTTTAAATTGTGAAAAATAAGTTAATAAATGATTTTTTTCAATTGACTAAAAGTATATTTTTAGACATCAAATTTCTTATTAAAATTTAACTTGAATTTTAATATTTAAGAGCATTTAATTTGAATTTGAATTTGAATTTTGATATTGTTAAAACATTCAAAATAAAATTTTAATTGATAGAAAATTCAATGAAATGAAACACCTGTAAATTAAATGTTACATCATTATGTGACATTTTTTATATTATTAAAAATTATTTAATAAGATCTATATGATATAATGTGACCTATGTATGATAATGGAGACTATTATCAGATTTTTTGAAATATAAAAGTGTCGTGTTAATGTTGATGTGATACACGACAAATGAATTTTCTATATATTGATAGTCTATTTTGAAGTTTTAAAAATATTAAAATTGAATTTGAACACTCTAAAATGATAATGTTAAAAATATATTTAAATACAAAAAATTGAGATTTAAATTACATTTCTTTGCCTTTATCACTTAGAATTTGCATCTTATTCTGTACCATATTCGGGGGGAGGGGGTCTGGTAGATTATCATTCGAGGATTTATTAAGATAGTATTTACGAGGAACTTTAGAAGCATGGGGTAAGAGGGATGCCATCCGATATAACGAATGCTGATCTTTACAAGGCGAAAGGTAATAGCAGATTATGGTTACTATTAAGAATATCTTTGAATATTTTACCAGTCTTTAGGTATTTATTCTTTTTACCCTACATCATTAGTATCCTGTCACATATATATGTAGGTTTACTGAAAACAACATCTCTATAATATAGAAGTAAGACTGCGTATTATCAAGTCCTCTCAGATCTTGCTTTAGTGCGGGACTTTAGGATATGATAACGACGACGATGACGACGAAATACAATATTGATGGACCCAATTATTTATTGTCACCGGTAATCAAATATGCATAATCTTTATATGGTTGGTTTGGAAAGTGATTGAAGAACTCTACTTGTATTATATAAAAATTGTCAATGCCTCCAACTAACCAGACACAACCATACTTTGCAGCTATATGCATAAATTTAACATTTAGCCTACATTATTATACGAGATTGAGTCTTAGTACTTGTTTAGATAAGTTTTTAGGAGGTCAATAAGTACTTTTCTCTATTATAAAAGTCTTTTAAAAAAATGAATGTTTAGTTGTAAAATAAAAAAATCACTTCTTTAATTAATATAACTTTTTTGGCAGTCAAAATATAAAATTTTAAGAAACTTAAATTTGGAGTTAAAAAAAATTTATTTCACATAGATTTTTCATATCTATTAATGAGTCTATATTTAGTCTCTTTAGTTCATATGTTTTACACATAATTCTCACAATATTAACAAACACATCTTTCTGTTTATTATGTATTTAACTATTTACTCAACTTGAATATTTATTTTGAAATTTATATAATATTATTTGACTTTTTTATGTGTTTAATATTTATTTTTAATATTAGTTTACTTATATTATAATCTATATAAAAGATTTGGTTAGATATATTTTGATTTATGTTTCATATGGTTTAAAATTACATAATAATTAATATATTGTGTTTTGTATATTGTTTAATATATTTTAACTAATATTCATATGAAAATAATTTTTATTACAAAAATAAAATATAATTAAAATTAAAAGTGTTTTTTATGTTACCAAACAATCTACTGTATGGAGATCTTTTAAAAAAACTCTTTTTTAAATAACAACCAAACAATTAACTGATTTCTTAGAAAATTTTTTCTATAAAAAGTTATACCGACAAAAGCTTTACTAGTATAAGCCCAACTAAACAAAAGCTTAAAGTAACTTATAGAATTGTTATTTATAATTATACGGTTAAGTTATACCGACAAAAGCTTTACTAGTATAAGCTCAACTAAACAAAAGCTTAAAGTAACTTATAAAATTGTTATTTATAATTATACGGTTACATATTTAATTTACAAAAAAAAATTCGTAAAAAACAATTTTTTTTACATATATTATAACTTTTTTCCAGATTTTATTATGAAGCGGTTGCATTAACTTTCTATTTTATTACACTTTTTGGTAGTTGGTGTCGATTTATTGCATAATTATGGAACAATGAACATAGACACATGCAGACCGACGACAAGGGCATAAGAAAGCGATAATTTTAAGGAAAGGTTGCTCCAGAAAGTTGATCTGCCAGCTAATTTTAAAAGTTTTTTTTATTTTGTGGCAAATTCAAATTGAAAAATTTATAATTACAATAATACCCTCTTTATTACAAAAGTTTATTTAAAAAAGAGGTAATATTTTATTATATTTTTTGTTGTTACAAAAAAAAAGCTCATAATTTCTAACTGCAGAAGACTTTGATTTTTTAATAAAATTAAAATAATTGCACAATAGTAATCACATGATAATTTTTACAATTTTAAAAATTAGATCGAAAATAAAACCTATAAATTATAAGATTTAAGGTTTATAAGATTCGACTAATATTATACCATTGTAACATAGGTTAAAGATTACATAAAATTTAAAATTTTAAATATAATTAAAGAAAATTATATTTACGTATCAAAAAATTTGACGTTTAATTATAAAATGATTGCTTAATAAAATTATTTTATTTATAAAATTAATTAATTTAATAAAATGATCAATTAATTAATTATTTATTTAATTTTTAATAATAAAATTATTAAAATGAATCAAATCGAAAAATTAAAAACTGAACTGAAGAGTTAGTGAATTCAAAGTTTTTACTATTAAATTGGTTGAATCGATTGAATTTTTTAATCATTGATATTTTTATAATAATTCAATAAACAAGAATTTAAATGTATCACAAAATGTATTTTTTCTAGAAGAAATAAAAAATGTATATCAAAATTATAAAAGTAAGGCAGGTATATTATTATTAGCTCAAGAGATTCTCCTTTCACAGTGGAGGGTATTTCGGGAATAACATGCCAGTTATAAAATACGGTGCTCGATTTTTTCCCAATTCTCAATTGTCCTTGGGATCTATAGATCCTCAAATCTAGGGTTCTGTCTTCTAATAATGTAAACTGCATTCTCGTTTTCAAAATATCTGGTTAACTTCAAAGGTCCAAGCTCACTTACCTCCCTGTACTGGTTTCTTTTCTTCTTTGACTTTCAAATATTTCCTTTGCCAAGCACGGGTCCTGAGTTAACATGGTTCTGGAGATTTTATCTTTTTCTTTTTCCCTTTGGAGTTACCGATTCGTTTGATGTAGGAAATGTTGTTCATAGTTAGTGTAGTTACATTTTTTGAAGGGGATGTTATCTTGGAAGAGAAAGTTTGAATCCTGTGCTCTGTCTTCTGGGTTGATTTGATTATTTGATTAAAGTTGAAGAATTTGGGGGGTTTCGCTCCCTCTGAAAAGAAAAAAGATGGGTCTTTTTACTTTCTACTACATATACAGTTTCAAGGGCTTAGAGTATAGAAAGCAGATTTCTTAAAGCATCTGGGTCGAAGCTGATTTTTCTGAAGTGATTGGATCTGCTGGTGGCCTTCAGTCACTCTGTTTAGTTTAAAGGGCATTGAAGACATAGACTTAGAATTTCATTCATATTTTTCTTTTAATTCTTTTAAAATCATCTGGTTGATTCACTGATTTGTGCTGGAACTATTGGGGTCTGCATTTTGCATCTTACCGAGTTTTAGCCTTTTCCAGGAGTTCTTAGAATCTAGACACGAGTATATTTAGGAAAGCTCTTTTGTATAAGTGAAGTACGGGGATGGGTTAGAAACTGTATCTTTTCCCAGGTTGTTCTAGTTGTAGATCTTTAAATTCTGTTTGCATTTTTTGGAGCGTTTACACCTTAGCTTTCTATAACATAACAGTCGTTTACTTTATTATGTAACTTTCAACTGATCTTTTCTGATTAATTCTCTAGTGCAGTTTTATGAAATCTACCTCGTTTTCTACCTTGTCAGGACTCGAAGGATGGAGACCATGCACAGCTTTTGGCAGTTAGGTGATGAGCTTCGAGGGCAATCAAAAGTCGCGGAGGATCATAAGTGGTTAATGGCTGCTTCTAAACTGGCTGAGCAGACAAGGTCGAAAGGTGAACGTATGAACAACCTTGATCTTTCTAAGGGCATGGCCGAAATTAGGCCAACGGATAGGTTTGGTTTCCAGGAAGATAACAAGTTTGAGAGCCTTAACTTTAATATGTTGAACTTGGACTCCAAGATGGCAGAAAATGTGAGCAAAAGCTCCTTGAGGAACACAGTTCTTAACATGAATGCGGTTTACCAGAAATGCAGCATAAACAACATTGGAAATCTGACTTACTGTAAACATAGTGGCAACATTCAGACTAGCAAGGAGGCCAATAACAATAACATCTCCATCGAGAGTAATAATGGAAACAATGCAGTTGATAAAAGGTTCAAGACTTTGCCCGCTTCAGAGACACTTCCAAGAAATGAGGTTCTTGGAGGTTATATCTTTGTTTGTAACAATGACACAATGCAGGAAGATTTAAAACGCCAGCTTTTTGGTACTTACCAAATTCATTCTCTTTCGTGCATTTTGTGCTTGTATATGAAATCTTGATGAAGGAAATGATTTTACTAATTGTATACTCCCAGTAGATGCAACTTGAGGTCCTGTCCAGAAGTTGAGCTTTCTGATGTTACTTTTGATGGACTAGTATCCTTGAATGACTTAGAATTGCTTTTGTTTTCTTTACCAACTTTTTTTTTGCCCCTTTTGCAGCTGAATCTAATCGTTTTTATCCTCATTTGGTAGGTTTACCTCCAAGATACAGGGACTCTGTTCGGGCTATAACTCCTGGTCTTCCACTCTTTTTATACAACTACACTACCCATCAATTGCATGGTATCTTTGAGGTTTGCACTCAAACTTCATGCCCACTTGCCAAATAGTTTCCTGTGGTTTGCTTCAGGCAATCATACTCTTCATTCTGATATGACTGCCTTTCAGGTCAGAGGTTGCTTAATTGGTATCCATGATGTTGAAAATCAGAACTCTAAAGATTTGGGATTTGCTCTTAAAAAAGAGCCAAAATGACATTTCATCAATTATACATCATATGTTTTGGATATCATGAATAATTTGAGCACATTTTTACTTAATTTAGAGTCTGTAATTTGTGCACAGGCAGCAACTTTTGGTGGTTCTAACATTGATCCAACTGCTTGGGAAGATAAAAAGTGTAAAGGGGAGTCGAGATTTCCTGCTCAGGTAAGCGTTGGATTTACATTGCAGAGTTGTTTTAATGCATCACTTGATGTATCTGATTCACGACATTCTTTTCTATGCATAATAACTAGGTGAGAATCTGTGTTAGAAAACTTTGCAAGCCTTTGGAAGAAGACGCTTTTAGGCCTGTCTTGCATCATTATGATGGCCCCAAGTTCCGTCTTGAACTTTCAGTTCCTGAGGTATGAAAAGGTTCACATGTTGGTGCTTGTAAATTTCAGTTCACTTCTAACTTTTAATCTCTTAGGCAGTGCTCACAATTTTTCTTTATTGTGTTGCTGCAGACCCTGGATTTGTTAGACCTTTGTGAACAAGCGAGCTCAACTGCTTAAGTCAATTTCTTTAAGAATCTGTATTTATTATAGGCCTTGTGGGGCATACAAGGTGTCTGCTTTTCACAGATTATCCGTACAGCGCAAGCTTGGGGTTCAAGTCTGGTTAGGAATGGCGTGTGAGCCTGTTGAATAAGTATGCCTGTGTCTCGTGAAGATGCTTTTGAAGCTTTGCCTATGTGTCTCGTGAAGATGCTTTTGAAGCTTTGCCTATGTGTCTCGTGAAGATGCTTGTTAATCTTTGCCTCTAGTTAAGCTTTGCCATAGTTTCTGCATATTGTTATCAATCTTGTAGACAAGACTGGCTAGGTGTAGAGATAAGGCCGATGTGTAACCATCAGGTCCTCAGGAGTGCGAGGCACCTGAAGACCTTATCTTCTGCATGTGAACCGAACGTGTTAAGACTTTTCTGATCGCATTACATAAAAATCTATTGTTACTGGTTAAAGTTTTTCTTCCCCTACGAAGTAGGAAGTGAGAATTTAAGTGCTACATAACTTGTATCTTGTAATAGTTTGTTTCCTGTTTAGCTTGCCGCGAAAACTCTCAGGCTAACAGTAAGTTCATCGCTTATTGCTGGCCTCCAAGGTATCCTACTGACTGTCCATTTCCTCCAGAATGAAAGAAACTGAAAACATACGCGCAAAAAATGAAGCTCATTGACGAGAGAAAAAAAAAAACTAGCTATATTAGCTAGACTAAACGAAAACAAATTACAACACACAATTTACCAGCGTCATAGTGAAGACAGAGCTTGTGAAGGTAGTTATAACCTATAATGTGATGCCTAACTTGGGAAGAAACAAGGACAAATGAAGGATTTATACAGATACATCACATGTGCCAAAGTTTTTCCAACTATGGATTAGCTTCATCTATTTGTTCGAAGAAAATCAAATACATCTCCATTCTGATTCCTTCCTAGGTTGGATGATGGCAGATAGTGGCTCAATTTCTCTTAGCAACTTGAATTTCCTTCGAGACAACTGCTTGAAATGGGATTGATATATCAAACAGCAGCTTGAACGAGAAAGGTACGAATTCTTTGCAACAGCTCGGCCTTTATGGAATCAGGGATAGATGCTACAAAGGCAAGGATGGGCAACTTTCAGACAGAGGAATATAATGAAGGAAAATGATGATTAAGAAGTTCCAACAGAACTGGAAAAGAATGGAGTATACCAGCAATAGATTCCAGATAAACTTAAACCACAAAAACAAAAGATATGCATGACAACATTAAAGCCTAAGTAATCAGGCAATGGGATAACATAAGAATCTTTGATACTAAATATTCAGCTCCTGATCAGCAAATCATATACAGCAACTTCCTATAACAAGAAGAAGTTTCCTTTGTAGATATTGCAACACAAGCTACAGATAAATACACACCTCTGCCCTTAGGTGTAATTACATGTATGAGGTCATCCACTGTAACATTATTCCTTCCGTTCTTTTCTATAAATGACCTACAATAATCAAAATGGAGGGAGGATCCCATGTTCAGAATTTAGTTCCACCAACAGAAAAGGAAACTAATGGCTTTCTTCATCAGTAAACCAAGTGCTGAAATGATAACATAGGAAACTATCAAAGCAATGGAATGTACTTCAAAGAGGATTGAAAATGAGAAAACACCACTCAGCAAACAATAATAGCTAAGGTTCTACTCAAAATTCCCAGAAATTGCATTAATGCCTATTCCAATGACTGCCATGAAGTGGGAATACAAATTCTAATTACATGTTTGCAGCGACAGGATTGACACACAGCCTCTGTCTCACTCATCGATTTGGAACTCCCAAACTATATATTCTTAGACATGGAATAACTTTCCAGCAGAAGCTCTTGGGAAAAAGTTTTAGTAAATATGCCTGACAGTAATATAGGAGCAGAAACATGCCCGACAGTAGTAACAAACATGTAGTCATTCAATATGATACCAAATAATTTTAAAAGTAGTTTCCTAATAAAAGAAAGATTGCTTAAACACGGAAACAGGAAAGCTGGAATAATCCCAAGCTGGTAAGCAAATCTATCAATGGCAGTCTTTGATTTCGGAAACCTTAAACTTCCTACATTTTCAACCTGAACTCGTTGTTTTATTCACTAAAAGTAATCTTCTTAAAGGAAAAAATAGCCCAAGGGACCAAATGGGATTGGTTAAATATACAACTTAATTCAGCAAAAATATGTATATGCCATTTACAGTCTAACGCCCCTTTATCCTCATTTTCTGACAAATATCTCATATTCTAAGAATTTAATCAACAAATATATTAGGAGAGAACGCCCAATCACTTGCTCTTACTTAAAAACTGAAAGAAAAGAAGCAAAAAGAAAAAACAAAGAAACAAATAAAGAGAGGGAGATCGAAACCTGCAAAGAGCTTTCATTTCATCCTTCCAACCACACTCAATAAGCCTTTCCCTAAGGAGATCCATCAACCGTTCCTTTTCTCCACTCTCAATCAACTATACACTCACAAATTGACGTTTTAATAATCACACATTGTTAGTTAACGGATATGAGGAAGAAAAAGAGAAGGGCATTTGAGGGTTACCTTAATGTTGATAATATCTTGCAGCGAAGGTGGTTTCTCGTCCTGATCCTCCACCGTATCATCCGGTGTTGGCGGTCGATTCACCGAATTCCTCCTTCATTATCAAATTATTCAAGAAAAAATGAAAAACAGGGTATATAAGGTTAACCAAGTTAAAACATTTTCGTAAAAGTAACGATCTTTATACATAAAGAACCAATCTTTAACAGAACAAGAAATCGAAAACTTCCATTGATGAAGTTGGCATTAGTTAGTCGACAAGAGAACTAATACTAACATTTGGAAGAGAAAAAGTTATGATCTTTATGACAAAGAGATGTGCAGAGCTCTGTTAGCAGATTCCAGAAAGTGGACGAAAGAAAACGAAGCTTAAGCGAAATAGGACATTTTTATTATAAAGAAAATGATTTTATTATTATAAAAAATTTGAGGTGGGTCCACCTCCACACAAATGTCCAACTGTTCCTTCAGTGGACGCCAAGTTACAGGGGCCTCAAAAATATCGTTTAAGGGTCTTCAACTGTCACTCTTCTGCTAATCACAGAGCTCAAGCTTTGATTTTTCTTACATTTCCAAAACAAAGTGAGCACACAAGTCTGCTTTAGTCTTGTTAGATGGCATCTGTGCCTCTCTCCTCTCTCTGCTTGCCCCAAAAGAGAAGTACTGATTCTTCTTCTATCGGTTTTCCTCGTCGGGTTTTGTATAATCCAACTTCTCTTGGATTTTCCTCGTTCAACTATAAGTTTCCAAGGGTTTCTCTACTTTTAAGAGCTACCGCTTCTTCTTCTCCTTCTTCTCTAGTCTTTCGCGACCTTGATGCTGATGATTTTAGGCATCCTCTCGATAAGCAGGTATTGCTCGTTATCCTATCCATTCACTGTTTGTTTGCTCTTTTGTTTTGTTATATATAACTTGCTTTTGATTGATGAGAAAGATGTTACGATTCCCTTATTTTTAAGTCACTGCATGATGATCATGACGGTGTTATTACATACTGAATAGGTTGTCACTCGATTCATGTGGTTGAGGACAGAAATCATGTTGACCTTGTCTTGTTTATATTTCTGTTTCTAAATTTTTACTTGCCAATTTCTTTTGCTGTCCAACTGAGACATTTATCTTTCTTTCTGTTTTCCTTTGTATTAACTCCAGAACACGCTGATCCTGAGGATGATTCCTGGGTTAAATGAGCTTGGAAAGCTTTTGTTAGGTACTCAGAACCTCCTTTCTAGCCTCCTGCTTCGCTTACTCACCATCATTTAATTGTGAAAATGTTATCTGTATTGTATGGTTCACTTAATCTTGCCTTCTGTGATTGGTTCTTTTTGCCATGTTTCTCTCCTTGTCTTCTGGGTTAGGTACTTCTTGACTACTTGGTTTCTAGCTACTTGCTTCCTTCTTTTTATGTTCTCATAAAACTTTTCCCTTGTGTGTATGATTTCAGGAACTGTGACAGAGCAAATCATGCTTCTTGAAAATATTGGGACTTCAGTTAAGGTTTCTAACAATCAGGTACTTTCGTGGTTTTCTTTTTCTGAAGCAGCTGGTACTGTTGCATAAATATTGTTAGATGATGTTTGTTGTTACTGAAAATCCCAAAGAACCTAGTAGTTTCGCAAAATCTACGATTTATTATAGTCGTTTTTAGCATAATTAAAAATCAGAAAAATTAAAGGCACAAATATAAATTAACACTAAAATTTGGTAACGTAGTTCGGCACACCTTGCCTATGTCTGTGGGGCCCTCACCTAGCTTAATATTGTTACTAACGACAATCGTTTTATACAAGGCATCACTGAGCCGACATTACTTAACCTTTGACATTATTCCCGTCCTCACTATCCGTGAAGGTGATTTACACCCAATAACACGACTGACTTGTGTTAACCTCAACAGAGGATGTTTCTCAATAATCTTTTAACAAAAGAACAATGAATGCATAACTCAAGTGATTAAACAAAATTCAACATGGATGAGAACACTTGAGAAACAAAAGAAAAACAACTTTCTGATAGGTTCAGCTTCACCAAAACAAATCTGAAAGTTGTCACCACACACTATAGGTTGATTCACGCAAATAGCAGTATTAACTTACAACTACAGCAAGAAGACATCAAGTATGACAGCCTACGCAAACAAGCCTTTACACAAAATCCAGCAGACCCCATACCACGATTAACCTTGGCAGAAATCACACACAATAGACAGAGCAACCCAGCCGTGAACCATACAACAAAAAACAACACTCAGTTGTTACTACTCCAAGATGTCACACTCACAAGGAAATCAATCAACAAACGTTGCTGCTCAAGATGAAATTAAATCAACATAGAGATCACCATGTCAGTGCTTTCATGCATTTTGTTTTATCATCGAAACAATCAGACCATATCCTCACTTCACACATCCTTGCAACCAACCCAGAATAATGCAAAGACAAAGTCACACATTCAAGGAGTCCAGACTTAGAGTCACGCACACAAGAAGTCCAGACTTGGAGTCACGCACGCACACAACACAATCTGTAACAATCTCATGATGTCCTTCCATCCACAAGCGTGATCCACACACACTTTTATTATAGATAAACTTCTTTGTCACTTCAACCCTTATACAAAAATTCAATTCAAATAAGAAGTGTTGTTTGTTTACACCTCATCTTAATTTGGATTTTTAATCATTATCTTGAGGATCCAATAATAAAAAATGCCAAAATTAAATATTGAGATATATAATAAATATCTTGACAATCTCCCCCATTTTTGACATTTTTGTCACAAATAAGAAACTTCCCTTAAATGAAATAATTAGACATATAATGCATATAAGAAAAGAACTCCTCCTTAATTCAACATCAAGTTCCAAGCATAAACAAAAGTATCAAACATTCATAAGCTGCTCAAAATAACCAAATACAAACCCAAGTCATCTCCCCCTTTAGGAGAAAGGATGCTAAAAAGAAAAGTTAAGAGGCATTAAAGAATCAAAGAACTCGCTGCTTCAGTTGACGAAGAACATCAAGATCCACTTGAAAAATGCCTTCAATTCGCTCAATTTCAGTAAACAAAGTTGCATGAGGATTGACAAAGAAAATCCCCGAAGCATCTGAAGGAGCAGATGAAGTGTAGGGCAAATCCACAACCCCTGGTTGCTTGAAAATTCTTGGCAAGATGTTCATCAAGGTGACTGGTTCAAAAAGTTATGAGGCCTCAGAGAATTGAAGAACCCACTGCTTCAGTTGACGAAGAGCATCAAGACTCACTTGAAAAATGCCTTCAATCCGCGCAATTTTAATAAACAAAGTTGCATAAGGATTGACACGGGAAGTCCCCGAAGCATCTGAAGGACTAGATGAAGTGTAGGCAAATCCACAACCTGTGGTTCCTCGAAAATTCTTGGCGAGATGTTCATCAAGATGATTGGTTGAAGTATACTCATACCAGTTTGTTAAAGAAAATGCCCTCAAATCAGATATCGGTTGAATTTAATAGCTCGAAAAATAGTAATGAAAATAAATATACGCAAAACAAAATGGGACAGAACACAAAGATTTACATGGTCCAGTCAATGTGACCTACGTCCATGGTCAGAGAGTCAACAATTTTACTAACATGTGGAGAATGTATACAAGTACAAAGCGCTGGAATTAAAGGCCTTTAAAAACTCATCAAATATACAGAAAATAACAGAAGAAAAGATGAGAGGATTTGCGTTGTTTTGGTGACTGAAGGAGAGGAAGGAATGGTGTGTTTATGTCTCAAACCATGCCTTATATTTATAGCTGAAGTCCCAAGCTTCTGTCCAAAATTTCTTCAATCTGTGCGCAATTTCAGCAATTGACAACAATGTCATGCGCACAAAGAAAATAAAGTATCTACGACAAATTCTAAACGGTGACTATCTATTTTTGACTTAATGGAGGAGGCCAAAGCATGCAACCAATAGCCAATAATTTTTGACTTATTGGAGTGGCCAAGGCATGCAACAAATCCCCACCTTGACTTGGTCCCGAACAATTAATGATCTGCTTAACTTTTTCCGACAATGACCCAAAAAGGGCTATATAACCAACTATAAATGTCAATCAAGTCCAAGCATTGCTTGAATTTGTAAACTAGAAGAATCTTCGTAAACATATTAGCAGGATTATCCTTAGTGTTGATCTTCTGAATAAGGACCTTCTTCTCTGCAATAGTATCCCGAATGAAATGATACTTCAAATCAATATGCTTCGTCCTCTCATGATACATCTGGTCTTTCGTCAAATGAATAGCACTTTGACTGTCACAATAACAGTAGTAACCCCTTGATGAAGGGATAATTCGCCAAATAAACCTCTCAACCATAATGCTTCTTTGTTAGCCTCAGTAATTGCCATATATTCTGCTTCAATAGTAGATAAAACCACTACATGTTGTAGAGTAGCTTTCCAGCTAACGACATAACCTTTAATGCAAAATACATAACTTGTCAGAGACCTTCGTCTGTCAAGATCACCGGCATAATCTGAATCTATAAAACCAAGCAAAGTGTTGCTAGTTCTACCAAACTCCAAACAAAAGTTTGAAGTGCCCTTTAAATATCTGAGAATCCATTTCACCATCTGCCAATGTTCTTTGCCAGGATTGGCCATATATCTGCTAACAACACTAACAACTTGTGAAATATCGGGACGAGTACATACCATTGTATACATAATACTGTCGACGGCACTAGAATACGAAACTCATGCCATATAACTTTCCTCTTCTTGTGACTGTGGTGATTGAGCAGCAGATAGTCTAAAATGACTAGCAAGAGGAGTGCTAAGTGCTTTGGCATCTCTCATGCCAATTCTCTCCAAAACTTTATTGAGATAATTCTCTTGGATCAAGAATAATTTACCAACTTCTTGATCACGTCTTATCTCTATGCCACAAATTTTCTTTCAAATCTTTCATCTCAAATTCACAATAAGGCCTTCAAATGGTGAATATCTGTGACTTTTTTGGTAGCAATGAGCATATCATTAACATATAACAATAAATAGATAAATGAGCCGTCATCTAACTTCCGAAAGTAAACAACTATCATACATGCTCCTGGAGAAATCATGACCCAACATAAATGAATCAAACCTCTTGTACCACTGTCTTGGGGACTGTTTCAATCTGTACAAGGATTTCTTCAATAAACACACATGATCTTCCTTTCCTAAAACTTCAAAACCTTCAGGTTGTTTCATATAAATCTGCTCATCTAATTCACCATGTAGGAATGCTGTCTTGACGTTAAGTTGTTCTAATTTTAAATCAAACATAGCAACCAATGCAAGTAATACACGAATAGAGCTATGATTCACCACTGCTGAGAAAACATCATTAAAATCAATACCTTATACTTGATTGTAGCCTTTTGTAACTAAACGTGCCTTATACCTTGCATTTTCAATACCTGAGTGCTATTCATTTGACGAAAGACTAGATGTATCACGAGAGGATGAAGCATATTGATGTGAAGTATCATTTCATTCGGGATACTATTGCAGAGAAGAAGGTCCTTATTTAGAAGATCAACACTAAGGATAATCCTGCTGACAGTGCTTGGACTTGATTGACGTTTATAGTTGGTGATATAATCCTTTTTGGGGGCATTGTTGGAGAAGGTGGAGCAGATCACTAATTGTTCGGGCTAAGTCAAGGTGGAGATTTGTTGCATGCCTTGGCCCCTCCAATAAGTCAAAAATTGTTGGCTATTGGTTGCATGCTTTGGCCTCCTCCATTAAGTCAAAAATAGATGGCCACCGTTTAGAATTTGCATAGATACATTATTTTCTTTGTGCGCATGACATTGTTGTCAATTGCTGAGATTGCGCACAGATTGAAGAAATTTTGGAGAGAAGCTTGGGATTTCAGCTATAAATAGAAAGCATGTTTTGAGACATAAACTCACCATTCCTTCCTCTCCTTCAGTCACCAAAACAACCCAAATCCTCTCATCTTTTCTTTAGTTATTTTCTATATATTTGATGAGTTTTAAAAGCCTTTAGTTCTAGTTTTTTGTACTTATATACATTCTCCACATACTGGTAAAATTGCTCACTTTCTGGCCGTGGACGTAGGTCACATTGACCGTACCACGTAAATCTTTGTGTTTTGTCCCATTTTGTTTTGCCTATATTTATTTTCGTTACTATTTTTCAGGCTATTAAATTCAACTGATATCTGATTCGAGGGTATTTTCTTTAACAAACTGGTATGAGTATACTTGAACCAGTCACTTTGATGAACATCTCGTCAAAAATTTTCGAGAAACCACGGGTTGTGGATTTGCCCTACACTTCATCTGGTCCTTCAGATGCTTCGGGGACTTCCTTTGTCAATCCTCATATAGCTTTGTTTATTGAAATTGAGCGGATTGAAGGCATTTTTCAAGTGGGTTGTGATGCTCTTCGTCAACTGAAGTAGTGGGTTCTTCGATTCTCTGATGCCTCTTAACTTTTCTTTTTGACATCCTTTGTCCCAACGGGGGAGATGAATTGGGTTTGTATTTGGTTATTTTGAGCGGTTTGTGAATGTTGGATACTTTTGTTTATGCTTGGAATTTGATGTTGGATTAAGGGGGAGTTCTTTTCTTACGTACATTATATGTCCAATTATTTCATTAAGGGAAGTTTCTTATTTGTGGCAAAAATGTCAAAAAGGGGGAGATTGTTAAGATATTTATTTTTTATATATATATCTTAATAATGACCATTTTCTTTGCTAAGATATTTAGTATATATATTTTAACAGTGACCATTTTCTTTTTTAACTCTACGAGAAGTATCTCTTATTCCTATTATATATTTTTCTTACTTGATTTTAATGTCAAGGCATTTTAAGCAGATAAATCTTTGATTCAATGGTAACTGATATTTTAAATCTATCTAGCATGCTGATGCACTTCTGAAACTAGAGTGTCCTTTACACAATCTTGGATTCTTGTTAACCATCTCCAATATGAAAGCACCGGTTGATTGATTGCATTATGATTGTTTTAATTTGTTTTCATATCAAGTGTTTGTACTTCCTTATTTACTCTAATTACAGATGCCCTCTAAACCACAGGGATTACAGCACTTGTTTGCTGATCCAACTGTCTTATCTTTTGTCCAGCTTACTGAACTTCATAAATTGATGACTGAGGCGGCAGAGATACTGAACATTGAAGCTCCTGACCTGTATGTGCGGCAAAGTCCTCTACCAAATGCTTATACTTTAGCTATAAGTGGGAAAAAGCCATTCATTGTGGTGCACACCAGCCTAGTGGAGCTTTTGTCGCGGAAGGAGCTGCAGGTATTGCATTGTTTCTTCATCAAAAACATCTTTACAACTATCAATTATATTTTCTCCAGTCAAACTATTACAGCAGATTAATAGTGCTTATTAGATGCACAGACAAGGTTTTGGACTTTGAATATAGTTCTTAGTGCTAGTTGGTTCTTTACCATTTTTCTATCCACTGTTTGTTTTTAGTTAAAGCTATATATACGCCTGATCTGTTTATGCACTTAATTGAAAGACTACTAATTGGCGGTCTTTTGCTTTAAGTTAGGCAGTTTTGGCTCATGAGTTGGGTCATCTGAAATGTGATCATGGAGTGTGGCTTACATTTGCAAACATTCTTACGCTTGGGGTCTATACTGTTCCTGGTAGGTATTCTGGTGTTGTTATCTTTGTTTTAGGTTTCAAAGTCTTTTTTTTCCCACATCAAGTCAAGCCCTGACATGCATATAGAGGTATATGGAATATGTGGACTCTGAAAGTACAACTTGATGTGTATTCAAGAATAGATCTTGTAGATCTTGCTAACTTTCAAAATTGTGAGAATTCCTCTTTGGTTGGATGGGAAGCTGCATTATCCTAATTGAGTTAGCTCTGGGGGTTTCATATAAGCTTTGTTGAATGATTATTGTGAATAATGGTTTCCTTGAACAACATTTTCAAGGTTTTTTGTGTCTTTTAGTTAGAGATCCAAACAGAGCATTTGGTTCTGAAACTGCAAGTTTCAAACTACTTCAAATGGCGACATTGATTCACCTGAGTTTCATTTCTTGTGACATTTTCACATTCTTTAAGGAGCAAAGTTATGATTTATGTAATAAAATATGCCTATTAGCTTCATTATTTGGCAATCTTTTCTTAGATAGTTGGCTTAGATTACAGAATTACTGAATCTACAGATGGATTGAACCTCTTGTTTCTGTTAATTTTGTAGGACTTGGGAGGTTGATAGCTCAGAACCTAGAAGAACAGCTTTTTCGTTGGCTACGAGCAGCAGAATTAACTTGTGATCGTGCAGCCCTTCTTGTTGCTCAGGATCCTAAGGTATAAATTGCTAGGCCTTGGGACTGCAGAAAAAAATTATTTTGTTGTATATTCTCCTTCAGTTTCTGATTATTTTCTGCTCCTACAAGAGGTAGTCATCTCTGTTTTGATGAAATTAGCTGGGGGAAGCCCGTCATTAGCTGATCAATTAAATGTGGATGCATTTTTGGAACAAGCTCGCTCTTATGACCAAGCTTCTTCAAGTCCAGTTGGCTGGTACATTAGGTGAGCAAAATTATGTACAGAACATCAATAAGTATGTGTATCGATAGGTCTATGCTTGACATGTTGGTTCTCTCCAGAAATGCTCAGACTAGGCAACTTTCACATCCTCTTCCTGTTCTACGTGCTCGTGAAATTGATGAGTGGTCGAGAAGTGAAGCCTACAAATCTCTTCTGAAACGTGCCTTGCAGACAAACGCTCCACATAAAGTTTAGCTCGGGCTTAGGAACAGTCGAACTCTAAACAAGAGAACAGGTATTACTGCAAGTATACTCTTTGAATTCGAAAAACTGTTATCTTTTCTAATATTCATTCATCAAAATGTCTTATTCTTGACTGCTGTTAGTATATTAGGCTTGCCAACTGGGTTACTGCAATGACGTTCTTAAAATGTAGACTTTGCTGCTGCAAGGCCTTATGTTTTCTCATAAATGTCTCCACTTTGTGCAGTAGTTATGATGCTCTAGTGCTGATTGAACTTTCTGTTGACATGGTTCAGGATCCTTGTTTAAGAAATCATACTTCATCCATCCGAAAAGAATTAAGTCGATGCAGCAGTAAGAAGGAGAAGCACAGATCTATAAAACAAAATGATCAAGGTACAGTATCTGTAAAATATATGCTACAGAGACTTTGATTTATCCTATTCCTGGTGCACGAACTGTCGATAGCAAATTAATACGATGGCTTGCTTTGAAGGTCAACCTGTAAAAAAGAAAGTTTTGTATAGTAACCACATTGAATTGGAGAAACCCGAATGTTCATCTGCTTTTGGTTCTAGTAATACAGAAATATAGCATTTACAACTAATAGCATTTACAGCTTACTCTTGTGAATTTCCCTTTTGAGTCTACTGGTGCAAGTTGGTGGGTGTATATTAGCCAGGGAAAGGGGAAATCTTGGTGGTACCAGAGGACTATAATACAGTAAGTACTACAAAGGCTCCTGTGATGTGTTACTTTTGATGTTTCTAAGTGGAAACAACCCCCCATCTACCTCATAGTGAAACTGTTTTGAGCTCTCAAGCACAATTTCAGCCTAAATTTTCAGGCAAAAGAAACAAAACCACGGAAGCTAAAATTTTCTAAAAGGCGTGGACTTCCTTCGTAATTTCACCTCAAATAAACTCTTGAGTGCATGCAGAACCTTTTTCTCAGTTTAGTTTGCGTCTCAGCTGTGCTGAGGCTCCTTAGACGAGACGATCTGTATTGCAGCATTGCCTTGTACGAATTCCTTGGAGTTGGAGTCTATGCGCTTGACCATGGCTTGTATAGACAATGTCTCAAGTGGGACTAATCAGGGCTAGGTGCTTGATCTAGCAGAACTCCATACGTGTAGTTGGTCGAAAGTTCAGGGCCGAATTCAAATCCTCCATTGAGCAACAGCTTATCTATTTCTCGTGTAATCAATGCTTCGAACACTGGTTCTGATAAAGATAAAAAATAGCTGCAACAGGAAGTGCAACCAGGCTATACAAAGATCAAAGTCTCCTTGGAGATGGTATTCATTTAGCAGTTCTCACTAATAAACACACTACAAGGTAGTGATTCCGGAACGGTATCCTCTGTTTTCCGGTGTTTCAGCTTTATAATATTTAATTTTGTCAACATATTTACGTGAAGTTTACATAAATACGTTAATAAGAATTAATAAAATATGTAAAAATTGATTAACTAGAAAAGAGCAACTGATCAAGTGGTTCTATGGGGAGCACATGTGCTAGATTGCTTGTAGAATATTTCAGATAAGGAAAGAAAGAAAAGCAAGGATGTGAAAATCGGACCGGACCGGCCAATCCGACTGAAAATCGTCTGAATCGGTCATGTGTTCGGTTCGATTTTAACTAATATTCTTTGAATATAAAAATCGGCCGGTTTATCTGAGAGCCGGTTATTTGATAACCGGATGAAAACCTACGCATTACATCGTCTTCTCTTCGCGTCTTCTCTCCTCTTATGGTTTTAAGTGAGTTGCTTGATCTGTGGATTAGTGGGTGGTCGGTTTTGATTTTGTTAA
>JANVCL010000213.1:3266834-3281924 GCA_026546855.1 Erythroxylum incrassatum | reverse complement strand
GTGATCCAACCGATCAATTGACTGATTTTTACTGGTTCAATTGAGAATCGATTTTTAGGAGTGAACCAAATTGAATAGCTGACCGGTCATCGATCAAACTGATCAATCCGGTCCGATTTTTAAAACGAAGCTTACAGGTAAATAACAACCTAGAAATTAGTGAACCACTCTACTACAGACCGATCAATTCGGTCCGATTTTCAAAACAGGACTTACAGGTAAATACCAACCTAGAAATTAGTGAACCACTCTATTACTTAATTCGATGCAATCAAAACAAATCACCGTAACTTAAGCATCAGTTTCCTTATAAAAACTCAACAACCTTGACCTATTCGAATCATAACTTAAAGGCATAGGTTTCCTGGAGTCAGATCCTCTGGTCCACTTTGTGCTACAAAAAGTGGACCGTTTATTTTGGTGGGTTTCATGTAAATGGACGGTTTATTTTTTGTGGAACAGAATTGATCCACAAAAAGTGAACCAGAGGATTTGATGTCCGATTTTCTAACGAAACTCAATAATCCTGACAGATAAGAAATGCTATTCGGTCACATCGCCACGTCAGAAGCAATTATGCAGGGTCTCCTGCACGTAACAGCATGGTTAGTTCTAAAGTGGACCAAGAAAATGTATCTGAGAATGATAAATGAATGTATGCCATTTTCTTTGAGATCTTGATGATGGATACTGTCAAATGAGTGAGCAAATAAACACTTTTTGATGCATCACGCTCCAAGAATGCAAGGACAAATTGGCTTTTAGTGCGAAAAAGGAAAATCAGTTGAAACTAACACAATTCACAGTTCTTTTTCTGGATGACAATGTGTCTCATATGAGTTTGCGTATTCATGGATATGAGATAAAAAAGCAAATCCCAAAAAGGACCAAACCAATAACAGGGGAACTAAAAGAAGAAGACGATGCCAGGTGTAATTACCTCGTAGTTCGTAGTAACGGAGGAAGGAGCCTCTCGTGCCACGTCGTCATCGTCCTTTTCAAGGGCTGTGGGTCCAGAAACAAGGTTTTTTGATCGGGCTGACCGATAGCAACATTTGTCATTTGTCAGGTCACGTGTGTTCTTCGCACCCTTCCACTAGCTTCGGCTGTCACTCCTCACTCACCGTATCAACCGATCACAAAGAAAAATCCCATCTTAAAAATCCTCTCTTTTACGTCTGCTTTCTTTTGTCATAGATTACAAGCTTTAGCACAGGAAGCTTGAAGGGAGAATCTTTGAGAATGCCTGGAATCAGAGGACCTTCGGATTACTCGGCAGAACCACCTCGTCACCCTTCTCTTCGAATCAACGCCAAGGCCAGCTTTGCTTCTACCTCTGCTCTAAGCTTCTTCTTTTGCTTTGAAACCTTTCAATACGATTGTGCTTTTGTTTTCTGTTTTTTTCTCTCCCACAAAGGCTTCTAGTTTTGCTTTGATATGTCTCCCATAGAGATTCCAGATGAAAGACTGTTCTTTTGCTGGTATGGAATTTCAACTTTCTGGGCCTGCTAGGATGAGTGTTTAAATAAAATTTCTGTGATGGGATTTCTTATTCCAGGATACATGGATTTTGATGATTTTAAAGTTTAGAAGAGAGCTTCCTTAAGTTTATATGATGGGATTTCTTATTCCAGGATACATGGATTTTGATGATTTTAAAGTTCAGAAGAGAGCTTCCTTAAGTTTATATGCTCATGAACGTTGCCAAAGCTATCTTTCATATGCCTAATGCCTCCTGTGAGGAATCTTACTGTTGTTACTTGTACTTGTAGATAGGTTGTCTTTTGAGGTCAAAGGTGGACATTTTTGTTGGAGGTTTTTACATAATTGTCTTTTGATTTCAAAACTGGATGCTCTTTTGGTTCTTTCGCTTGTGCTATGTCCTTGAGGTGTATCTTGGAGCTATCTCATCATTTTTTGAGCTTATTCTTGAAGAGATTGAATGGATGGTTTGTTCAACTCTTATACAGCAACCTTTTAACGCCGAGCCACCTCGTTCAGCGTTGATTGGGTCCTACGTGACACCTGTGGATTTGTTTTACAAGAGAAACCATGGACCCATCCCTGTGATTGACGACATTGAAAGGTTGTGCATTCACTTTGTTTCTGTTCCTGCTTTTCTTAAACCTTAACAATTTTTTATCTGCTAAGTGTTCGCCTGAGCAGATATTCTATATCCATTCGTGGTCTAATCGATAATCCGAGAGAAATGCTTATGAGAGATATCAGGTAAGTTGTTTGTACATTGTTTTTCTTAAATTCCTTTCCATAGTTTAGAGCGATCCAAGGAATTTACCTATGTTGTAAAAGTACAGGATGCTTCCTAAATATAATGTCACTGCCACATTACAGGTATGTTGAATAATGCAGATTTGTTGGCCTGTGCTTGATTACTCAGTTAGTGAAACTATTTGATTTAATTTTTTCTTTATTTGGTTCGTATGAGATTCTCAGTGCGCTGGTAACAGAAGAACTGCCATGAGCAAGGTGAAAACTGTGAAAGGAGTTGGCTGGGATGTTTCTGCTATAGGAAATGGTTTGTTTTGTGAATTCTTAGTTTGGAATTATGACTCAAGCATATATTTGTTACTTCTCTAACATCTATGTTTTAAATGCTCCTTGATGATTTAAGTACTTATTCTTTTGTTATGGTTCACATAGATGCCTTACTGAATTTTATGTGGAAAGATCAATTAACTCAAACTGGTTTAGGTTTGGACTTTACGTCCAATTTGCTATCTATATATTGTTGATACTTGGAAAAATAAAATTGCGGACATAAGTAAAGCAACAAACACTAATCTATTGGGTGTTTTTAATGATTGAACACCAAGTGATCCTTAGCTTTTCAGGAAGAGTTCACATATTACATTTCTAATTATTTGAGTACCTTTCAGCTGTTTGGGGTGGTGCCAAATTGGCTGATGTTCTTGAACTTGTTGGCATTTCCAAATTAACAAGCACCACAAGAGCAGGTGGAAAACATGTTGAATTTGTTAGCATCGACAAGTGTAAGGTATTAATGCTGACATTTCTTGAATAGTCCTTGGAAACTTGTTTATTTGTTTGGTGTACCTCTGTGGTTGGAATTGTTTGTGCATATGTTTATTACTATGAATATTGGTATGCGTAGGAAGAGAATGGAGGACCCTACAAGGCATCAATTCCTCTTAGTCAGGCCACAAACCCTAATTCTGATGTTTTGCTTGCATATGAGATGAATGGAGAGGTTAGTAAGTGTTGATTTTTTATCTTTTGAATGGAGAGGTTAATGATGTTGCTTCTGTGAATTTGATCTTTAGTAGATTTATCTTTTTTACCGTTTACTAAATTATTTCATGATGGAGATCATTTTTTTCTGTTCAAACAAGTTCCATTTCCTACCTCTTGCACACATTCTACAAGGAAAACAATGTTCTTTTTTGTTTTTCAACATTTAGACTATGGCCATCCAGAAAAGCACTTCTGTCTTCTTCCTTTTCGTTTGGAGTTTCACTTCTTAGGGACAGGATTTTGTGAGCCTTCGCTTACCTTGTGAATGATTAGTTTCTATACTCAGAACTCAATGTGGTTTCTGGACATTTTGTGACTACTATTCTTGGTCTTATTATTATTTCATCTCTCCGTAGGACATGAGATGTTTGTTATTCTGTTTCATGGCATAAATATTTCAGGATATTTGAATGAAGAAACTGAAATCATGAAAGTTGTACTGCTTGTCAAAAGATGTGAATTTCTCTGATACGATACCTAGTCCTAATAATCTGGGCTCCTACCATTCTCGGATGTCAAAAAAATTTAAGGATGATTGTTTTCTGCACTTGTTCTGATTTGGTTTTGTCAGAATGTCACGTGCTGGTTGTGTCTAACATATACAACTGAGTCTGCTGTTTCTATTCACTGTCAAAAGTTAACTTCTGTCTTTCTACCTTTGCCAAAGCCTCTAAACAGGGACCACGGTTATCCATTAAGGGTGGTTGTCCCAGGTGTTATCGGTGCCCGTTCTGTCAAATGGTTGGATCATATTAACATAATTGCAGGAGAATGCCAGGTTGAAAAATGATATGCCTTATGTCAAATTAACTTTAAAATATTTTGTCCTTTCCAATCATCATATGTTCGAATTTGCTTTTAGGGATTCTTTATGCAAAAAGATTACAAGATGTTTCCTCCATCAGTGAATTGGGATAACATCAATTGGTCCACTAGGAAGCCACAGATGGATTTCCCAGTCCAGGTATTTCCTCTAGGCCTTATAAGAAGGTTTTCCCGTTTTCATGTTCATTTGCTTTTCTTTTCAAACGAGGTTTTCTTTATTCTCTGCTTGACAGTGTGCCATTTGCTCTTTAGAGGATCTAGCTTCAGTAAAGCCTGGAAAGGTTAGTTGTTGCCATTGTAAATTTTATTTCATGTCCACGTACACATATACATATATTCATCTCTCGGATCATATTCAAAATTTTGTCTTATTTTGAATCATTATATTATTGGAGATCTTCATGTTCGCAAGTTGTCATCATCCATCGATTATTTCATTGATCAATGGTGATCTTTTGTAGTTCTCTTATTGGAATGAAACACAATACCCCTCAAATCCTGTAGGTGTTTTTGGTGAATGATTAGACATAGAACCATTTTAATCTTTTCCTTTCAATTTATTCTGCAGGTTAAAGTTAGTGGATATGCAGCATCAGGAGGTGGACGAGGAATTGAGAGAGTAGATGTGTCTGTTGATGGTGGCAAAACCTGGGTGGAAGCCTCCAGATACCAAAAACCTGGTCTTCCATACATTGCAGATGATATCAGTAGTGACAGATGGGCTTGGGTGCTGTTTGAGGTCACGGTCGAACTCTCAAAATGCACGGAAATTGTGGCAAAAGCAGTAAGTGTAATCCATCCATCATAGTTTTATGCACTTAGAATAACCAGATGCACCATTGGTTGTTACAGACTATGAGCTCCTCCTCTTTATGCATGCAATCCGAAGATCTCAAGAAATTGCCAGCTAATGACAATATAATGGAAACAAATTAACTAGATTGATGGATACAGAGTAGAAGAACTCGTTATACCAATTCCTAACTACTTATATACGTGTTAGAACTTTTTTCATGATATAACTAGGTTATTGGCATTGAAATGAGATGCAATCCCATATATACTTGTCATCAAAGCTATGATTATCCAACTCATGATGTTTCTTCGTTTCATCATGTACAGGTAGATTCAGCTGCAAACGTCCAACCGGAGCGTGTTCAAGATATCTGGAACTTGAGAGGGATTCTGAACACTTCATGGCACCGAGTTCAAGTCCGTCTCGGTCACTCAAATATGTAAGGGGTACGTCTTTAGTTCGATCTCAATGGCGTCAAAGCTCGGTAACTCTTTCACTGAACTGTTTGAGCTTTTAGTTTCTTTCCGTGGCGAACAAATGTAGCTTTGACTAACTTTCTGGATAGATGTTCAAATCTCCACACCAACTATCTTCAAAGTTTGTGGTAGTATGTAGTTGATAATTATTAAGTCTACTGAGTATTGAGATGAATACGTGAGGTTAGTATGGTATGCCCCTTGTCTTTGTACTAGGTTTTTAGCTCTAAAAGACTTAAAAGTTCATTTAATTTAATTTTTTAATAAAATGATATTATCACCTTAACAAAATTACTTTTTGCCTTTATGATGTGACTTAGTGTCTGTTTGGATGGACTTTTAGAAGGTCAATAAGCACTTTTTTTCACCGCAAAAGTGTTTTTAAAGAAAAATAAATGTTTGATCGTAAAATAAAAAAAGTACTTCTTTAATAGATATGACTTTATTGGTAGCCAAAATATAGTTTTTTAAGAAACTCAAATTTAGAGTTTTTAAAAAAAGTACTTTTTTATGTAGAATTTTCAAATCAATTAATGAGCTTGCTTTTTAGTCCCTTTTGTCCTTATACACATAATTCTTACAATACCCACGAATTCATCTTCTCGTTTATAATGTATTTGACTATTTACTCAACTTAGATATTTATTTTAAGATTTATATAATATTATTTGACTTTTTTATGTTTTAATATTTATTTTTGATATTAGTTTACTTATGTTATAATCTATATAAACGATTTGGTTAGATATATTTTTATTTATGTTTCATATGGTTTAAAATTATATAATAATTAATATATTGTACTTTGCATATCGTTTAATATACTTTAAATAATAATTATATGCATAAATTGTGTTTATTACAAGATAAAATATAGTTAAAATTAAAAGTATTTTTATTTTTATGTTACTAAATAGTCTATTGTATGAAGCTCTTTCAAAAAAACTCTTTTTTAAATGACAATCAAACAATTAACTGACTTCTTAGAAAAATTCTTCTAAAAAAATATCTACAGAAAAAAGTTTTACGGATAAAAATTCTACTGGTATAAGCTTAATCAGGCAAATGCTTAGTCGGATACAAACTCAGAAGTTTAGACGGTTGAAATGAAATACAAGTTGAAGATACTTAACAATAATCCATACTTTATCCTCTGCTAATCTTTAATTAGTTTATGATTTTTAAGTCTGAACACTCGAGTTCATACTTCAACGTCAGTGAAATTTAGTATCTGCTTCAATGGGTTTGCTTTTCATTTAATAATGCCAAGTCGGTCCAAGAACTCTATTGAAAGAATTGAAATAACCGTAAGTGATCAACAAATATTAATTATATGATATGGTTGGTGTTTATATAAATTTTTAAAAATTAATTATTAAATTAAAAATTTGACACTAAATTACTTTTTTTTAAAATCTCCATTGGATTGGTTGTTGGAAAATTTATAGTTTTTGTATTGGTTCCAATTTATCTTGACTGGAGTGTTCAATGATAAGGTGGGGTTGGATGTTCAAAGGGACGGTAGATGGAAGTATAACGTGTATGCATATACATCTGAGTTGGTACGGACTATCTCCTCCATTCACATCCACATGTTGCTTTTCGGACAAAATTGACAACTGGGAAAAAGAAGGAGAAAGACTAGTCCGCTCATCATATCTTTGATTTTCTCACGTGCGTATTTTCTTTTAAAAATAAAGAACCTGTAATGGGACCAGTTCTCTGTTAAATTTTATTCAAGACATTTATATGTGTATACTTTTTTAATAATAAAGATCCTGTAATGATTATATCAAATGATTAGATTCTCTATTTTAATTAACCAGTTACAACCTTATTAAATATTGACTGATTAATTCAAAGGGTGTGGATGAGTGACAATGATTCATCCATCCTTAACTAAAGGTCAGGAGTTTGATCCTTGACTTTGAGTACAGAGCAACCTTAAATCTTTAGGCCAGTTATCCCACCCTGTGAAGTGTCTACAAATCAACGAAGAGATTAATCACTAAATTCACCAGTAGATACCCTAGTCTAAGACCAAAAAGAAAATTGACTGATTAGTTTAAAAAATACAGTTGATTAACTAAAATTTGTCAATCAGCTAATGATCCTGTTTGAACGTTGGCTGATTGGGTTGACTTAATCAACTCTTGCGTAAACGTTGCTTGTATGCAGCTTCTATAAAATTAGTTGGTTGAAGAGTTGATTAACCTTTCCTATAACGTCTTTCACTCTCTATTCTCTAGGCGATGTCTTTTTCACGCTCTGATCTGGTCTCACTTTTCTAACTTGCGTCACTCACATACAAGGTGACTAATTAAGTCACCCTGTGACTACTATTTAATAAGTCCCTCGGGTGACTATTAGTTACTCCCGTGACTAGAGTCATCTTTTACTTCAACTTTGATAAATTAAATATTGAACTTTAAAAACTGGCACAAATTTTTTTAAAAGTTCAATAATATATATCTATGATATTGATATAATATTTTAGATTATTAATCTATATTTTGAAGATTATAAACTTAATTTTTAGAGAATTAAATATCTAAAATCTAAATTTTATAAGAATATTCAACGAAATACTAAAATATATAATATTCATATCCTTATAATTTTTTTAAAGTTATATCCTCATAAGTTATTTTATACATAAACAACTAATATTAAATAACTAGTTTTACCAAACATCAAATAACAAACGGCTAATATAATCCGCTTATTAAATCAGTTATCAGTTAATTCAATTTGGTTAAAGTATAGGATGCACATTAATTACTACTTCCCAAAGGGTTATTCTTTCTATGATTTACTTCTTCCTACTAAGCAACCCCACATGGTGTTCAATCTGCTACTTGCGATTGTCTTGTATAACATAACAAAACGCGTAGATTCATGTATTAGGAAGCAGACTAGCCAGCTGGTCGGAGTATTGGAATATACATGATTAGGTAAAACTCGCATGGGTTACTAATTGCATATATTAATTTTTTAACTTTCAGTGTATTCTTTTCTTAACTAATTGTCATTTTAAGATTGAGATGCTTTGAAATTAAACACGATAAAAAATTCGGTCTAACTCAATTCGATCTGATTTAATTTTAAAGTCAACGGATCAAATTTTAATTGATTAGGTCTCGAGTTAAACTCATATATAATAATTGCATTAAAATTTGATCGAAAACTTAAAAATTTGAAAGTCTCCAACTTTTATCATTCAAATGATATAATTTTGGTAAAATTTGATATATTTATATTCTTAATAAACTATCATTTTCAAGATTGAGACGGGATACGATTAGACATGATAAAAAAATCGACACGACTCAATTCAACCTAATCTGATTTAAAAATCAACAAATTAGGTTTTGAGTTGAAATTAGAGTTTAGGGACTAACCTACTATTCGATCAAAAGTTCAAAAGTTTGAAATCTTATGATTAAAACAATGTGATTTTCATATAATTGACCCAATAATATTATTTTGATCATTATATTTTATAAACTAAACGTTAACATTTAAATGTGACTACAATTGAATTTTGAGCTAAATTAGTACTACTCATAATAAACATTAAGCGGATTTGGGTTGGATTACCGTTCACAATTGCAACTTTACTAACTGCAATTCTAATCATTGTCCTGGAAAAGTTGGTAGGAAGAGTTACACCACACGAGACCTTCTGTATTTATATATTTATTTAAGTCTCACGTAAATATGTGGATGAGATTTAATAGAATAGGATAAGAATTGATTTATGAAGACAGAAGATTTGATCCCAAGTTACACTACTTCCTAATCAACTGTAACAATTAATATTGAATCAGTTCAACCAATTTAATAGTTAAAAATTTAAATCAACCATTTTTTTGTTCAATTTTTAATTTTTGTTTTGATTTAATTTAATAATTTTGTTATTAAAAAACAATCAGATTATTAATTAATTGATCAGTTTTTAGAAATTAATAAGTTTTTATAGACCAAAATAATCCAATTAACTTTTATTTAACAATATTTTTTTAATTAAACTTTAAATTTCTTTATAAGTAAGGATATTTTTTTGATCATTTTCAAATTCTTCAATTTTATTCAATTTTGACCTATTTTATGACAGTCTAATATTGATTAAATATTTTAAACTTTAAATTACTTTTTTTCAATTTAATTTTTAATCCGATTTTTATATCATAAGATTCAAACAATACATGCTACCTCCGTGATTGTGGCCCATAACCACCGAATGCTACCATATAACACCAAAAACGCATTAAATGGTCACAAAAAATTCAATCCTTACGTACACACATTAAATCCGGTTGGTCTTTTACAACTTTATTATATTAAATCTTATCCATATATTTATGCGGATTAAAATTTATATAAATATGTGGATAAGATTTATCTATATATTTATATGAAGGTCTGCATAAATATGTGGATAAAATTTAATAAAACATGATAAAAATAACATAATCGGAACAAAATATCTGATCCCTAAGGCCACTTTGACGAGTAATAATTATTTGTGTATTCGCGTTACTTTTCTTAAGAAGAAAAGAAAATTAAGGTTGAATATTTTATAGTCGGATGAGCTTATTTATATACAGATTACGCTATGCATCATGTGCTGACCACCTTCATCACTTAAATTAACTGCAATGGCAAGTTTCACATCTTCTCTGATCACTCTCAATCTTCTTCTACTGTGTTTCCTTCTGTTAAGCGTCTTACTTCTTTATCTTGTCGTTGCAGTTCTTTCCACATTTCCACAACTTCCCAGATTCTCGTCAGGTCACAAGCCGCCGAGTTATCCTGTAATTGGATGCTTGATTTCTTACTATCAGAACCGAACCCGCCTCTTAGATTGGTACACTCAAATGCTAAAAGAATCAGCAACCAACACCATTGTTGTACACCGGCTTGGTGCACGTCGAACCATTGTGACGGCTAACCCTGAAAATGTGGAGTACATACTCAAAACAAACTTCAATAACTTTCCCAAGGGAAAGCCTTTCACTGAAGTTCTTGGTGACCTTCTTGGCTATGGCATATTCAACGTGGATGGGGAGCTTTGGCGCGCACAACGCAAGTTGGCCAGCCATGAGTTCACGGCCAAGTCCATCCGAGACTACTTCATGCTGACATTGAAGGAGGAAGTTGGAAAACAGTTGTTGCCTGTGTTGGAGCTGCTGGCAGAAACAGGAGATGTCGTGGACTTGCAGGAGTTGCTTAGAAGGCTTGCGTTTAAGATAATATGCAAGGTTTCTCTGGGGACTGATCCATGTTCTTTGGATCCTTCGTTACCGCTCGCTGATCTTGCCAAAGCTTTTGACATGGCGTCAGAGATATGCGCAAAACGAGGAGCTGCATCTGTGTTCATAGCCTGGAAGATTAAGAGATGGCTTGGGATCGGATCAGAGCGAAAGCTCAAGGATGCTGTTGAACAAATTCATAGTTATGTTTCTGAGATAGTTGCGAACAAGAAGAAGATAATTGAAGGACATAACCATAAGAGTGAAGATTTCCTTTCCAGGCTGATATTGGCTGGCCATAAGGAGGTGATCATCAGAGACATGGTCATCAACTTCATAATGGCAGGGAAAGACACGACCTCAGCAGCAATGACGTGGCTGTTCTGGTTGCTTTCCTGTCACCCCAATGCGCAGAGAGAGGTGGTGAAAGAGGCAAAACATGTCGTTGAAAGAATGGTGGATTACGAGTCATTAGCAGAGTTAGTTTTTCTGGAGGCATGTCTCCGTGAGTCAATGAGACTATACCCACCAGTAGTCTGGGACTCGAAGCATGCCATGACTGACGATACATTGCCTGACAAGACAGCAGTCCGATCAGGAGATAGAGTGACTTACTTCCCATACGGAATGGGAAGAACGGAGGCACTTTGGGGAAAGGATTGGTCAGAGTTCAAACCGGAAAGATGGTTTATCCAACATGACAAAAGAAGAGTAATAAGGAAGGTATGTCCTTACAAGTGCCCAATTTTTCAGGCAGGGCCCAGAGTGTGTCTGGGGAAGAAGATGGCTTTTATTCAAATGAAGTATGTGGTGGCTTCCATACTCGAGAAGTTCGAACTCCACCCTGTTAGTTCAAGTAAGCCGGTGTTTGTGCCACTCTTGACGGCTCACATGGCAGGTGGGTTGAGAGTTTTGGTTCGAAAGAGGAAATAATTAAACATTTAGCAACTAGCCAGGTGATTAATCTAATGAGTCAATGCATGCTTGGTTAAATTTCTAGGAAGGTGCCTGATGATGGGAAATTTTTTAGTCACGTATAAATTTAAGAAGTCAACGTTGGTTAATCTGTAGATTTGATCCAAAAATATGTGGGGATGGAAGATAGTGACCTCAGGCTTCCAAGTTTTAGAAACTAATTGTTCAGAAAGCATATGCTAATAGAAAGGTTATCACCCAATCCCTCGAGGTTATTTAGCAAGTCAGCTACGGAAAATCAAGTGACGAATTGTTCGATTCGATTTTCGCCGCCGCAAAGCTAACAAAACAAAAAACACTATGGTATTAGTATCTGGTTCTTTCCCAATTAGCATGCCAGAAGTACCAAGGACCTGTATTCCTAACAAGTTACAACAAGTCTTAAGTTGTTTTACAAGAAAAACAACATTCCTCCTGCATCAAGCATGGCCATTACATGTAAAATGGTTAGTGGTTGTTTGCTGTAATAGTACTCTAGCCAGCAATGTAGGATCCCACAAATTTACAGATGGTTACTATGATTAACCATTGTCAACAACTCCCCAACTCAAGTGCTTCCAGAAGCATCACCTCCTGCAGCCGGCTTCCGGTTTAAGTACCGAATAACAGCATCTTCAACCCTGTTTCAATCATTGTAAGAAACCACATAAGAGTTTGGTATTTCTTGTACCAATTAAAAAGAATGTCATTAAAACAAATAAAGTTAAGGGGGAGAGGGAGAATGTTCTTTCCCTTCATGTTCTTTATTTCAGGCCAAGTAACTTTTTAGCAGCCTATAATGTCGAAACGACAAAAAATGTAAATACAACTGCGGTCGCTCAAATTATGAAGCATAAAAGCTACTATTATTCATCCTGCATTAACATTGTCCAGAGGGGCTACCATATTGAACATGTCACTTCATACTAAAATCCAAGCATGAACCCAAATATAGTGTAATGAATCACTGAAAGATATGGTATTCCTCTATGGAAAATAAACTATCTGATATAACAATAAAAAGTCAGAAGTTGCATTGGACTAACCAGGGTTGGTTGAAGAAATCTGAACGTCGCTCTTTCTCTGCGCTTCTACTGGCTTCCCCAGCAACAAGTTTCAAATCCCTGCTTTGAGATTCAATCAAAGCATTAATAAATTCAACAGGTGATTGACTAAATCCCAGAAAGAATGCTCGCCTTCTCCTATGTTCATGAATTTTTCTTATTGCACTACATATTGCTTCATCACAAGTATCAATCTCTTTGCTCTTTTCTGCATTCCCCAATAAAGCAGACAATTCCCTCTGTATCGGAAAGGGCACGTCCACCATCACATCATAGCAAGCTGTTCCTGCTGGACTATTCCCAGAAAGTTTAATCTTATGCTCCAAGAGAACTGGTTGTGGTGGAAATAAATGAGGTGATATCCTTTGTGAAACCATTGTAAACTTCATTTTTGCTTCCCCAAATACCTTCTGAAGAGGTGCATCACAATTAAAGAAAGAAGGATCGTCTGGGTTCTGCAGCTTCCTAGCCTTCACATAATGCCAGATTGCAGCTATTATTCTTGGACGTGTATCAACCTCAATGCCAAGAACTTCCATCAAAGCTGGGGAAAGTTTGTATTTTTCAGGCGCATAATTCATTTCCAACCGTATGCTCACAGTAAACTCCTTATCCCCATTCCTCTTAACCTCAAAACCCTCATGAGGTGCAGGCGATCGAGCTTGATCCCATACAATAACATGATTGTCAGGATATAATCTCTGATCCAACGAGATGGTCACTCTCTTGAAAAAAGATGAGAACTTTGGGTACAATGGGTTATATTTTTGAACAGCTCCAGGTTGATCAGGATCTACACCATCCTCCAAAATTCTCCCAACAATTTTTAGCGTCCAAGTTGGTGGTTCAGCATTGGGCTTAGAGGGGATGGTGTTAATCTGGTTTGAAAAAGTGTTAAAAATATAAATTCGAAGAGTTTTCTGCAGGCTAGGAGGGTTTTTAAGGGCCTCCTGGATGTCAACCTTCTTTCTCACTAGTGCAGCATCCACACGAGACTCAAACTCAAGCAGTTGTGTGTACAGAGCGGACTCCGGCAGAATTGCTGCCACTCTTTCCTGTAGCTGCCTCTCAGGAAGTTTTTGCTTCTTTTTGCGAGCAGCATTGAGTTCCATAGCTTTTAATGGAGAAACCATGTTTCCCATAGGAATACCAGGAGGCCGCACCGGGGGCTTTTGAGCAAACCTCTTTGCACTTGCACTACCCGGAGTTGAAAAAGGAGGAGGAGATGAACCCAAGTTCCCCAATCCTGCACTCTGAGCTTGGCCAAGAGAAAAACCTTGAGCATGTAACTGTGCCTGATATTGTGCGTGTGCTGCTTGAACTTGTGCGGCATGAGCCGCTTGTGCTTGTGCTTGTGCGTGTGCTGCTTGAACTTGTGCCGCATGAGCCGCTTGTGCTTGTGCTTGTGCATGTGCCTGCTGCGCTTTCAACTGCGCCTGTGCATTGACCTGTGATTGGGACAGCTGGAACTGACCCTGAAATCCACTACCTAGTTGTGCCTGTTAAAATGTTGGATTTGTGGGCATTGACGGGTTGACCATCCCCACATTTCCAAATGGTGATGAGGATTGGCCAAGTCCTTTGGGTTGGTTATTGTTACCGGACATGGCTATCAATCTGATTTCAGTGTTCAAGCAGTAAGCATAAGCATGTAAATCACCTCAACCTACCAAAATTCAACCTTTCAGAGCTTCTAATACGCAGACTCTAAAATCTGTCAATCCTTATAAACCTCAACATATATGCAAACGCAAAACTACTGTCACAAAACCCTAAAACCAAATAATTTTAAGACACTAATAAATACCTGAAGAAACTAATTCCCAAAAGGCAAACTTTAGCTACGCCCGCAAAGAAATGCCGACCAATTCAAACTAATATCCCAAAAGGTGAGCATCCAAAGCCCTTGATAAGAGTGAGGGACACTGAGCTTTCAAGGGAGAGGAAAGAGAAGAGAAGTAGAAAAAAAGCAACCCTTTTCCGCTACAGACCAAAGCAAACGCAGACAAAACACAGGATTTCAGAATTTCTAAGGAGTAGAAATGAGAATTGAAAAAAAGAAACAAGTAGAGGAGGGGGAAAAAAAAAGGGATTTGAGATTTCAAAATCTTACGCAGAGTAAATGCAAAAAGAATGAGTTTTGATAGAGCTCTAAGCTTTCTCTGTGGCTCGATACCTCTGCCCTAACGGAGGAGAGAGAAAAGCCCGACCTTTTGTTCCTCTCTCTCCCTCTCTCTGTCTCTCTCCGTTTTCTTCTCCGTTGCGATCTTCTTCTTTCTTCTAAGCACGCTTCAATGCATCCAACGACACGTCGTGACAGGAAGACTGCGTTCTGGTTAAACCGCGACGTCGTTTAAGTAAGGTTTTATCTTAACATTGCAACAAGAATATGATCAAGTGATCAACATATATATATCTATATATATACATATATATAGCACAGATAT
>JANVCL010000213.1:3256252-3266734 GCA_026546855.1 Erythroxylum incrassatum | reverse complement strand
ACTCAACGCGATTGGGCTCCCGGTGACCCTTATTCGTGTCATTATATAGTGTGTTACGACGGTCTCCTTCCAAATTACCTGGCAGGGCACCGTCTCTGATTCCTTTCGACCGACGAGGGGTATCCGTCAAGGAGACCCGCTTTCCCCGTATCTGTTTGTCCTTTGTTTGGAGCGCCTTGGCTACCTTATATCGCAGGAGGTGCAATGTGGGAACTGGAAGCCCATCACGCTCATCCGGACGGGGCCTCCCTTATCCCACATTTTCTTTGCCGACGACCTGGTTCTCTTTGCTGAAGCCACGGACATCCAGGCCCAGGTCATTGCCCATACCTTAGAGACCTTCTGTTCAACCTCGGCTCAAAAAGTTAACACCACTAAGACCCGGCTATTTTTTCCAGGAATGTGGCTCGGGAGAGCGCGAGGCGCATCAGCCACGAGCTGCAAATTAGTTGTACGACTAATCTGGGCCGGTACTTAGGTGTCCCTCTGCTCCATGAGCGCACATCCCGACATACCTACCAGCACATCCTGGATACGACCCAGTACAAACTCGCGAGCTGGCGCGCGTGCATGCTCTATCCCTCGCTGGCCGAGTTACCTTAGTCCAGTCGATCATCTCTGCCTCCCTATTTTCACGATGCAGACGATCCGCCTCCCTCATCAACTTTGTGATGACCTCGAACAACTTATGCGCAATTTTATTTGGGGCTCGTCTGCCTCTCAGCGGAAATTGCATCTCGTTCACTGGGACTCTGTCTATAAGCCCAAATCCGTTGGGGGTTTGGGCCTCAAACGCTACAGGCTACCAACGACGAGATGCTGGCCAAACTTGGCTGGGCCTGACTATGTAATCCCACCATTTTGTGGGCTCGGGTCCTCCGGGACAAATATTGCCTGGACCCTTACTACCTGGGGCCTCAGTAGTCTGGCGGGGCATTTCGAACTCCTAGCCAATTGTTCGCCAAGGCAGCAGGTGGATCCTAGGCAATGGGCGTCGAATTCTTTTCTGACTCGACCACTAGGTGGGGGGTGGGGTCCACTTATCCATCTGGCGACCACCGACATTCCTAACACTCTCCATTTCACGATGGTGGCAGACTTTACTAATCGGAGGGGTACTTGGCTCTGGCACGCGTTCCAGCATTACCTCCCAGCCCCCGTTTGTCTCGCCTTGGAGTCTCTCTGCCCTCTCGTCGAGATGAATGAGGAAGATACGTTAATTTGGGGGCCTACTTCCCATGGTCGGTTTACTGTGTCGTCAGCGTATGAGTTGTTGGAAAGCCCATATTTGTCCAACGACCACAGACTGTGGGAGCTTATTTGGAAGTGGGCGGGACTGCAACGGATCCGCTCCTTTCTGTGGCTTTTGGTGAAGCGAAAACTTCTGACTAATCAGCAGCGTGTTGCTCGGCACTTAACCACCGATAGCCGCTGTCACTTTTGCGGGCAAGACGAAACCTCTCTGCATGTGGTCCGTGACTGTCCGCCCGTTCAAACCTTTTGGCGCCAGTTTCCACGGGAGGTGATCGATCTGGGCTTCTTCCAAAATGATGAGCGGTCTTGGCTCATGTCCAATCTCATCAATATTTCGTCCTTCCATCAGGTGGCGTGGAGTACTATTTTTGGTGTAGCTTGTTAGTTCCTGTGGACCTGGCGGAACAAATGCCTTTTTGAGCCGGGGTTTGTCTGACCGACGGAGAGTCTTACGACGGTTATCGACTATGTGGCGTGGGTTGCTCGAGCTCAGCTGTTGGAACATCGTATCTTCCCGCATCGCACCCAACCTGTGGGGAGCCCCGTGGGTTGGACTAAACCACTGGCGGGTTGGGTGAAACTGAACTCGGATGGTGTCGTCAAATCTGGGACTATGCAGGCATCGGCTAATTCGAGATCAGCACGGGCACTGGTGCGGGGGGTTCCAACTACGCCTTGGTCGGTGTACCCCCTTATCTGCTGAGCTTCACAGGGTCCGCACCGGCCTCGAGCTGGCCTAGGACTTGAGTTATCGACGGCTCTTCGCTAAAGTCGATTCTTTAGAGGTAATTAATCTCCTCTCTTCATCCCCGTAGGTACTAACTGAGGATTTTTCTTTGGTTGCAGATATCCGTAGGCTTTTACAACGGGATTGGGAGGTTCAACTTCTTCATGTTTTACACGAGGGCAACCAGTGTGCCGACAGGCTGGCGGTGTGTGCCAGTGTCTTACAACCGGGCCTGCACATACTCTGGGATCCTCCAGTGGTCATCCGGGAGCTTCTTCATCGTGACGCGCACGGGGTTTTGTACCCCCATCACCTGTGTTAGCTTTGTTTTGACTTTCCTTTGTAGTAAAAAAAACCGTTCATATAGTTTACTTTGGAAAGTTTTGCATTAACTAATTTTTTTATTTAATTTTTAATTTTTCTGTTTGATTTACTTTAATAACTTTTGCTATTAAAGATTAATTTAATAATTAATCGATCGATTTTTGTAAACTAATTGATTTTTATAAAATAAAATAAACTAATTTTTTATTTAATAGTCATCTTTTCAAATTAAGGTAGTCTCCTTTAATCTTATTTTAAATTCTTCAATTTTATTTAATCTTACACCAATTTTATGACAATTTACCGATTGAAGTTTTTAAACGCTAAACTTTTGCTTTACCGATTTAACTTTCGGTTTAATTTTCAAAACATTATATAAATCTTAAATTATTTTCTTTTAAACTTGAAAAAAGCACTCTAAAACGTTTATCAAACAACTTTTCCTTTCTAATCTTTATAATTTTAGTTATGGTTAATTACAAAAAAAAATTCAAATTTTGATCACTTTTGTAATTATAACCCGAATGATTTTTTCAATTCTAACTCAACATTAGTGTAACAATTATCATTGTTGGCATGACAGTGTCACATGTTTATGAACTCTAATTAATAAGACAAGTCAGCCTTAATTAACAGAAATGACATAGATTAATAAAATGGCATCGTTTTATGATATAACTAAACGACATCGTTTCAACAAGATTAAATCCCTAAATTCATCTGTCAATCCCTCATTCCAAACATAGACACCGTTGTTTCTCTGTTCCACAGTTGTCGTTTAATCTTATCGGTTGCAAAGACTTGTTATCTTTGTCATTCTTCAAAGGCCTGTCTAACTACACCTCCCCGTGCATTTCCTTTGGTCTCCACTATAGTTTAATGTAGTTTTTAATAGAAGTTTATGATTTTGGGATTTTTAAGGCTTTATTAGATGCTGAAATAGCAAGTGATTGCTGAAGAATGATGTTTTGGTTATTAGTTGAAAAATTCTACTGTTACGAGGATACGAGGTATTGATAATAGATCTAAGAAATAAAGCCAAAAAGAAGCCAGACCAATGTTGGTGTTGTTAGTGGCCAAGTAAAAATAGGATATGGAAACCTCATGTTCCCAAAGACAATGGAGATGGGTTTCATGTTAACTTCAAAACAAGAATAGGGAAAGCAACCGACATATCAGAATGAACAATAATGTTTCCTTTTCGGTTATGTTTTATGATGAAAAAATTACAAGTTTGAGTATTTTATTGTCAATAAAAAAAAAAGGGTTACATCATTTGAACATAATAACGTAATCTACTAAAGTGATTAAACGACATTATTTAATTAATTAGGATTTTTAATCTTAACCATTGCTGACATCTCTTATTAATTAGTGTTCCTGGATATATGACATTACAATGTCAACAAAAATAACAGAGTCACTTATGTCGGGCTAGAATTGAAAAAATAAAAGTTTGAACATTTTATTTTTACTTTTAAAATTTAGGCTATAATTATAAAATTGATCAAAATTTAAGATTTTTGTTTGTAATTAACCCTTTTAGTTATAATGTGATGCTTCCTTTTGTAAAAATAATGATGCTTAATTAGATAAGTTCAACAATATAAAATTTAAATAACAATTTTATTAATTTTTATGTATTCATTTTAATAAAAAAAATTTAAAAATTGTGTTATAGTATTTATCAAGAATTTGCTATTTAAGCAATACTTTGTTAAGTTTCGTTTAAATTTAAATTTATATAATTATCTAATCAAATTTTATTAATTAATAAATTTTCTTTAATTAACTAATGTTTGATTCATTAATTTACTCTATAAATTATTTAAAGTAAAATAAATATTATTATAGAGATATTTGTCTTTGTATTTTGTAAATTTAATCATGTACTTAATATAAATTAATATCTCTGTCATAATAAGTTATATTTAAGTGAAATCAATAAAAATTAATGTTATAAATTAAATTATTGAAGTTTTAAAAAATTAATTACTTAATTAATTTTTTAAATTTGACTTTAAAAAATTAAAATGTTTGAGAAACTTTGAATCGGTTATCTCTTTCAATGAAGGCTAACTACTTCTGTAAAAGAAGCTGAAAGGTAGACCTAGGCTAATGATAATTTAAGCTGAGGACCCAAAGTACTCACAACACCTTCCGTTAATTCCATTCATGGCATTAGCTACCTCACTCTCTCTCTCCCCAATTCTTTGTTTTTCTTGTCACCTTCTAAAACCCCACCGCAGTGTAGTAAATAAGGGAGATAGAAAGATAAAGGAGGACACTCAAATAATTTAAATAACTCACTTGATTTAGATTTCTTATTCCATTTAGAAAATGAATTAATACATGATATTTATAGGTACATAAGACACCTCTTTGAAAAAAATACAACTATTGGAAAACATAAAATAGTAAATGCAAGATATATGTATAAAAAAAACACAATGAATCTCAAAATACATGAACTAAATAATGAATCAAGTTTAATTAAATGCTCCAATAATATAATTGCATTTTTTAACATCCTTCATTAAACTTGATTTTTCTTGGTAACTCCAATCTACACACAGCAGCTTAGCAAAACTTTCAAACTTCAATCTTTTGGTAAAAACATTGGCTACTTGACTATCACTTCTCATATAACAAAACTCAACTTCTTTGTTCTCAACACACTCCTTTATGAAATGAAACTTTGTATCTATGTGCTTACTTCGATTATGGAACATAGGATTCTTTCCCAATATTATAACATATTTGTTATCCATAAAAATAGAGGTAGCTCCATCTTGAGTCACGTGTAGCATCTTTAACAACCTTCTTAACCAAATTACATATGTGATACATGAAATAGCTGCAACATATTCGGCTTCACATGTAGATAAAGTCACAATGGGTTATTTTTTAGAACTTCAAGTAAAAGCAGTGTCACCCATAAAAAATATAAACCTGCTTGTGCTCTTTCTATCGTCAACATCACTTCCCCAACCACTATCACTATAACCAATAAGTTGAAAATTAGATGAAGAAGAATTTTGCAAACCATAGTCAATAGTACCTTTGATATATCGCAAAATCCTTTTAGCCATTGCCATATGAGTACTAGTTGGAGCTTCCATAAAACGACTTATAACCCCCATTCCAAAGAGAATATCGGGTTTTCTGCAAGTCAAATACCTCAAGCTTCCAACAAGACTCCTGAAAAGAGTTGGATCCATCTTTTCACCTTCATCAAACTTTGACAATTTTGTTGCACAATCAATTTGGGTATTAATGGGCTCGCAATTCTTCATCTTAAATTTATCAATAAGAATCTTTCTTATATAAGCCTCTTGAGAAATAAAGATACCATCATCATCTTGCTTCACTTAAATATGAAGAAAATAAGACATAAGTCTTATATCAGTCATTTCAATTTCTTTAGCATCACCTTCTTAAACTCTTCGAACATCTTTGAATTGTTACCCTTGAAGATCAAGTCATCAGTGTATAGGCATATAAGAAGAATGCTTCAATTTTCACCTTCTTTGATATAAAGAGAATGTTCTTGTGGACATTTGTTGAATCCTTGGCTTTGGAAATACTTATCGTTGTGGCTATACCAAGCTTTTGGAGCTTATTTCAAACCATATAATGTCTTCTTTAACTTCAACACTTTATCTTCTTGTCCTTTCACTAAGTACCCCAATGGTTGTTAGATAAACATCTCTTCCTCAATGTAGCCATTCAAGTATGTTGATTTGACATACATTTAATAAATCTTCCATTTCTTTTGTGTCGCTAAGGAAGCGATTAATCAAATGGTCTTTAGTCGAGCCACAAGAGCAAACACCTCATCATAATCTACTCCATGTTGATGATTATAGCCTTTAGCAATAAGTCTTGCCTTGTACCTCTTTACTTCTCCTTGATCATTTCTTTTGACTTTATATACCCATTTCACACCAATCACCTTTTGCCCCCTTGGAAGAGTAGAAAACTCCCATGTGTCTTTCTTTTGAATTGCTTAAATCTCTTCATCCATTGCACATCTCCATTTCTTTTCTTGTATAGCTTCTTCAAAGTGCAGCGGCTTGAAATTGGCAACGAGACAAAATAGTGTTATATTTTCTACCATCTCCGTGGACTCATAAAGATCTTGTAGACTGTAGCACCCTACTCTCACAGGATACGTACCTAACATTCTGAATGATATTCGAATACCTACCCCACAAGAGTGAGATGTTAGAGCAATCACGACACTAACTTAGTCATGACATCATCAACTAAAAGATAATATCACACTATTTAAAAACCTATATTTCTCATTTCATTTCATAAAATCGAATATGCACATTGTAGCATGTCATGTTTCATCCATATATACAACATTAAAGAGCTATTAGAATCTACAACGTTATTACAAAATGTGCTATATACTACATAAAAGAGGAATTGTATAAGATTCTATCTAATTCCTTAGTCTCAACTGACTGACCTTTGAGTCATTTCTTTTTTTTTCCAAAAGTACAAAAATTATACTTCTTCTAGAGTCTCTTTGTCACTAGTATCTTCTCTCAAATCTAAAATGCCAGTGTTGCAATTTTGGTGAGTTTTACAAACTCAGTGAGTTAATCATCCTTGATGGTTCACTCAAATCATATAACACACCACATCATATATTCTCATAATTCACATCTTTTCATTTATCATGTAGCATCACATAACACTTACTTCACATATCACATTCAGAGTAGTCAAGCAGATCATTTTGATCATTTAAACATACATATGAATTATAAATGCAATGCATATGAGACTCACTTTCATGTATTACTTTTTTGTGACCGAGTACCTTTTTACTAACTCATATCCCTTATGGATACCAAGCTTATTTCAGATAATGTCTCATATCCCTTAATGGCTACTGGGTACATTCACAACTGAGCCAAAAACTCTTATCACATTATGAGCTTTACGCTCTTTTTCGGTGGCTACTCTAATCACAATAGTCATTATGTTGTCATACATTTATGTAATGAAATGCATCACATTCACATTCACATTTATCATTGGACTTTGGTCCGGCATTCAACATAATTATTAAGTATCACTTATTTTGTCAAATTTACATACAAAGAACACTTCCAATATGTTATTCATGCATCAAACGTCTCGGACATTTAATGTCCGGAATCAACACAATCACATTCACAAAATAATTCAACACATAATTTAAAACAAACAATTATTCAAGTGAGACTGTCTAGGTTACTCACAGTTTGCTCCAAAAAGCTATTGCTTCGAAGTCCCGGCAACATCTGGACGTGGTCGCTCAAGTCTCTCTTCTAAATCATGCAATACATACATATTTACACACATCACAACTTTGCACAATTATAAGTATTCATTTACGCATAAATGTGTATATGGATTATGTACAATGCATACTCAATGACAATCCTGAGTATTTTTCCTTTATTTTCATCTTACGATCATTCATACTTCGAAACTCATATATGTCTAATTTGAACTAGGTTTGCACCTCAATAATACAAACTCATTCCAAGTTCATCACTCAATCACATCTTGTAAGGCTTGATTATCCTAAGTTCCTAAATCAATAATTACCGATCCTTTCTAATGAATTCATATGGCCATGAATTTTGGTGGAGAGGAACAATGTGTGAGGAGTTGTGATTCATATTTCAAGTCAATCGGAGGTGTGAAGAAGAGGTTATGGTCAAAAGAATGAAGGATGTTCAAAACTGTCAAAAATCACTACACTCTCACTGTATCGTGCATTTCCAGTTGGTTGCTCACTGTCGCACGATTGTGCATTTCCGGATACCTCCTTTCTGTCACAATCGTACTTATGTATGATCTTACAACTCCTCTAAGCTTCCCTTCACGATCGTGCAACTCCTCTGAGGGTTCCTCTCTGTCACGATCGTGCACTACCCCAGGTGATTCTCTTCTGCCACGATCATGCACTGCCAAATGATCAATATTCAAGCTTTATTTAGTTACTTTCCAACATATATTTTCAGATCAATTTGCATGGTCATTTGGACACAGAAAAAGAAGGATTTAGGCAAAACATTCTTCTAAACAATTATTCCTTTACGTCTTAAGTTTTTAATGACACCAATTTCATACAATTTGGTGCAGTATTCTTCAAGTCATTCACAAATTACTACCTACTGTTCTCAAACTGCAACTGCACCCAATATTCAATTTCAAGTCAAATTTCAAAACCCTTAGAGACAGAATTCAAATTCTATTTCTTCATGAAAATTGTAGCCATATGTATCTAATTTAATCAAAATTAATAATCATCCCATTTAGATGTCTACATATGAAGATATGGCTAAAATACAGATACATGTTCAGTGAAAACACTACATCTACACATTCTCCAGCATCCTTCATCATCATTTTCATCTTAGTTCATTTCTTTTGCTTAGTCTATCTCTTCTAGCTTATTTCCTCAATATCTCCTCTTCATTCTTACTTCCATTTCAGTTCAATTTTAATCACAAACAAATCATACTCTATGTTTGATCATAACTCCCAAAACAAAACATTTCATATACACATTCTTCATATTTTCTGCACATTTATCTTACTCCATTTTCAATGATATTTCTATTTCAAACTCATCTTTACAACAATTCATGAAATATTAATCATCAAAAACAAAAAAACAAGACATTAATATTCTCATTCTTCATCCACGATGCACATGTATAATGACGACTATTCTCATGATCGTGTAATATCAATTAATCACCATATTTATTTCATATTCATACTACTCATAAGAATTAACATGTTACTTACTTGCTAAAACTCCAAGTTCTTCAAAAAAAATCAAGAAACCCTAACTTCTCAGCAACCCACATATATCATTATGAAGGTTGAGACGTTTAGGTTTCTTGTGGCAAATGTAGAAGACAACAAGGTCAGAGTAGCAAGTGAAAGATAAAAGAGCTAGGTTTAATGTTGTTGGAGGTTGGTGAGAAATTTGGTGAAAGTGAAGGAGCTTGAAGAAGAAAGCCACGAAGAGGAAAAAGAAAGCAAGAACAAAACAATTAACTAGGTCTTTTAAGTATAATCATGGAATAAAGACTAGGCCTGGCAAGTGACATGTCCAATTTCTGTGAGTTTAAACTAGGTTCTCTTATTAGACTAGTCCAATCAACTTCAATTTCTACTCCAATTGTCTCCCAATTTTTAATAACACTTGTTAATAATTTCCAAAGTCATTTATAAAATTTTCTATTGACTACCATTTATCAATTGTCTTGCCACTTGACATTTTTCCTAGTCCAGAAATACCCAAAATTCCAGAAATTTCCTAAATTTTACCAAAAATTTTAAATCAGTAAGTATACTCTCCACATCAATGTTCAATACAAATAAACCACAATTCTCAATAAAATCACATTTATAAATCAATTATATCTGAAAATGTCAATGAATGCATGAACAATCATTTTAATGTGCAAAAATCAATATTTATGTGTGTGTGTATGCCATATTATGCATGAGCATGAAATGCACTTTCTGACCTCTCAATGATATCTCATATACACTATTATAGGGTTCTAACCTTTAATATGGGATAACGGGATGTTACATAGACTCCTTCTTCCTCTAGGACCCTCGGATGAGCTTTGAGGAGGACTTTCATTTCTTCTAAGATTAGGTGATTGAGGAGAAGTATCAATATCTTCATGCCTGTCATGGTCAAAACTTTCTTCATTTTTAGAGACAGACCACTTCCACAAACTTTCTTCGTCAAAATCAATATCTTTGTTAATTACAGTCTTCACATTGATAGGATTAGACAACTTATAGCCCTTAGAATTACAGTTATAGTCAATGAAGACATGCTTTTCACTTTTTTCATCTAACTTCGATCTCATCTCTTTAAGAACATGAGCATATGCTATGCTTCCGAAAATTTACAAACGAGAAACACTTGGCTTCTTGCCGCTTAAAGCTTCTTGTGAAGTCATCCCAGGAACACTTCTAGTAGGGGATAAGTTATATAAGTACACAGCGCAAGCAACAACTTCGGCCTAAAACTCCTTAGGCATATTCTTGCTCTTTAGCATGCTCCTTGCCATGTTGAGAATAAATCTATTCTTACGTTTCATAACTCCATTTTGTTATAGAGAGTATGGAAT
>JANVCL010000213.1:3218685-3245938 GCA_026546855.1 Erythroxylum incrassatum | reverse complement strand
CAAGAGGAGAATAAATCAATGATTACCATTCCTCTCAATTACTAGGGGAATGGAGGATTGCCAAGAAGTGGGTAATGAAAATATTACCCCTTCAATGATAGGTTGATGCCAAACACAAATTTTCATTCCATTCCCATACATTTTTTTCCATTACCCCCAACCAATCACCCCCTTAGACTTTATACTTAATTAGGATTGTTAATTTATCCGGATGTCTATTTAAAGGTTGTTATGGTTAATAAAGAGGCAAGCAGACTTTTATGAAAATAAACACATTCGCCGACTAAAAAACAACAGTTGCTATATGTGACTTCGTCGACGACACGTCTCATTTTTTTATCAGCAGGCGCTGTTTGGTCGAGGAGGTACTAATAAAATTAGATGGAACATCATAGACTTCTATTGTTTGGTTGAAGGTTTTAAAATAAAATGAAATAAAATGGACTGAAAGCAGAATGTTGTGTTTCATTTCATTCTAAATATTGAAAATAAGAAACCCCTTATTCCGGAAGTTTAAAATGGAATGTGAATTAATAAATACATACTATTTAAGATAACCTCAATAATTTTCTTAATATCAACTGTGACAAATTCATAATATTAGTATATTAAATGGAATATAATAATATTTAATATAATAAATTTTATTAACTAATTAATAATAATATTTTATATTATTAATAATAAATTCTATATTTCATAATAAAATAAAAATTAGATTTAAAAATAATTTATTTATATAAAATATACACAAACAATTAAAGAATAATTTTTAATATAATTTATATAATTAATAATAAACTAAATAATAAATTGTATATAATTAATACAAATGAAACTAGAAAATATATTTAAATATTATTATTTAATTGTTTGTTTATATTTTATATAAAGAAAAATATAAATAAATTATTTTATATATAAATCACATAGAATAAAACAAATTAAATAATTAATAATAATATTTTTATATAATTAATAATAAATGGTATATAATTAATAATAAAATAAAAAATTTAATAAAATTTTTATTAATGAAAATATAAAATATATAAAAAATTATTCTTTAATTGTTTGTATATATTTTTATATAAATAAAAATATAAATAAATTATTTTTAAATATAAATCACATAAAATAAAGTAAAATATATTAAATAATTAATACTAATATTTTTTATAATCAATAATAAAATAATAAATCTCCTGCAACTACCATTTTAATATAAGGCGTATAAAAGTCATTTATTATATATTACATTCCATTTCATCTATCTTCCAAACAACATTTCATTTCATTTCATTACATTATAAACCCTTTCATCTCTCCTAAACAACTTTTCACTATATTACATTCCATTATATTATAAACCGTTTCGTTCCGTTTTATTCCATTCCATTCCGTTCCATTAATTAACATCCAATCAAACAATGCCTAAATAGACAAATAAAGAATACTAGAACGTAACGAGGTTTAACCAATTATGCCTACTTCCTCAGACGCTACTAAATTGATATTTCACTATTTTCTGGAAATAACAAGTACAATACTATAAAAGAAAAGAAGGAATTTTATCTTATGAGAGACAATTTTGGGATGCTTAAGATAGATGAAGGAGTCTTTCTTTTATAACGTAAGAAGACTCTTTCATCTTTGTAATTCTTTAATATGGGATTTCAAAATATGTCATAAGTCAACATAATATAATTAACAATAGTAGCATGTGAAACAGGTAAAATAGCATTGGAATTCAGCTTGTGTAATCCTTGGTAATGCTCAGCAACCCCAACCATCTTTCATGGCTGAATGCTCTAAATTATACAATGAGAGGATAAGACAATTATGCAGCAAGAAAGATCATGAGCTAGTTTACTAATGGATACAAGCACGTATAAAACATTTAAGAGTTTTATAGATTTGTTCAAATAAACAGTGCCAATGTGAGTAACTTGAACCCTTCATTTGTTGGGGAGATTCACATAAACATTGTGAATCAATTTATAAGAATGAAAAAATGCTAAAGAACATGCTATATAGTCTGCAGCACCAGTATCAACAATCCATTCACTGCAATGAGAATGATTGTTAGTAGAAATATTTAAAGAAATGTGTGGATCAATCTTACAGTTTGAAGGAATCAAACCTAAGGTCGACTTTGTCTATATATGATTCGGCAAAGTCATTGCATTAACATGATGAGAAGTAGACGAGAGCCTTTGTAGTAGCTGTATCAACTAATCATATTGGTCCTTAGTAAACAAATGTAGAAGCTTGATCCTCTGAAGCTTCAGAGTGATGATGATGAACAAACTGAGAATTAGTATCATCAGTTTCCACATCATTAGCATAAACTCGATTTGAAGGCTTTTTGGAATTCTTCATATTGGTAGGATACCCGCGATTCTTATAGCACCTGTCAATGGTATGACCCTCCTTTCCATAATGTATGCATATAGGTGTTGTTGAATTGTTAAAGAACTTTCTTTATGTAGAAACATTAGTACCTTTAATAACCAAGGCAATGTCAGAGGCCAAAGGCCTTTCTTGTTGAATAACCAAAGAGAATGCCTTATTCAAGGAAGGCAAGGAATCCATCAATCGAATTTGTGATTTCACAGTTGCATAGGTTTCAATCAATCCCTTAATGAAAACCATGACCTAGTCATTTTTATGAAATTCCTTTATGTTCTTGGAAAGACCACATAAACATTGAGGTGTATAAAAACAAGATAGGTAAGGACGCAAGATTTGCAATTCATCCCACAAGTTTTTTGGCTTAGTGAAGTACTCATGCATAGAAAGAATTTCTTGTTGACGAGTATAGATTTTAAGTTGAAGATCACATATATGAAAAGAGTAACTTTAAGCAAATCTAGCTTTGAGATCATTCCAGATCTCATAGGCAGAATCCAACTAAATTATGGACTGCGCAATAGAAGGTGAGACAAAATGAATGAGCCAAGAAATTACCAAATTGTTGCATCTTTCCTAAGGAACAAACAAAGGATTTGTGCGAGCTGGTTGCGGAATTGATCCATCTACAAAGCTAAGTTTGTTCTTGGATAACAAAGACATCTTCATGGCTCTCTGTCATTGATGATAATATGGTACATTTAGAACCGAAGAAACAAGAACAAAAGTTGGATTCTCGTTCACATGAAGATAATAAGGACTGGAAGGATTGTCTTCTGGCTTTTGAGTTGAACTAAAAGTATTATTAGCGATCCAGACATTGAGATTAGCCATAGCATCAAACCTCAATTAGAGAAAGAAGAAAGGAATAAGCAAAGAACGGGGATAAGAAACTTGTCAACTTTGTCTTTATATAATTCTAACAACTAACTTGTGACTAAGTAACTTAACTGTCAACTTGGTCTTTATATAATTTTGACAATTAATGAGAGGCAATGGAACTTGAACAGTGGAAGAAGACACGAGAGAAAAGATTATAGGAGGCACGTGAAGCTCAGGAAGCAGCATTAGTGACGATGGAGAATGCAAAAACACGGTGCTAGATTTCTGATTATGATGATGAGCTTGAACGGCACAAGAGCCCGACAATGCAGAAATAGGTGCCCAAAGAGAGGCTAACAAGGATGAGAGGGAAGTGTTTTCTAAGAAAACCGAACTAAGACACTTGGCTTTTCAGTCTTCAATACCAGAGCTTATTTCACATTGTAGCTGTTTTTGTTTTGGCTTTACGTACGTATACGTCTCTGTAATTACTTAATTAGTGGAAACCACACAAGTTGGAAGGTGGTGGAGTAGATAGGAACTTGCTTAGCTAGCTATCGAGTAATATTTAGTTTCAGTCACTAGGATTGCATATTTTAACAGAATGTGTTAAGACAAATTGTATTACAAGGCCATTTAAAACTAGCCATGGAAGCTGGGGATCCCCATGCACTTTGTACAAGTTCCATTTTCATGTTTATCAAGACATGTTATTGTTACACCCTACGGCTTACAAGATTCTTTTATAATTGGTCTTCAAGATATGAAACTAAATTTCTAGTTATGGATGCAAGGTTTGCTATAATAAATGGATCATTAAACCACATTTAACAATCAAGATCTATTTTATTTAGAGCATAAAAAGATTAAGGAAATATATTTCCAATACTTGGCATTTGGACTTTCACCATTTTCATACTCCAACAAAACCTATCAAAGAAAGAAAAATACATTTACTAAAAAAAAGAGAGAAAAATACAAACTTTGTGCAAGAGAGATTGATGGTAGAATACCTTTGTTCTTTTTTTCACACCTAATATGCACACCTAATGTATGTATCTTAACAACTACACCTTATGTCATGTATATGACATGTTCTATCTTAAGGGGTAGAATGGACTAATTGTCACATTATTAATTGGATAATATGAACTATAATTTAATGAGCCAACATATAATAATTAGGGTATTACCATGTACCTTAAATACAATTAGCAAATTAACCATCTCATTATAGTTATTAAATATACATTAGGCAATTCAATTTATGGTTAGGCATATGGAATTAAGTTGTGATTATATTAGTCTACTAACATGTATTTCTAATAGTTGACACTGGAGCTAATGCTATACGGTTTATGAGCAACCACCTTCCTCATCTGTCAAAAATGTTGGCAACCTATTTTGCTTGCGAAGAAAAGCAGAACTTTCCCAATTTGGCTTTCTTTAACGACAGATTGGGAAAGTTTTGCTTTTCTTCAGAAGCAAAATAGCTTGCCGACAGAGCTACTATTTAATTAATTAGTATTAAAAGTATTTTAAAAACAAGCTTTATTTTTCTACTAAGGAGACGGTTGGTTCACATGATAGAATGGTAATAAAAATGAGAATAAATATAGTGAGAAATGATAATGGATATTATCATTATAATTATAATGATTGTTTAAAAGGAAAGAATGAACGACATATTGGGAAAGTTCTGCTTTTCTTCAGAAGCAAAATAGCTTGCCAACAGAGCTACTATTTAATTAATTAGTATTTAAAATATTTTTAAAAACAAATTTCATTTTTCTACTAAGGAGGCGGTTGGTTCACATGAGAGAATGATAATAGGAACGAGAATGAATATAGTAAAGAATGATAATGGATATTATTATTATTATTATAACGATTGATTAAAAGGAAAGAATGATTATCATTATCGTTAGTAGTGGTTGGTTTGTAAAAAATATTTAAAATAAAATTTTATTATATTTTAATTAATGAATTAATTATATTTTATTATACTTTAATTAATTATATTGTAATTAATTAATGAAAGAATTATGTTTACTAATAGAGAGTATAGATGATTCCTCAAAAGTGGGATATTAAATTATTACTCCTATAATGATAATCAACAACTAACCATTCACTTTTCATTCTTTACCTATTAACCTATTCTTAAACTTATTAATTATTTACTCATATATCTATCAGTAAATACTTTTAATTAAAAAGAAATGTAATAAATGAAAGTAAAATATTTTAATATTCTAAATACCACAGTTTAAATCATTAAAAACTCTTTTTCTTATTTTTTAGTATCTTATTAAAAAATAGTTATTTATCTATGAGAAAATGTCATCCTATATTATATTTTTAAAAGTTAAAATAACTCTTAAGAACTTGAAATTTAAGAATACTAATGATATTTTAATTAGTAAATAATTAATTTGCAGAGTTTAAAAAGATTCGGTAATATATAATCTTATTTTTATTTTATAAAGAGGTTATTTTCGGTTTGATATACTTTAACAATTAGGCATCTATTCAAAAGAAAATTGTTTATAGGTGATCAGGATCAGATGGATTGAAAAAGAATTAATTTCTCTCATCATATTCTTTTTTAAAATTTTGGTTGACTGCGAAATGTTTGAATTAAAATAATTATTGGCGATATTAAAATTAAATATTTTATATTATCTTTACTTTATCCACGTCATCACGATCTACAGGTTCAGCTTTGAAGGTCAAACGCACATGGATCTCATGCAATACGGTACACGTGCACTGTTTTTCAATGTTCGATTCTATCTCCTCAGGCTCAAAGAGCGCCCTTTCCGTTACCTGAAGAGACGTTTAATTGTGACCGTTGATGGGGTTCACTTAATCAAGAAGATCTACACGCGTGTATACTTGTGCGTTGGGAAGATTAGTTGGGTCTTATCTGTCAGCCTGAGCGTGTACAAATTAATGAGTTTAATATTACGGTGTTTTATTGTCCCACAAAATAAATGACTGAAATTTTATGGGACAGAATAAGATAAAATAATATTAGACAGAAGATCTTGTCTCCAAATTAATATAATAAGGTACGAATGTTCTTCAACACGAGGCTTACTTTAAAAAAAATTAATTAAAACTTGTAATTAGTAATAATATAATTTAAGAAATGTGCAAAAAAAAAGTGTTATGTTAATTTTTAAAATTAAAAAATATTATGTTAATTATTTTAGATAAAAGAATCCACAATAAGTACCTTTTAGATGTACATTGGATAAATCTTCGAATTGACGTAATAGCTCGCAAATTACGTAATTGGGTATTTCACACTAAGCAAATTCTGTATAACAGATTCGATCAAGAGAGCGTAGATAAAGGAAATCAAATATAGGACCTTTTAACTATACACCCCTCTACCCTACTAACTTATCATAAGAAAAATTAACAAAGAAAAGTAAATTAATAGATTGACACAAATTCTTATCCTCATTATTAGATTCATTCGGCAATTTATTACCGAACTTCCAAAGCCATTAGCAGTACTTTTCATCATCTTCAGACCCAATTTTCTTGGAGAAAAAGGTTTTACTGTGGTTCTTTCCATGTATACGCAAGAACATTGGTCTGTCTGGTAAGAAATGTGTGTATACATATGCACGACAAAGCAACTACTACTGTTTTTTCTTACACAAAAAGTTCAAACTTAATTCACATTTGTAAGACTTCACTTTAGCACATTACTAACTACAAAACCAAACAATATCTTATAATTGTGTAGAAACAAATCATGTAAGCAATTTCCCCAAGTCAAAGTAATGATTGCTTCTTTACATGGTGGATTCCAGTTTGGTGATCTAATCCATATCCAAAAGAAAATAAAGTAGCAGCAGCGAAGAGCTTTCCAGGCTCTGTCTCTGCAACTTTTTGTGGTTGTTTTAAATGGAGGAAGAGTCGAGCCATTTGGAAGAAGCAAGCACAACCCGTAACACGGAAGCTGGTGAAGAAGAAAGAGACCCAGAAAGCAATACATTACAGCTGCCACTTCTCAAGAGAAGCAGAGCTACTCTGTCTTCTAGTCCACTTGCCATTGTTGGGGCCATAGTCTCCCACATAGAAAGCTTGGATTATGAGTATCAACTAAGCAACCTTCTCTATTTTTTGCATTTCCTGCATAACATTCGCGCTCGAATATGATCTCTGAGTTGATGTGGATTCGGTGCAGGATTAACGAGAATGATCTCTTCAAACATGATTGGAGGAGAAGGTCCAAAGTCCAAGTTCTGCAATACATTTTCTTGAAATGGACTCTGGCCTTTCTTGTAGGACTTTTGACAGGATTAATAGCCACAGTCATCAATGTTGCAATTGAGAACATTGCGGGTTATAAGCTTCTTGCTGTCGTTAAGTTGATAAGAAGCGAGAGGTTTGTGAGATCATCCTCCCATCTCAACATACATAGACACGTGTTTGCTTTAATCCTCATGGTTATCTTTGATCAAAAGAATTTGTATGATCTTGGCGATGCAGGTACTTGACAGGGTTAGCCTTTTTCGTAGGGGCTAATCTCGCTTTAACCGTGTTTGCTGCTCTTTTATGTGTATATTTTGCTCCCACAGCCGCAGGACCGGGTATACCTGAAATTAAGGCTTATTTAAATGGAGTTGATACTCCTAACATGTATGGTGCTACGACATTGATTGTTAAGGTAATTAGTTTCAGAGTTCTTGATATTTCTTTATCCATACTAAGCTGGTAATAGATTCAATAAGCAGTTCTATCATTTCTGGAAATTGTATTCCAAGCTCAAAACAGTTTCTTCTTGTGACCTGCTTTAGTTATAAAGCATGGGGCTGATATTGTTAATCAGAAACGATCTCAGAAAATCTTTCAATGACCATGATTCACACATTTTGTTTTTCTTTCCTTCATCAGTTTCACTGGATCATTAAATCCCTGTGACTTCAAATGATCAATAACAATGTAGTGTACGAATCTTAAAGTAGTGGTGGTTTCAGCTAAGCAGATTGAGACCCTGTCCTTGCATTGCAGATATTTGGGAGCATTGCAGCTGTCTCTGCTGGCTTAGATTTAGGAAAGGAAGGACCTTTGGTTCACATTGGCTGCTGCATTGCTTCCTTGCTAGGCCAAGGAGGGCCTGACAATTACCGTCTCAAATGGCGATGGCTTCGCTACTTTAACAACGACAGGGACCGCAGAGACATAATCACTTGTGGTGCTTCCTCAGGCGTTTGTCCAGCCTTCCGTGCCCCAATTGGTGGTGTACTGTTCTCTCTTGAAGAAGTAGCAACATGGTGGAGAAGTGCACTCCTCTGGAGAACTTTTTTCAGTACAGCAATTGTGGTGGTTGTCCTCAGGGGTTTTATAGAAGTCTGCAATTCAGGAAAGTGTGGCCTCTTTGGTCAAGGAGGGTTAATCATGTTTGATGTAAGCACTGTCACAGTAAGTTATCAGTTGATGGATATCGTCCCAATAACCGTCATTGGCATACTTGGTGGAGTTTTAGGAAGTCTCTACAATCATCTCCTCCACAAGGTCCTCAGACTATACAGTCTCATCAACCAGTACGTAACGATTCGCACAACTCGAGTTTCTCTTCTTGAACTTCTATGAAACAATTCACATTTCGGCAGGCGTAAATTGGAAGACCTAAATTGATAATTTTTCAATCAAGTTATATAAAGGGTCTGTCAGGTTGATTTGGAACTGTATATTTTATGTGAGACTTTGCTGATAAATAGTTCTTTCTATGTGTTGCAGGAAAGGAAGAATGCATAAACTTCTGCTAAGTCTGGTAGTTTCAATTGTCACTTCAGTGTGCCTATTCTGTCTCCCTTTCATTGCAAAATGTCAAGCTTGTGATTCTCATGGAACAGCAGATTGTCCTACGAATGACCTGTCAGGCAACTTCAAGCAATTCAATTGTCCTGATGGCTATTTCAATGATCTTGCCACTCTCCTCCTTGCCACAAATGATGATTCTGTTCGACACATATTTTCTTCATACACGTCCAAAGAATTTCAGATCACATCCCTCCTCATTTTCTTTGTGCTCTACTGTGTTTTAGGAATTTTTACCTTTGGAATTGCAGTACCTTCAGGACTCTTCCTTCCTATCATCCTTATGGGCTCAACATACGGTCGCCTCCTTGGCATTGCAATGGGATCTTACACTAACATTGATCAGGGGCTCTATGCTGTTCTTGGTGCAGCTTCTCTCATGGCTGGCTCAATGAGGATGACAGTTTCACTCTGTGTAATCTTCCTGGAGCTCACAAACAACCTCCTATTACTTCCCATGACCATGCTAGTTCTACTCATAGCTAAAACTGTAGGAGACAGTTTCAACCCAAGCATCTACGAAATTATATTGGAACTGAAAGGCCTGCCTTTCTTGGATGCAAATCCAGAGCCATGGATGAGAACTCTCACAGTTGGCGAGCTTGCTGAGGCCAAGCCACCAGTTGTTACACTTTCAGGAGTGGAGAAGGTGTCAAGGATCGTAGACGTACTGAAAAACACCACTCACAATGCCTTCCCCATTATAGACGATGGGGTGGTGCCACCAATGGGACTGCCCATTGGGGCAACAGAACTCCATGGATTGATACTAAGAGCTCACCTCATAAAAGTTCTGAAAAAGAAGTGGTTCCTGCAAGAGAAGAGGAGAACTGAAGAATGGGAAGTGCAAGAAAAGTTCGATTGGGTCGAGCTTGCTGAGAGGGAGGAAAAGTTCGAAGAAGTGGCTGTTTCTAGAGATGAAATGGAGATGCACGTTGACTTGCATCCCCTCACCAACACAACACCTTACACAGTTGTGGAGAGCATGTCAGTAGCAAAAGCTCTCGTTCTATTCAGGCAAGTTGGACTCCGCCATATGCTCGTAGTTCCCAAATATCAAGCTGCAGGGGTAAGTTACAATTTACTTTCGGGTCTGAAGTTGTTGTTAGATCAGTCTGAACTTAAAACTTTATATATAATGTACTCGTAATGTGTGCATACTTCAATTATAGGTCCCTCCGGTGGTAGGAATCCTGACCAGACAGGATTTGAGGGCACACAACATCTTGACTGCATTCCCTCACCTGGCAAGATTCAAAAGCAGAGATAAGTCTCACTAAGTTCCTTTCACTCCAAACCATAATGGCGGCTTGTTTGGATCAAGTCTTTCTCTGCCTGTGTTCCTGGAAAGTTTTGGCTTGAGTTCAAGCTCCATAGAAAAGATTCAATGCAATACAGAAGTCACGAACCCCATTCAATTTTTACCCATAATCATATGCTTAATCCCTTCCAACATAAAGAGATGATACAACCAAGTTGTACATGGAAGATTTTCTGCTGCAGGCAATTAACAAGATGTTCCCTGTTATATGTATTTACCCTGTCATCCTCTTCATGCGCCATTAGCTGAATTCTAGGGGAAGATCTAATTTTAGGATAAATTGGTAGATGAGAAGTCCTTTATGAGTGCTTTTCTTTTTGCTGATTTCTTTTTCAAAGTTAGCAAGGTTAGTCATTAATGGCTGTCGCGAACACAATTCCTGACGGTAGAACGAGAGGAAGAAGCTCAACAGGAGCAATACAAATCTCAGATAATTTTTAAGGATCGGATTGTACCTGATCTTACAAAATCTTCTAACCTGTGGTTTATTGTCTCCAGATAATAGTATATAGCATCCTACTACACGAATACCACGTAAAGTGGCTGATCACGAGTTGTACAAGCTGGTTGCAACGGGTTCCAAGTCCTTGGGAACACAAACCACAGGAACTCAGAAATATTGCCACTAAAGAGTAGTAAATTCAGATCATAAGTTTATGATCAAAGGCGAAAAACAAGTCGATACCATGGTTCAATACTATCAGCTATTGGCAAAAAAAAGCATTTCTTATTCATCGCCTTACGAACATTTAGCATAGTAAGGATACATCAGAAATCTTGTTTCACTTCATATCAAACAAGATTCAACTTTTGAATAAATCCCAATTACAGAAGTAAAATTATAAATGCTTGCGGTCGCCCCCATCATGAGTTGTGGAGGAACACAGGCTAGATCATAATCTCTCTATGCCCACTGGTAGTTAACTAATCATCAGTGCCAAAGTACCGATCGCCAAATTCACCCATTCCGGGTATGACCCGGAATTCTTTATTTAGTGAAACATCAATCTCTGAAGTCACAATTTTCAGGGAGGGGAACCTTTTGCAAACACAGTGAATTCCCTCAGGGGCCTGAAATTTCAATATGAACTGTGTCAATCGTCGCAAGCACTTTGACAGGAGAAGTATACGTAAAAAAAGGATCACGACTCACTGATATTAAGTTTAGGAATATAATGTGTGATTCGGGAACTCCCTTCTGTACTAGTAGTTCAATAGCTTGGTTGGCGGAGTTACCTACAAGGAAAACCATCGTGTCATAGAAATTATATAGCTAGGAAAACATAGTGACAGTAGCACAGGAACATGAACAGTAATCATTGTATTGAATAAAATTAATACTTGATTGAAGGATGTGAACAGTAATCATCGTATCAGTCATTGCACAAGATGAATAAAGATAATACTTGATTGAGGGATGCCCTTTTATCAAATAAAGCTAAACTATCTCACATAAGGGCTCACTTTTATGGCGACAACAAATATGAATGATCACAATATCCAATTTAAACCAAAGCCTCTGCTAACAGATATCACAAGTGCATGCAAAGTAAATACCAGTTGCAAGAACAGGATCCAGAAGCAAGACATGGCGCTCAGAAATATCCTTGGGAAGCTTCTCATATATAAGCTGCATAAATTGGGAACAGGAAACTAATTGTCAAGATGAACAATCATGGCATATAATACCAGCAGGGCAAAGCAAAGTCCTAGTTCAACCTTTTCAAGTACAAAGTAGATTACCTGTTTCCCATTATCCCCATCACGGTGGATTAGAATTTTCCCAATTTTTATTCCTTTGCAGCAAGCACGCAATGCATTTTCCATGCTTTCTCCACTATAAAAGGCAACAGGATAAGTTTGTTAGCATTAATGCTCAAAGTTAGAACCCTTAGAATGCCTCTTCAGCTGTCTGAAATCGATCACAGCTTCATCTTGTAAGATAGAAAGTGTGGTCCGCAGATGGATAGAAATACAGAAGCCAGTACCTGACTTAAAGCTCACCTTCGAACAATGGAGACCCCACAAAGTTTCTTACAAAAGTCAACTCCCGTGTAAACTGATGCTGAAGTAGAGTAAAACTATCATTCAAAACTTGCTGAAGATAGGAAAAGCAGCTAAAGAACTACATCACATTCCATCTATTCAAATTAGATAGTTCTCAATGTCTGAATGTCAGATTACTTTACTGCAATTACAAGTGCCAGTTTTGTGATAAGGAAACATAGTTTGATTAATAACAATAACTAAGGGGCAGGAAAGGAGTTGCATTGTCGCAACATAGCTTCACCATCACCCTCCCCCTTCTATATACCTACAACGGCCGGACAACACAAAAAAGAAAAGAAAAGAGATAGAGAAGGACGAAGATGATCATGATATAGGAGAAAGACAACAGTTAAAAGCAAGGAAAAAAAAAGAAAAAGTATAGTAAAAAAGAATAAAACCATCAGGGTTTGGTCTGATAGCATGGAAGTATGAGTACATTCTCATTTATTAGGTTCGAATCTTGAAGGTATACATGGCAAGGAATGATTTTATACATTTAATTCCAATGTACCAAAAGAGAACATTAATATACGCATAGAAAGGACTAAATAGTTCAAAGCTTCACAAGATTTTTTCACTGACATACCTGTCGGGGTAATAACTTGCTTTTCTGTGAATGGCAAATGGCCAAGACCATGCTCTACAACCTGAAAGTGAAACTCAATTGCAACAATCATTTCTCTGTTCTTTAAGAATAAGGATATTCTCAGTAGCAATTCTCAGCTATGTAGAGAAAATACCAGACGAATTAGACGATCTGAATAGAATACAAAATCGTGCTTGGATATGTCCCGATCTCGAATCAATGTATGCATACCTCTTATCTGCAGCACAAGTTTCACATGTAAGTGAAGCAAAACATTCCCAAATTGCAAATCAAATTGCAGAACAAAGGAGACCTTCCAGCAGATATATTTTGTTACATGACATTACAATGCCAATTCAGACCATCCACATATTTTGCAAATTTTAACCCATATTCATTCAAGTGATTATATTAAAGTAACGAGCAGTGAACAAGAGGCATACCTGGAATGTTGATTGAATAACATTCACATTGGGGTATATTTTGCAGAGGTCATGTTGGCCAAGCTTTGTGTGGATATGTTGCACTATCAAATCGATTGCTACATGATTGTCACCACCACGAGGTATAATTACATCAGCATACTTCTTGGATGGTAGAACAAAGTCATCAAAAGCAGGCTTCACAAATTTAGCATACTGCACAATGAATGATGCTTAGTCCAAATAGATTGAGTCCTATGAGCGAGACTCGTCAAATACGACAAAAATTTGTAAACCAAAGGTCAGTTACCTGTTCAAGAACAGAGTTTATATCCCTACTCCGTTCAACTGTGTCACGCCTTATTCTACGAGCAAGCCTTACATCAGCGTCTAGCAACATTACACATTATGAGAGCCAATGAGGCAAACAATGGAGATAAAGAGAAAACAAGAAATAAAATACTTTAAAAACTTACATTTTAGATAAAGTTCCAAATTAAAATGTAATGCACAAGGATGCATTTAAGGCATAAAACCAGAGAATATAATTACTTAACTGATACCAAAGCTAATTTAACATTCAAAATGACAGATATGTGCAACATCCATCACGTGGAACTAAGTGAAGAGGAAACAAACCTGTGTCTACAAAAATCTTCATATTCATTAAGTTCCGGACTCGTTGATCATGGAAAACCAGAATACCTTCTAAGATAATCACATCAGAAGCGTTTACCTGATTAATGTATCATAATGTCCACTTAAAGGGCGGAGTTAAGGTAACTTAAGTAAAAGGAAGAATTTTCTCCAGATTACAATCTCGTTACCAAAGATGACAACCCATTTACAAAATGGAAGCCATTCTAGGAAAAAATATGTTTCAAAATAAGCACAAACCTGCCTGAAGCAATCTGAACATCGTTGATGTGTTTTGAAATCATAAATTGGAATTTGATAGGGTTGTCCCACTTTCAACTTTTTAACGCAGTCCAGCAGCTGCTCAGTGTCAAAAGCATCTAGAAGAAATGCCAACATCAACCAATACGCATAGAAAGCTTGGCAAAAGAAATAACTTCGAAAACCCAAATACAAACAATTCTCGGGTTTCATGACTTTAAGCATATGCATGACTACCAGGATGATCAAAATTATATTCATGCACGCGCTCCAGTTCCTTGGGTGTCAAACCACGATAAAATGAATCCTACAAAAGGAATAATACCTCCATAAGTCAGCTAATCAAACAGTTAAAGAACACATTTCACAAAAATTGAAAAAGGGGCAGGAAAAGTAACAGGAAAGTCATAGTCAGTAAGTAGACCTGATTGACAAGCACAACTCGGTGATCATGAAGCTGTTGAATAATCATGTCACACACAGTAGTCTTACCAGAAGCCGTACCACCAGATACTCCTGAACCACAAAACCAAAGACCGGCAAATCAGGGACAACAAAATTTGCAACATATTGTAAGAAAAACAATTATAACAGAAAAAAAATACATTTTAGAAAGAAAGATCACAACTTTTCTATACGAGATCGGCCGCTTTTCAGAAAATTAAAACTAGCAAGTGGTCATCTGAGCATATATATGCTTAAAAAATAAAAAGCATCAAAATTAAGAAACAAAAACAGCACACACTGAGTGAAGAAGGAGAAGAAGAAAAGACCGATGACAAAAGGCTGCTTAGAAGTCAAAGCAGAGTCAGAAACAGGGGAAGAGGAAGGGGCGGGAGAAGTGGCGGCGGACGAAGACATTAGACCGTCCAAGCGGAGGCCGGAGAAGTGGGGACCAGAGGCCTTCTCCATCACATAGTCTATAGAATTGGTTTCCTCCGGCATGGTTTCCGTTGTCTGACTGTAAAGTTTTCAACTTTTCTTTATTTTGCTTTCTCTGTTATTCTCTGTTTTCACCAGGTTTAGGGGTAGAGTCCTCACAGTGAACAAGACAAGAGTTTCTTGTGGAGAATTACTTTTTTTTCTCTTTTTTTTTGTTCTATATCTTTTTTGCCAGATTAATTTATTTTTAAAAATAAAAAAGTTTGGATTTTGTGATGCCTATTTATTTTTATGTTTAAAGCTTTCTGATTTTTTTAACTTTTAAAATCATTTTTCATAATTATTCTTTCATTTTTTAATGTAAGAAGAAAGGAATAAAATATGAATATTATCTTTGGTGGAATGATAAAAAGAAAGAATTGATGCTCATAATTGTTTTTAATAACTTTGATGTCAAAATTATTTTCAATTCTAATTAGAAGTTCGCTTTGAATTTATACTCGAATTTGATTCGAAATTTAATTAAGTTGAATTAAACTCAAGATAAATATAAAGCAAACTTTGTTAATTTTAATAGAGATGTTCTTTTATAGAAATGATTGTATACATGTTCTATTTGTGTGACAAATAGTTTAAAGTGATGTTGTAAAATTAAGGAAAAAAACAAAATATGATTATTTTCTTACCAAAGTCTCCCAAATCTACACATCCAACAAAGAATCAATTACTCTAATTTAACCCATCATCCAATCACTAGTACAAAATTATAATAGTTTATGGAATTCACATGCTCATAGTACATGAATCAAACTCTTGGCAAGAAGCAAAACAAAGGTGGCAAAAGCACTGATCTTGAGGGAAGTTCCTGAGGAAGAAGAAGCTGTAGTGGAAGAGGAGGCAGGTGTAGATGGGGCAGTCCCTGATACTGTAGTAATCTTCACTTTCATGCCTTGATCACAGTGGCCTAGTGTACCGCAGGCGAAGTATCGAGTGCCCGGTTTGTTCAATTTCACTACATCATTGCCTGTGTTAGTGGAGTCTAACGCAGAACCCAGGTCACAGTTCTTGTAAGCAGTCTCACCCGCAAGCTCAACCACGCTGTGTAGCCCTGGAGTGTACTTGAAAACTGTCCACCATGAAGGGAAAGGATCAAGCTTTTCATTCTATCAAAATCCGTAATGTCAGGTCTGGTGATCAAAGAAGATGGAAGGAACTTACCAAGTTGATCTCCAACCTTAAACTTCAGAGCAGAAGCCCATGATTTGAAGTCTGCAGATTCATCCCAACCCTGGCTTCCTCCAACAGTATGTTGAGCTGCTATGGCTTCCTTTGCCATAAAAACAACAAAAGCCAACGTCACCACAACTCTGTATTCCATCTTTAACTCTCTCTCTTTTTCTTTATTGATTCCTTTTATTAACATCCTTGGTGTTATTTATAGTTGACAGAACTACAAAAATGGTTTCTGCTGTTCATATCACCATTTCATAATTGCTCCAGCTATCTTATGAAGATCTAACCTATAATATCCCTGACCCAGATGATAATCGCACATTCTCAAAACATAAAATCGTAAACTGCACAGGATTTTCCTAAAAAGCAGCATACTTTTAAGGAGTTGCTGCTTTGTTAATCCACAAGTCTGAATGTCCCACATAAACCTATAATGGACATTTCTTGTAGAATGTGAAACAAAACAACGAAGGTAATTCTTCAAGAAGCTTAAAGCATGCTTGTGCTTTGATTGCCAGCAAAGCAAAACAATAGTTGGTTAAGGGTCTTGGGAATCTTTACGTTGAAACCAAGTTAACGTTGTCATCATGTTAAACGGTGGTCTTGCCTGGTTTGTAGTTATGTTTAAGAAACAGAAATGGATAAACTCATAGCTAATCATTACTACATCATGATGAATTCTTAGCCAATTATATGATTATGAATTGGGATGATAAATAATCCTATTGACGGTTTCTTTGTAATGGAAAAGTTACAAACAACAAAATATTTCTGAATTAAGTTCAATCAACTTGCAGACACATAAGTGCAGGAGTTTTCTTTTATACATTCAAGTAGCTGATTAAGGTTTAGACATGTCTGATAACTTTATGACCAAGCTTCTGTAATAATCAGCCAATCGAACATTTGGCACGGCTTAGGTTTCACATAAGCCTGATCAACTTCAGGTATACATAATCTCTTGCAGCTTTGCAGTTACTGCATAAGTTTTGGAAGTTAAGCATTTATTATCTGGGAAACAACTTTTTTGCTGTGATGAACAAAGGCTGGTTAAGTTCAGTGCAGAAGCTTGAAGAAAGAAACTACTTGGTCATAGACAATATCTTTGGCGTTTACCCCCATAATGAAATCGGCATGAGCATAATCTTTGATGTATTGAATGGTGAGCTTATCAACGTCATGGAACTTAAAGCTGTCGAGCAACAGCTGAACATCCCGAGTATCAGAAAGTGAGTCCTTTCCTCCATAGCTGATAAATATAGGAAGGTTGTGAGGAATATTGGACAGGTTATATACTGGTGGTCTGACTTCTCCATAATGCAGTAGATTGAAGAATGCAGTTCCATAGTTGTACTTTGCTAAGACCCCATCTCGAGCGGCTGAATTTTCAATATGAACAAGTTATAATCTTTATCCTCAGACACAGCAACATTTTGCATATACTAACTAGAGTATGAACTTACTTTGAGACAAGTGTACCAAATTCTTGGTTGATGTTGATTGAGGCTCGTTCTTCAAGAATAAGTCAATAGTGGATGTGTTAAGACAGCAGTTCTTACCTTCGATTTGCAGAAGTGAAGTGCATATCGTAAGTGGATATGGTTTGCCAAGAAATTTATGAACCAGATCTTTGAACGAGAATAATCATTTTAGCTGCAGATAGTTTACGTTCATACCAGTAAGTGAACTCAACAAATCATAGCAGTCAACCCCTGGATAAGAACACAGAACTTTAACGAACTGAGCTACTTGCACCCTGCCAAAATTTGGTACCAAAACAGAAATCATTAGAGTTTTATGATTCATTTAGGAACAGATTGTAACGTACAAGATATCAAGTTTTTCCTCCTTACCCTTTAGGATTGAACTCTGCAAGACCGAACAAGGTAGTAATCTGTAGGAAGCAGACTAGTTTTTAGTGATCTGTGAATGAAAAATGGAACTGAATTGCAGAAAGGAACAGATTGACAATGCCTACCTCACCAACAAAGGCTTTAGCACCAAAATAACCAAGCTTAGTGGTCATGTGGCTCAAGTAAGCTATGGGACTCAACAAGGCAGCTGATTTCAGCTTGTCCACTAGTAGCCCCTCTGAGAAGGATGCCAAAGCTATTAAGGTTCCCTGTCAAAACACACCGAAAAGGACCATTAACAACAATTCACTAAAGGACAATGTTGGTATAAAAGGCTTGAACAAGAGGTTCTTACCTGGGAATGACCAACATAAAGGATCTTCTTCCCTGTTTGACTGTATACATAATCAAAAACTGCAGGCAGATCAAATATTACAAGTTCATCCCATGACCAATTCCAGAAAGCCTGTCAAACCGATATAAAAAAATGAACGGAAGCTCTGCGGCCATTCATACTCAACCTGAATAAGCATATACCTATAGCAAATAGTAGTAATTGTACTACAATTTCTTAGTAATCCTTCAATGTCTTAGTGAACTAAAGTCATTGTACTCCCTGTAGTATTGAGATATTAGGGATGGCGATGCACTGGCTAATCCCGTAGATCTAATCCTAGTTGAAAATTTCATGTTCGATCGAGTTTCGAATGAAAATTCGAGTTCAGGCAGGGTGCGGGCTTGGATTTTTATGAATCTTAAACCTGAAATTCATTTTTACTAAATCTAATCAAATTAGACTTTACTTGTTGAATTCAGACTAGACCGAATTGGTCTAACCGGAACCTTGTTGCCAAGCCTAGATGTGCTCAATTGTGTGGTTTCATTTTGGCCAAGTGAATTATATATAACTTGAGAGAGAGAGATAGAGGGTGAGAACCGGGTCACTGGGTTCGAGAGAGGTGTGTCGCCTGCTAAATCTGGTTCCTCTGGTGTTCGCAATCCAAACATCAAAGCCTTTATCCGCTAATATCAATGGCAGATTTTGCTCTGGTGAATTCAGGAGCCATGTCATCCCATCCTACACACACATATATATTCACACACAAACCAATCTGGATTACAAGTTGAGACGGACAGTCTCCATGAGAAGTCTAGCAACCACAAAAATCTCATTTCCTTTCAACCGAAACAAAATGAAAGACCTTAAATTTTTAATTAATATAGAACAAATATGTTCGTAACCTAAGAAAACGTAAAAAGCCCACGTTACAATACAGACAAAGAAATGGAGGAATGCATGGATTGCATGTGTCCTTGAATTAAAAGAAAAGAAAAAGATAATATTGGCTTAATCAAAGGAAAATTTTAAGGAAATGGGTTTGAATCTTTTACTCATCAAGTTCATGTTGTGATGAAAGTTTTAAGCTTTTCAACCTGATAGACAGGATGCTGTAATATTGACTTTATGCTCCAACTTTACTTTATGCTCGTGATCAGCAGATATACTATGCATAATAAGTTCACCTTTAAAGTAGCCCAAAGCTGAGGACAAAATGAGTGCATGACACATGCTTGTTATTGTCATCTTCTTCTTTTTCCTTACTGGACTGATCGAAAATAACCCTGTTAGTACCCCAACTGAGGATACAGATGCTGCCTTTACCTATTGTCACTTTCTTCAACATTAAGAGTGAATTAATTTTCACAGTTTCACTTTCCAATACATTGTTATCTTGATCTTCCATTCTTCTTCTTTTGCTTCCAAGCCATACATGAAGCAGAGTAAGGACTTACCACTAGAACTCCATGCTGTAATAGGACTGGCTGCTTTGTAGAACCATCGTCCACGCTCCCCACACGACCTTCTGGTATTCTTTGCATGTTAAGTATGTACCCATCTTGAGTTTTAACCTGAAAACACAAACCATGCCTTTGCTTGTTAGTCCACTATCCACCCAAATTGTAATAGAACTAGCTACAAGGAGTTAGGTTTGCCCGTACTTCGATCTCTTGGCATTTGTAACCATGAATGATCACTGAAGAAACGCATATACCAACTATGGAAGGATCCAATACAACCTCATTGACTTTTAGACCCAAAGAGCCAACATAAGCTTGATGGGGCAGAGTCATTAAGACCAGGAGACAGTAGCTAAAGCCAGCTGCTAGCAGAGACAAGCCACACGGAGCCATAACTTAAGCCTTTTGGATATGGTGGGTGAGAGTTTGAGAATGACACCACACCATTATATAAGAGAAGGAAAGTCACCACACAACAGTGTGTGAAAACGAGTTGTTCTCAGTATCTTTTTTCCCTGTGCTGAAGTGCTCAACTGACTACTGAGACTTGTTGGCTTAAAGTGGGGAGCTTTACACACGATGTCCAATTACAAGAGAACAGGTCTTTAGGACCCGGCGACCCATTTCTTTGATCCTATTCATCAACAAACATGGAACTTGTACTGTAGTATATAAACGCATTATCTGCTAATTGTGAAAGCTTAAAAGAGATTGTAAGAGGTGATGAAATCTGTGATCATCCACAGGAGGCTGGGACACTAGACAATGCTTTGCTTTGCGTATATGACCCAAAAATGCCAGAAACTTGGGGTCCACATAGTGATTTGTGTTAGGTCATGTGGGGTGCCCATTATTCTACAGAAAGCAAATCAATCCAAAGCTAAATCCAGAAACTTGTTCTCACTGAAAGAGATTACTTTCTGCATTTTCCATTGTATTCCTGCAGACCTTGATTTGTATCGTACCTATACATTCCAAGTTGTTTTGGACTATTTTGGCTGCTTACACTCCAATAGTTTCTGAACACTGAATGATTGATTGCTGAAAATGGGAAAATAAGCCTCATAATATGGGGAAAGGTACAATAGGATATGGTAAAAACATTGATTTACACTTTGTACAATAGGATATGGTAAAAACATTGATTTACACTTTATCAGTTGCAGAAGCAAAACTAGATGCAGAGTCTCACTCCTAGTAATCTGCAAGTCCATACGCTCTAACACGGTATCTTTTTTTTTTTGAGAAAAGTACAACAGGGTATCTTTACAGGTTCTATACACCATACCCATTTTTTCTGCGAAAGCTTGGCCATTTCTGCTGCACAAAACTTAACTTACTTTATTAAATGATGGGATGTTATCTGATAAAAGGGAATGGCATTTCAGGGGCCTGATGGAAACAGATCACGTGCAGAAAACGAGTACAGTGGTTCCTCATAATTTCACTTTCTACAAGTGGGGCTTTTGACAATCATGTGGCGTTCTCTGCAACAGAATTTGATTCTTTTGCTAGTATAGAAATGTCCTGTGTCCATATCTTCTTGCTTGCTCAGTTCCCAGGTCAAGTCATAACTCATAATGTTGATCTTCATATTCAATTTAAGAGATACAAATTCCATTGATTTGTTCGAGGGATAAAGTAAAGGAATCCTCCCTAAGCCAAAATGTAAGGCTTGTTCTGGCTCCAGGATAGTCAATGGTGCAAGGCTTTTCGCTTAATTGAGTTCAATATGCCTTTGTCCTGGAGGGGAACTTTCGGTTCTAAAGTTGGGAACTTTATACGTTTAGATGTTGGTTTCATAAATGATCTTTAGTAAAGCAGAAAACTGCTGGAGAGTGGGGATGGTTGATTCATCTTCACTTGCTGACATTATTCATAAAACTGACTGTTCAAGCTAAAAGACAAGAATAGGTTTGATGAAAGAAGAGCTCTTTAGGCTCAAAGATAGTACGATTATGGAAAAGAAGTCCTGTTGTTAAAGTAAATCTACATTACATACGTGGAAGCTATTAAATCTGCAGAGACAACAATATAACTCTACAAGTGCAAATAAGGATCTTTCCACTGATCTATAGGGCAATTTTCACCAAGGCTTTATAAATTAAGAGCTTTGATAAGGGATATAACTTAAACTTTGATTTACTGAGAGTAGAATTCTCAGACTAGTTTTGGCACATAACAGCTTCTCTATAGCTTTGGCTCTATACACACCCTTGATTATAAAAGAAAAGTGATCTTGTAATTTACACATCCAAGTCCTAGAGAACATGATTCCATATAACTTACAACCTAGGGAATTTTAGATTCCACTTGTTCCAACAGGGCAGTAGGTTTGGTAAGATTTATGCCTTACCATTTACTGCTACAGCTGGGCTCAACCTCTTTTTCCTTTCACTAAAACTTTGGCAAGAAATAAAGCTTTGAAGACAACACTGCACTGATTTTAATGATTTGTCCTTCTCAGTCAGCACCTCTCCATTCTTAGTTCTTTCATTGCTGCAGTTGGAATTTGCACGTGATACATATGAGGTAGTATTTGCAGGCTTAGGAAGGAACCCCAGTACGGTGGCCTTCACTCCCATCTTCTCATTGGCACTGGTCTGGTTGCCTGAGGAACATGGATCGTCAATGTCAGGATCTTCTTTGAGACTCTCTTGGAAAAGTTCAGACAGCCGTTTTTTTTTCCCTGTTGGGGACGGTTCAGGTACAAAACCTGGAGCCTTCTCCTCTAAGGTTTTGTTGAATTTAGGTGTACCAATAGAGAATCCATGATAGACTGGGGTATTGCCACGAGATGGCGTAAAATCTGTATTGTAAGTGAAAATAAATGAATTAAAAAATGAGCTGAATTCTCACAGCCTATAAGCTGGCACAAGGCAATCCCGAGATGCTAGCTGTTTTACATAGTATTTAGCAGTATAATGAAATTTGATTGAATCTGCACAAAGTTGTTATATAGTCCTGTATCAAACCTAACCAATGGGATATTTTTTAGGCTACGTATTTGTAAATAAGCGACACCCATAGCATCTAATAATGTGAGCGATAGAATATGACTGCTCACCACCATTGACACTGTAGAATTCATCTTCACAGTCAGAATCTAACCAGGGCCGGGAATCGAAAAAGGCTTCATCTTTAATATCTGCAAAGTAAGGAAAACATGCATTAACATCAAAGATTAAACAGACAAATGAAACTAACAACTTATAGATAAATCCATCACATGCCAATGATTTTGTTTTAGAATGTAAAACTTGAAATCATGGGCCCATAGGCGATCAAATTTGCTCTCCAAAGATTATGTCCCATGTCAGTCACAAGGGCAGATCCTCAATCAATTTGTTAGAAGTCATGACCTTCCGGAAATCGAGCTTCAAGAAAGCTTCTATGTTTCAAAGAAATTAGTCAGATCAGATCTCCAGAGGGCTGCATAAGTCAATGAAAAGCAGCTTGCATTAATCAGCAACAATCACAATGGAGAGCTGGGTTTGGTGTCACCATTTTCTAATCTTAAGAATAGCATCATCATTCAGCAAACAAAAGCCAGAGAGAGTTCAGATCCGCAGAGGATTAGCTAGTTATGTTGTCTAGATTAGAAGTGTTAAAAACAGAAGAAAATTAAGCTAAGCAGTTGGGGGACGGAATATTCCAGAAGAAAACTATAGGGAAATTTCTCAATTCTTCTCAATCCCAACTTGAATAGTAGCATTTCATTTCCATTACAACATCAAAAATCACTTGCTCTTAAAAGGAATCTGAAGAAGGCAACATATTCGTCACTAGCCGCATTCTCATCTCGAATTTATAATCTCTCACATCCATCCTTGACTAGAAAACCAATTCAATAATCGATACAAGCTTTTTCCAACAAAAATGACAACAAGAAGAAGCTCGCCCGAAAAAGAAGACAAAGAACAGTAGTTGCGTTTCTAACACCGTCAAAGTCAATGGAAGACGAAGACCTGCCGAGGAAGTCGCCAAGCTTCGGCTTTGCTAAAGCACATATCGTCAAGGGCCTCGCTGACGCACCACTGGCAACTGGGGTCCTGCGAACACTGGGATCTGGACGCCATCTGAGAGCAGCTAGAGATCTGCTGCCTCTTACGGTATCTGGGCATTGCTAATAAGCTTCCGCGGGAAGAAGAGGGGAGTGATCTTCTTAGGTCATTTCTAGCTGTATCAGCAGGGAGGAGAAACAGAAGGAAGATGCATAAAAGCATCACCATAGTCATGGATGATGAGAAGGAGAAGCTGCAGCTTCTAGTTGTAGATACCATCTTCCAGATTCGAAGAAATTACTGTAGTAAATTCGGACTTTTTTCCTAATGATTCTCCATTTACTTCAACCTTTATGAGATGAGACCACTTTGGGTTTTATAAGTCATAAGGACAAGGAACGAAGAACAGAGGACGACGTAGAAGAATTGCTTCCACGGAAGTTCTGTGACCGTCTCTTATCATTTCACTGTTAAATTACTAAATTGTCCAATAGTTATAAATCTATTTTCACATTTGATCTTAACTTAATATTTAAAATTAAATGGCTGTTTATAATTTTGGAGATTTTTTGTTTAATTTAACATAATATTAATAAGTCTTATGTGTAATAAATTTCCTGCTTATGCTACTAACATTAAATTTTTTTATATAAATCAAAAGAGTATTTTATTATTATTCTTAATAATTTTAATTAGCATTATAAATTTTAAATAAAAATTAAGATAAATAAGTCACAGGTGATTTAGAAGTGTTGAGAAGGAGCATTTGAACATTAAAGTGAGAATACGTGAAAAGTTCATATTTAGAGATTATAAGAAAAAAATGAATACCTAAGAAGAATTAGGAGAAAATGATCAAGAATGATATGATAATGTTAAAACTTATCAATGACATAGCTCGCAATATAAAATTTTAGCATACGAAGCTTTAGATAAAAGATCCTTCGTAAATAGTTACCCTAAATTTGTAAATAAGTAGTATTTATCTTTTACCTTTGTTTGGATTGACGGAAAGCAAGAGAAAATAAAAGAAAAGAATTATATTTCTCTTGATTTCTATTGTTTAGACAAATTAGCAAAGAAAAAGGGAGATAATGAAGAGGAATAGGAGAGAAATTTAGATCAATTATATTTCCCACCAAATTGGTGGGAAAAGTAGGGAAATTGAAAACAAGATAACCCTAATATAAGTAAATTACTATTGTATCCTTATTAAATCTAACAGGTAAAGATAACACAAGTTCTATAAACAAGGACATAAATGTTTTAAAAAATTCTCTTCCATTCAATTTCATCTTTTGATAAATTAGAAAAACAAACAAGAGAAAAGAAATCACATTTCTCTTCCATTCTTTTCTCCTCAATATTTCATTTCCCTTCCCTTGTGCAAATAAAGATCCAAACAAAGACTTAGAGATTTAATTTGATAGTTATTATTATTATTGTTGTTATTATTATTATTAACTTTCGGTTATTATTATTATTATTAATTTTCTCTTCTTTCTTCATCTTTCTCTCTATTGCTTCCCTTCCTTTCATATAGATTATTTAGAAACAATATTTCTACTAATTAGAGATAAGGCTGCACATTATTAAATCTCCTCAACCCAACGTATCATCGGGATTGGTGTTATTGTTGTTGTTGTTTTTGTAATTATATATATAATATAAAGGGTATTTTAATTTGTAAATATGATTTTATTTGACATATATCTAAATTTAATTGTATAATAATAAATTATATTTATAATTTTGATTAGTAAACATGGGAAAATATAATTAAAATTAGTATATTTAAATTAAACAAGTAACATTGAATAAATATTTTTTGTTTATAAGAGAATTAAATTCTGATATATTTTTATTAACTTATTTTTTAAATTATTGAATAGTAAATCTTAGAAGTCAAACAACCAGAAACTACGAACATAGCAAGGAAAGATACAATCTTAAAGAGTTTGATTCATAGACTTGAATATTAAGCGAAGCGAAGGGACCAGAAACTATGAACATACCAAGGTCATCAAAAGTCTTGATGGATGATTCTGGAATCACAAGCTTGTCCGTTTGCGAGCCAAACGTCACTCCCATTTTCACGGCTGAATCAGATGTACCCTTATCGACTACTGAAACGCAAGAACCCATTGTCTCTCTCAGGCTAAACCACCAAGACGGCCTCTCTGATCATCTCACATGCATTCTTTTCAAGCAAGTTAAAAGTTAAAGCATTAGAAGGAGAAGGAGAAGGAGAAGGGAGTTGCTTTTGGCTCGATTGTAAAAGGACAGAGAAATAGCAACTGGTTTGCAAGTAAAGAACAGAAAAAGAGAAAAAGGACTAAGAAAAAGCAAACAAAGAGGGCCAGAGAGAGAGAGCAGGAGCTTGGAGCTTGGCCTTGAAAGGTAAGGTATGGCAACTGGCAAGTAGTGAATAGTGATGTGTGTGTGTATGTATGGTAATGGTACGGAAATGTATATACAGACTACATAGCAGTCAAGGTTTTGGCTTTTTCTTGGAATTAAATACTAAATAGGCAGCAACAGTTACCACCACTAAAGTCTCCCTCTCTCTCTCTCCCTCCAAGAAAAAGCCAAAACCTTTGACTGCCATGGAGTCTGTATATATAATATTCTAAAATTAAAAATAAATTAAATATGAAAATAAAGTAAATGATATCAAAATAAGTGATAATTTTTTAAAATATGAAAATTGAAGTAAAAATATTAAATCATTAAAAATATAAAAATAATATAATTAAACCCAAATAAAATTTGGTATTTTATCTTATTTTTCTCTTAAATAATAAATTTTGATATTTTATGTATTACGTATATGCTCGTGGTTGGAGATGACAACGAGTCGGATTAAGTTCAAGTTCATTTAGGATCAAAATCAACAAGAAATTTTATGTTTGGGCATTAGGTTCTCGACTCGAGCCCGAGTCTAATGGAGCTCAAGCAACCCAAAACCCAATTAGACTTAATTGAAGTCATGTCAAATTTGATTAAATATAATCTTTTAAATTTTAAAAATAAAAAAAATCATCATTTTCTTTGAAAATTTCAAATTTCATATCGCGTTAGGTTGAAATTTTGAGTATGAACATGATCTAAAGTCTAAATATTAAAAA
>JANVCL010000213.1:3183890-3194121 GCA_026546855.1 Erythroxylum incrassatum | reverse complement strand
ATCCAAGTTTTTGACCTATGTTATGATCCTTGCTAACTCTTCCTTTTGTCTCTAGAAAACTGTCTGGACCATTCTGCAAGTAACAAGAAGGGTAGCTTTATGATGCCAAGCAAAGGAATTATTAGGAATTGTCACAGATCCACAAGAGGTTGTTTCTATTTATAGCCCCAACAATGAAATTATCAACCAAAAATATTGAGTAGTGGCAGAGATGAATATAATGCATGTAACAACTTATCCATCAATTCGAGTAAGGTTCACATGAAAAAAATATCATTTCGACAGCAATGCAGCACAAGTTGATAGGAGCCAAATTAGCCATGTGAAACTAAGGTCAGATAAGTAACATCACTGAATAGAAAGATTAAAAAAGAAAATGACATTATTAATAGCATTAATTACCTCTGCAACTTGGGAGGGCAAACTTCCATTAGTCAAAGATGAGTGTGATGAAACATCATCGTCAGTGAATGAGGAAACCTCAGCTTCCTCAACATGTTCTTCGTTCATCAAAGTTGAAACTAATTCTCCTCCATTCTTGTCAAGTGAACCTACTTTTTCCAGATTGTCCTTCAGGGAAGGGCCAGCATGACCCTTATCAACCCGCTGAACATTAAAGGATAGCATTGGCTCAGATGAGTTCCTAAAGCTCCTATTGCTGTTCATTGGAACACTAATGCTCATAGTCTCTTTGATAACACCATAATCTGCCAAATCTATGATAGCAGTTGCCAATAATTGCATTTTATCCCTTCGAGGTTCACATAAGTTGAATTCTACAACATTCTTCTGGAAAGCTTCACCACCCTTGCCTTTGGCAGGAATTTTCCTTGTCAAAGTCACAGGCAATTTAAAGGATTCATTAAACTCAATCTTCCCGTCACCAGCGATGGATCCAAGAGAAGGAACAACAGTGTTTGTAGATCCAGAGTAACGACCACCACTTTCCCATTGAATCAGAACTGAGCGTATAGATTTGAGTGATTGAGATGGGGGCCAAGGCTTAATCTCTTGAATATGAATCAAATAATTCACTTGAACTGAGCCTTTCTTCCTGCCCTTTGCACCGGGACCAAGAACCATTTTTCAATGAACACCTTCACTATGTCAATGTAAGCACCACCTTTATTTGCTAATCAACATTAAGCAACAAAATCTCTGAATTCCTACATTCCAGAAAGAAACCTGTAAGAACTTAAAGCAGAATACTAAGTACGAGGAACATAAAATATGATCCAATGCTAACACTAAATAAGAACAACGAACTGTTTCAATGTGTGAGAAACTAATCTTCCATTTGACTACTAATCTTTTACTGAAACAGAAATCTCAGCTTTTCTACAGCAAAGAACATAGTTTACACATCCAACAATTGAAAGTAATCCAGACAAGAACGAGATAGAAGCAGAAAGACGAAAATAGCACACAATAAATGATTGCACACAATGAAAGCAACTAGTATCGAATTATAACCAACAACATGCAAAATATATGGTCCAGGACCTACTATTAAGTACATACACCTGTAAGAGTGAATACGGCAAAAAGATGGAAAGGATTAACCTTTAAGCTTTGAGAAAGCACAAAAAGCTACTTCAAACAAAACATACAAGAATCAAAAATCAAATCTACGGAAACCACAGCCTTAAGTTAGCTCAGAAACCGCATTTTGGATTGTGCATCTTAACAATCCAAGTAAATATAAATGCACGCTACCCACAAGATTCCCTCATTAAACCAACCCAACAAAAGACTCTCAAAACAGCTCAAGTTTCAATCTTTGAGCTCATAGAGAGAGCAGAAACACCAAAAACAAACGCTGTCAGACCATCCACTTAACAAAGACCACCTAGAACAACAAAAGGAAGTAAATTTTGAGGACTATATACATCACATTTAGCTCTGCTTGACAAACAAGTGCTCAAAGAAATGTCTCTTCACTCTTCTGCACTATTTGAGAGTGTGAGAGGGTAGAGACAGCTGCAAGCCACTGAGAAAGAACAACGTCCGGTAATGAAAATATAAACATAAAAAGAACAGAATAAGACTTATATATGAAGTAAGGTTTATTTAACAAATGGGATTTCACCGATTTGTAGGAACAAGGATTCTTCTTCTTCGTCTTCTTCTTCTTCTGTTTGCTCTTTGTTTTGAGGAAAGTCTCGTGGCAGACTTGTACAATGATGAACGGTAATTAATGAGCAATAATACCCCACGCGCAACAGGAGTGTTTAGCGACTCTTCCCTCCATACATTGTCCGTGAGGATGTCACGGTTACTGATAGCGCGTGTGTATGGGACTCAGGGTGTCGTTTTCTAGCTTGGTTGGCTTAGATTCCACCGACAAGTCTTTGTTATGTTACTAAGTTTTCTGGAACGAGCTCCAATTTCACCATTAATCTTAAAATGGTTTTTAAGAAGTAAAGTTCGACTTTTTAGAGTAAAAGCATGAATCTTTTGATTCAGGAAATTTTATTTTTAAGAAATTTTTAATATTACATAAACATTACATGTATATATAATCAAATATTATTTATATAAAGATATAATTTAATTTTTAAATTTGAACTAAATTTGACTTAAATTAATAATTTTGTAGTATAAATGTTAAAAATTGCTGGAAAAAATCGAATATATTTAGGCAAACTACACTAAACAAGAAATTGGAGATCTTTAATGGCGAAGGAGTAAATATATGAGATACAGAAAAAAAGAATAGAACTATGTAAAGTGAGTTCAATAAAGATGGCTACAGAAATACCTACTTGTGTCTTTACAATGCCTTCTCCAGGTTATCAGAAAAACTATTTAACTCTTTTAAGATTTTTGTCTATTGTGTAGTACTGTACTGTACATAAGCTTCTCACTAATTTGTGGAATCTGACTTCAGATCAGAATCAGCTGTCGCCTGGACTTGAGCAGCATATTGCAGGTTCCATAGAATGTCCTCAAAAGAAGGACGATTTGATGGTTCAGGTGATATGCATTTACTTGTTAGAGAAACCACAATTGATAATGATTCCTGGGAGCAAGTGGTTAAAACTATTGGATCAACAATTCTTCTTCGTCCATCCTGGCTGCCAAAGGATGCCTGCAACAATTTGACCACAAAATGTGCAGTTTGAAACACTGAAAGCCTGGAAATGACTTGCCTGGACATTCATAACTATTAGAACTTTGGCTTACCATTTCATTTAGCAGAAATGCTTCCCCTTTTCCGGTTACGATAGGTCCAACGAGGGATTCGAGTAATATAAACCCGAAGTTGTAGATGTCATCCTCTAAGTTTATCTTGTAAGTACTGGGAGAGATGGAAGAAAAGATTAAGCACATCATATTAGCAACTCAAGAATCATAAGAAACGTAAACTTTTGTATTGGTTATAACTCAAGAATCATAAGAAATGTAAACTCTTGAATTGGTTATCTCCAAATGATAAATAGCAGAATCTGCAGTTAATTTCACAGCCAGAATAAACAAACTTCTTAATGTCTTTATGCATCAAACATGGCTATCATTGCTTTCTACACAGGTCTTATAAGATAAGATGCTTAGGACGGAAGAAGCATACCAGAACTTAGTGCCCTCTCCCTTAGCCTACAACCCCGAGAAGAGATGTGTAAGAATGATAACTCAGAACTAAAGATAAAAGTTTACAGGTCAAAATTCATAGCATAACATCTTACATCAAGTCTTTCGATTTCATCTGTGACGATAGTCATTCCATAATCACTCAATTTCGCAATTCGATGCTCATCAAACAGTATGTTGTTTGTCTTCAGTCGATTGCTGAAAGTACCCGGAATCACCCCGGTATGCAGAAAATGCACTGCCTTAGCCACACCAATTAGAATGGCTAGTCTATCTGGCCACTTCAGGACTTTTTCTGGAGAGGTCTCTGCTTGTAAACATGTAAAAACAGTTAGATGCTAGTTTGCTCTAAAGTCTCATTATGCTTAAAAGCATTGAAACCACTCTGTCAAAATGGCACATTTGCACGAAACAGATAAAAGAGACATGATCTGATGTTTCAGAAGAATTCCTACCAACCTGACAAATGTGAGCGATATGTTCCATTCGACGCGTATTCGTATACAAGGAAGACTTTGTTGCTGCTAGAATCAACAAGTCCACCATCCAAACAATGTCCTAGGAGACCAACCAAATGTGGATGGTGAAGTTTCGAAAGTAAATCCAGGCGAACTCTAAGATTTTGAATTGATTGCTTCTTAAGCAACGCCAATGTTCTTATAGCAACATAGGTTCCATTCTCCAATCTTCCTTTATAAACCTGAAAGTGTAATACGTATGGCATTAATTGAAATATAACAAAGACAAGTGCATGAAATTTAGCAGAGAAGAGTCAAGAAAGACCTTTCCAGTCGGGCCTTCACCCATGAATGCTGATGAATCAAAGTTGTTGGTCGCTTCCTTCAACTCTTCCAGGGAAAACTCGCGACAAATGGGAGCTCCTTGTGTCCCTAGCTTGGTTGCTTGAGAAATGAATCCTAAATGGAGCAGAAAGAAAAGCTTCACTGCTTGATGTTTAAGCACGTTTGATAGATACGGAAACTAAAATTTGATTGTTGCATCAGGAACACTGACATATTAACCTGACAACATAGACTTACTGGCATTTGCAAGAATTTCAGAGGGAACTCCCGCAGGTGTAGTATCCTGCACGATCTTAGAGACTATATTTTGATCAGTTGTCTTACTGGAGCGGTATCTTCTACAGAAAATGGGAAACGCAAATACAAAGAGCCCAATAACAAGAACAACGCCGCCAATAATAGCTACTAATACTCCTATTGTTCTGCCTCTCGTCTGCTTCCCCTCCCTCTCTGCTTCCTCACAGTAGGACACTGGGAGCTGATTTTTGGTGTCAATGGATAGGCAGTTCCCACCAGATTTAGCAATTACCTTACCTGAAGGACTGTTCAAGCAAGGAGGAAGTCCGCCCACAAACCTGTTTGAGGAAATGTCAACAAAACCCAGTTTGCTGCTACAGCTGAGTTGACTGGGAAGTGAACCACTCAACTTGTTGGATGCTAAGTTTAGATAGCTTAAATTTGGTAAAGAGAATAGTGTAGTAGGAGGGTTTCCAGTCAGATGATTTAAGGACAAATCAAGATGTTGAAGCTGACTTAACTGACCAAATTGAGCTGGAATTTTTCCTGAGAAGGAATTATTGCTTAGAAGAACAGTGATCAACCCTTTTGGCATGGCAGGTAAATCAGAATCTAATTTGTTCTCTCTTAAATCCAACACATGCAAGCTAGTCAAGGTACGCAAATCAGGTAACTTTCCGGTGAGCCGATTGTGAGACACTGCAATACCAGTTAGTGTTTTGATTTTGCATATTGAAGAAGGAAATTGACCCGTGAATCGATTGTTCTTAAAACTCAAAGTGGTTAGTTTTGACAAGGAATCCAGCCAATCAGGAACAGTTTCATTGAAGTAATTGCCATCTAGTGTCAAGGAACTAAGCTTCACCAATCTTGATAACTCTGGTGGAACTGAACCATAGATAAAATTAGAGCTTAAGTCTAAAAGTTGGAGTGAGTATAGCCTGTGGATCTTATCAGGAAGCGGTCCCCATATGCCCAAAGATATTAAGCTAAGGAACTTCAAGCTAGTTAACCTTGTCAGTGTGGTAGCAAATGAATCTATTGAGAAACTTTCTGACAAAGTCTGGTTGGGAATTGCAAACCCCTTGAACTCACTGACCTTGGTAAGTTTATCTCCCATAATCTTAAGCTCAGAAACTGTGTCGTCCTCGCAAATGATGCTAATGTGTGAAGTTGAGAGGTTGCAGAGGTCTCCATTAGGATTTTCCCAAACATCCAACATTGGAGGGTACTCCAAATGCTTCCTTAGCTGCAGTAGAAGTTGAGTCTGATAGGATTGCAACTCATGGGTGCTCGGGATAAGGAAAGCGCATGAAAGATAGACTATTAGAAGCCAGTTTAACCACCCCATGGATAACAATTTTCAAACAATACTTGATCCCAAATTTCACTCAGCAAAAGAAAACACCTGGGACATTGTCAAACCAAGAAGAAACAGAAACAGAACCATTAAAGAATGCTCCTTTAGAAACCAGAACGAACAATGATAGCTTCTCTGTAATGTAAACCAAGCTCAGGGGATAGAGCATTAAAAAGTTAGGCAAAGCCTTGGTCTTCAGTGACACTCAAAAAATGGTAGTTGGTCTTCTGAATTCCAGCAACTGATCCATCAGAGAGATACAATCTTGAGTAAATGACACTGAAAAGCAACAAAGAAGTATCCCCATAAGCAATCATCAAACACACACATTGTCCAAGAAAGCAAAAAAAAGTATAACCGTTAACTAACAAAGCCAAACAGCGGGACAAAAACAAAGGACCAAAAAGAAACAAACCAAGTTACTGAAGCAAAAGAATGTCTCTGAGATGTTGTCTAGGAAAACGAAGAACAACCCAGAAAGCAAAAATTGGGGACAGTTACAGAGAAAGTAAAGCAAGAGAGACAAAGGTAAAACCTTGTAAAAGAAAACTAAGAAACTTAGAGCTAAATGATTAGTCTGTGAAAATATTGATGAAATAGGACCAAGTCATGGAGCTGGTAGTTGGCCAACAAAAAAACAAAAAAGAGTACACACAGGTTCTGATAAGATGCATTTAATGTTTCTGTGCTGAAGAAATTAATGGGGTCGGAAGAGGGACAGAGCCAAGTGGGTTGCTTCTTGTTATAGAAGAAGAGTATGGTGTTAACGAGGATAAATGGAATAGACACTGAGTGAGTAGAATATGGCTTTGCTCCCTCACCCTCTGTAGTATATATAAACTAAAATGGGAGGTTCACACATTTGTTTTTTTTTCTGTATGTTTCTTAATTACTCCTGTGCCGAGAATTGTTGAACTTTTTACATCAATGCCATTCCCTTTTTCTTTAAATTCTTTGCTTTTTCTTTTTAATATTTCTAATTAATATTTATATTAATTAGAATATAAATAAATGAACAAAATGCATACTTTATATTAACAAAAATTTTAAAAAATCAAACCTTACTTATACATTAACATAAATATATAAACAAAAATAAATAAACAAAAATCATACTTTATGTTAAAATTAATTATAATATTAATATCAACATAAATACATAAACAAAAATCTTACTTTACATTAAAGTTAATTATTAGTTTGTTGAGTCAAAATTATTATCTAATTTTAAATCATTTAATTAGTACATACTCAAAATGACACAGTTGAGATCATTAAATAAAAAAACATAAGATTTAAGATTTAAAAGATTCAATTAGTATCAGACTGTCATAAAATTGATTAAAGATTAAATAAATTAAAAAATTGATTAAAAAATATCCTTATTTATTAAAAATTTTAAAGTTTAATTAAAAAAGAAATAGTTTAAATAAAATTTAATTATTTATTTTGATTTTTAAAAATTTATTATTTCAAAAAAATTAATTAATTTTTAAAATAAAATTATTAAACTAAATTAATTTAAAATTTATTAATTTAAAATTTTTACGATTAAAATATAGGTCGCGACTAACAAACCAACCAAGACGAAAGAAAGAACTCGCTCTTCTCCGTTTAGGGGACTTTGCTTGTAAGGAGAGGGGTATAATGGGAAAGAAAAGCAAAAATTGGAGTTTTAGTAATTTGTATGTAATGTGGTCCAACTTTCAACGTGACAGCCTGTGACCATGACGGTGCAAAAGCCACGTTCCTAGTGAACCGTTACCTCTACAGTTCTTTGCTTTTCTTCTTCTTCTTCTATAATATTAAATAACTTAATCTTCAAATTAAAGAATCCCAAGCAAAGCTTCCAAGTTCCATGATATATTAATTTTAGCCTAAGCCTTACTTAACTAGCTATTTTTTATTTTTATTTATTAATAAAGTTTAGGTTTATTTATTATTATTTGATGTTTAGGTAATTGTGAAATCAAAGGTATGTCTGTTTGCAACGCCAGAGGCACATGGGACTATTAAATATTTTTATTTTTTATTTATATGTATATATATACATATATCAAGACGGAGTTATTTAGAGGTTAGGATGCATTGAGCTTTCTAAAATTTAAAAAAATTAAATATTTGAACCCTCCTATCTTAAATTTCTAGCTTTATCGCTGTCTATTTGAGGCTAGTGGGAACATATCACTTATACCAATTTTGCTATTTCAACTCTGTTTTAATCCATCTCATTCACATATTTATGTGAGTGGGTTGAAACAATAAAACTGGTACAACTAATCTGTTCCCACTAACCTTACATAAGTATGTGAATAAGATAGATTAGAACAGGATTATAATAATAAAACTAGAACAGATAATTTTATTTAATCCCATATAAATGTATAAATGAAATAGATTGAAATAGGATTGAAACAACAAAATTAGAACGAGTTGATTTCATTTGAGGGGTAGTGGGCCAAAGTGCAAGTGTTCTTTTTTTGTTTTCTTTTTGTTTAGATATTTTTTGCAGTCTGTCTCAGTCAAATCCCAAACTTTCACATATCTAATAATAATAAAATCATTGGAGTGGACAGTCTTATATGTCAAGACCTAAACTTACAAGCCCTTTGGCGTTCTATGATTAGATGGGTCCCTCAACTTTCCTTAAACACACTTTGTTAAGGTTATGTAATGACCCCCTACTTTATACTCTACTCCATCCACTTTAGTATTATATAAGTTTTGCCCCCAAAAATTTTATAATTGTTAATTATGTATTCTTTTTATACTCTAAAAATTACCTTTCTAGCAAAAAAAATAGTTGATCCTATTAATTAGTGTCGGTAAAAGCAAAAAAAGTCATATTAAATATTTAAGTTTGAGTTCGATAATACATAATTTAATTTATTAATTTTAAATTTATCTATCATATTTTTTATATTTGGTCGAATTGAACATGTTAAATATTACTTTAAAATATCGTCAAATATTTTATTGAACTATTTTTTTAGTTCAAATTCGGTTCGATTTACTTTAATAACCTTTATTCTTAAATATTAATCAATTTATTAATTAATCGATTGATTTTTGTAAACTAATCAATTTTTAATTTTATAAACTAAAATAAACAAATTATTTTTTAACAATATACTTTTTAATTAAAATATAAATTAAAGACAGTTTCTTTTAATGTTATTTCAAAATTTTCAAATTTATTCAATACTTAACCAATTTTATTAACAATCTAATATTTATTAAATTTTTAAATTTTAAACTTTTTATCTATTAAAATATTAGTTCTTTTGTTTTGTTCCATTAGATATCATCCTTACTTATAAATCGCATAAGTATTAAGAAATACTCAATAATATATATAAACAAGTTTTTTATTATTATTTAATTTTTATTCTATTATTAAATCTCATTTAAGATATAAATAAGTAGTAGCGGCAAAAATTAAGTAGGCCAGAATTGAAACATCAAGTGCTTCATCCCCTAATATATGGAATTAAGGTTAGCGAGATTCGACGGGCATGATGAGTACCAGGAAGTTAGGACAGCGATGAAAACAAAACACTTGCTTTCAGGTTAACATTCTCTTTATCTTTAGCTCTCAGTTCCCAGTAAAGACAATTAATAATGGCTTTACGTGCAGGGCACGCCAAAGCAAGACAAAGACGCCGGCTTTTTCTCAAAATACGATGAAAGGTCACTCCATCTATGTAAGAAATAAGATAAAAACACACAAATCTCCTTTATATTTTAAAATTTTTAGATAATTTTCTTAATTTTTAAATTTTTGAAAGAATATTTTTATTTTTTAAAAATTGTATTTTTTATACTTAGTTAAAAAATAACGATAAAACACGTACAATATGAACATCAGATGTACTAATCAAATACTATTTACATAACGGTTCAATTCATTCTTAAATTTGAATCGAATTAATTAATTCTAACTTAAATTAAGAATTTATTATAATTCTTTTAAATTATTAATTTATGTTAATTTTAAGAATCGAGCTAAATTACTATATTTATAACAGTTAATTAGTTCATATTTAATATTTATATTTCGTGTATCTTGTCATTATTTTTAACTTAAAGCTCAAAAAATGTGATTTTTAGAATAAAATAAAATAAAAAATTAAACTACAAGAGAAATTTAAGAAAAACAAGAATTTAGCGTCAACTCAGATTTAGTTATTTTCAATAAGGTAGTCCATAGCTAAACATAGGCCAAAATTGATGTGAAACT
>JANVCL010000213.1:3168807-3173034 GCA_026546855.1 Erythroxylum incrassatum | reverse complement strand
GATACATAACTCCATTGTTCAAGGGATTCATGAGCTGTTTACACGGAACTGGACGGTCGTGCATCGCCACATCTACCGTGAGAGCAACCGCTGTGCGGATTGGCTAGCAAGATATGCTACGCATTTTGAGCTTGGTGTTACTTTTTTTGACCTTCCTCCCATTGGGTGTCATGTAATCCTCCTCGAGGATATGTCCGGGATCTGTTTCTTGCGATACGTTGTGTAATCGTTATCTTTTTTCCTCTTATTAAAAAAAAAACTTAATAGCATAGGCTGGGGTATTTTAATGAAAGAATAATTAATAAAAGGATTACAACATAAGTCTCCTTCTATATAAATCGCAAGCTCTGCACGCTGTCCCCTGGCACTCACTCCCTTTCTCTCTAAAGGGAAAAAAGGAAGAAGAAGAAGAAGAAAGACAATCATAGAGTGAAAGCAAGTGTTTGTTGTTCACCACAATCACTACCCAATGACGGTGTTCTCCGGAAAGCAGGTGGTTCCTTTCGACTACGAGGCCGAAGTCTCCCAACGCCTTCTCGATGCTATCATCGCCGGCGATCTCGACTCCGCTCTCGAGTGTATAGCGGATCCTTTCGTCGACGTCAACTTCGTCGGAGCTGTGTGCTTGAAGAGCAAGAAGAGCGAGGTCGTTTTGCGCGATGAGTTGCCCATCGAAGTTCGCTTCGATTTCGAGGAGTTCAAAACCGACGTAACTGCTCTTTTTCTCGCTGTGCACGCCGGAAACGTGGCTCTCGTCAAGAGACTGCTGGTAATGCAATCGTCTCGCAAGAGATTTGAACTGTTCGACTTACATCGTTATTTACGCTGGTTTTTCAAGCTTTACTTTGGTGCTTGCTTATATTGATTTAAGTTGCGGTTTTAAAATTTTAGAAACTGTTTTATTTTCGAGTTACTAATTTTCATTGACTTTGTTCCGTGAAATTTTGGATTCGTAGTGTTCTTTTCGAACTAACTTTCGTGGCTTTTTCGCGCCTGCAAATGGCCATTCTTTTCCCGTTTCATTGTTGAGAAAAGATAAGAAAACAACAAAGTAAAGATAAGGCCTCCCGAATTCGAATTTTGTCGTGGGAGTCTCATTTGCTGTATCTGGTTTCAGTTCAAATGCGTGTCATCTGCGTTCTTTCATTCGTTTATCTTATCAAATCATGTGAAAGAGAATTAAGAATTGCAGAACAGAAGCTTCTTTTTGTCCACTTTGGTTGATTCGTTTCCCTTTTGCCGTGGTTGGATGAATTCGAAATCAGTAATGATTCGTTTCCCTTTCGCTGTGGTTGGATGAATTCGAAATCAGTAATGATTCGTTTCCCTTTCGCTGTGGTTGGATGAATTCGAAATCAGTAAAATTTAAAAAATCTTCAGCTTTTTGGAACATAGGATTTGAAAATGTATGCATGTAGGAGGATTTGAACCTGGTGGACCGGTGGTCCCTCTTGTGGGGTATGTTTTCACTTTTCAGCATCTGGGGTCTAATTCTGGGAGTTAAATCCTATCTATTGCCATTGAGTTCAAAATCAAAATCGCAATTTTCTTGGCATTTTTGTCCACGTCGAACTTTAATGACCGGATTTGTCGTCAATCAATATTAAATTTGGAGCTGTTTCCCATTCATATCTTTACTCTTTTTAACTCTCTAAATTCTGGGTACGAATCAGATTCCAGTTCTCTGCGATTAAGTCTGCCTTTACGTTCGACTGATATATAGCAATTTATTTAGTTGTCGGCAAAACTTTTCGTGTGTAATAATTTATTCTGTTAATCATATATGGGATTTTTTGTTGTGTCAATTGTCATGGACATAATATGTATTATCCTTTTGTGGTAATGTTGACGCGGTCAATGTGCGTGAGCAACCCTTGCAAAATGTTTCGGTATGTTAGCATAACCCCGTTACCCTGTATGCTTCTTAAAAATATTTGGTTTTAACTTCTAACACATCCCCGTATATGGTGTTCTTAAGGACACGATGTGGAAGTAAGAGCCTTTAATCATTCATGGTCTTCTAGGGGCCCCTGTGGAGTTGTATTTGTAGGCAGTGGTGGGAACCTAAAGTGCATGATACATCCCCTCTACGTCAAAAAATATAAATGAAGATATTTGATTGGCTGCTTGATTAGAGCTTCCTTACATCTTTGTCTAGCACGTCGGTGATGTTATCCAATCTTTGTCTGTATCTGGCCACGGAGCTATTTGCTTCCATAATCTCCTGTGGCTTTTCTTGTTAAGCTATGAAAAAGATCTTAAGCAAACATGAGGACAAAAGTATTGTAGTCAGAGTGAAGTCAACTTATGGAATATCTTCACTCTTCTTACGGAGTAATGAAAGATTTTGACTTTTTTGATCGTAGAGTGTTGGAGCTGACGTGAACCAGAAACTCTTTAGAGGATTCGCGACAACTGCAGCTGTGAGGGAGGGCCACCAAGAGATACTGGAGATCTTAATCAAAGCTGGGGCATCTCAACCTGCTTGTGAGGATGCTTTGCTGGAAGCGAGTTGTTATGGACAGGCTAGGTCAGCGGAGTTGCTCATAGGCGCTGATTTGGTGTCGCCGCATGTTGCTGTTCATGCTCTCGTCACAGCATCCTCCAGAGGATTTGTAGATGTGGTGGAAACTCTCATAAAGGTAATATTTCATCTCCCAGTCATGCCCTTTTACCCCATTTTCCCGAAGCATTTCCTATATGAAGTGCTAAGTTCCCCAACTCGAGCATTCTTCAAAGAGTAGAGTTTACTCCTTCCAATACATTTTAGGAGAAGTCTGCTGCACGCTAAATTCATTCTATCTATTCAAGTAAAATCGGATCTTCCAGAGTTCCAAATAAACTGATTATTTGTCCTATTTTGATATGGTTGATCTCATTTAATGGCAGTGTGGTGTGGACGTCAACGCAACTGATAGACCACTGCTATTATCCTCTAAGCCTTCTCTACACACCAATGTAGACTGTACTGCTCTTGTTGCTGCTGTAGTTAGCAGGCAAGTTGGTGTTGTATGTGTGCTGCTTAAGGTACTTTTCCATCCATGCTATGTTGGTTGTGTTAAAGCCTTAAAGGGTAGTCAAGTGCCTGACATTTATCACTTTTGCTATCAGTTATCGGTGTCTTATGAATATGCGACTGTGTTTAATTGATTTAGTATAGTGGTCTTTCAAGAGTAATAAGTAATTCATTTGTGGATGATGATGAAGCAAAATACTTTTAGTGCATACTGTCTTTGTGAGTCTGTTGAATAGTTGATGATCAAATCCAGTTGTTGCATAAGAATCTTGTCCATAAATGCTTAAAAGAAAGATACAGGTGATATGTCTGTCGCGCTGGATGACAAATTACATTGGCAATAAAATTTGTTTCTTTAGTTGACTCCAATTTAGTAGTTCCTTTTCATCTTTGTTATTTTTCCTTTATAAATGCATATTTCTGCTGAATGACTGTAAAACTATATGTGATTAATGGTTTGAACAGGCTGGTGCCAGAATAGATGCTGATGTGAGATTGGGAGCTTGGTCATGGGACACATATACAGGAGAAGAGTTCCGTGTAGGTGCTGGGTTAGCTGAGCCCTATTCCATCACCTGGTGTGCAGTGGAGTTTTTTGAAGTTACTGGCACCATTTTGCAAATCTTTCTGCAACGCCTGTCGCCCAACACTCCTCACTATGGAAGAACTCTTCTCCACCATGCCGTTCTTTGTGGCAATGCTGGAGCTGTGAAGGTGCTTTTGAGCTCTGGCGGCGATGTGGAAAGTCCCATCAAGACATCAAAAACTGAGTATCGGCCAATACACATGGCTGCCCGTCTGGGCTTACCAACAGTTCTTCAATGCCTGATTGACTCAGGTTGCGACCTAGACTCGAGGACTGATTCTGGTGATACAGCTTTAATGATATCTGCTAAACACAAGCATGGGGAATGTATTAGAGTACTAGCTATGGCGGGTGCTGATTTTGGTTTAGTTAATACCGCTGGCCAATCTGCAAGTTCTCTTGCTGTATCAAGTCGGTGGACCATAGGCTTTCAACAAGCAGTTCTTGATGTTATAAGGACTGGAAAGATTCCCAAATCCAACAACGTATCTGTTTTTTCTCCTCTAATAATTGCAGCGCAAGCAGGTGATATGGAGGCCTCAACTGCACTGCTTACATCGGCAGAGATTGATCTTGATCACCAGGATGACAATGGTTTGTCAGCTGTCATGTTTGCTGCTTTAAA
>JANVCL010000213.1:3161307-3163807 GCA_026546855.1 Erythroxylum incrassatum | reverse complement strand
TGGCAATCTTGAATTCCTCTGGATGTTGTAGGTCGAGAGCTCACAACTCTTGAAATCAAGGATGCTCTTATTCCTTACCTTGGATCCCTTCTTGAAGAAAATGGAAACTTTCTGATAGAATTTGATGGACAATTTTCCACATCCAACAGTTAAAGGTAGAATCATTAAACCTGTTTCTTCGACCCATTTAACTGCAAACTGCTTTTGCTTGCTACAGCTTGGAGGGGAAAGCAACTTTATGAGCCCAAACGATTTTCTTTGGCGATGGAAAATTTGTCCTCCGGAGCCAGTAGTTGAGTTTCGTCTTGAGCTTGGACTTGCTAAATCAGAGCTTCCTACCATCTTCAGCAAAAGGCATCATTGGATGATAGTGTCAGCAGTAAAGATTCGTGAACTGGACCGGATCATCGACACTTATGCAGATGATGCAAAAACTTAGGGTGCTCATTTCAGAAGAACATAAAAGTTGGGCACAACTGCCTGGACAAGCCATATGTACTACTCTTTAAAAGGCATTAGAGTTGGATATGCTGTCTAAAGAACATAACTACAGGGGCACTTGAGGATCAACATGCCTAATGTAGTCTAAGCGAATTTCTATCAATAGGACAGATCATTGAATTTGAGTCATCTGGAATACAACGAATGGTCTTGGCATTCTTGGCACAAGTGTGTGCAGAATACTAGGTAATTGGGGGGATGCCATAGAGATCTAACATGATGGACCAACACACTTAACTTGGATTTTGGTAATGAGATTCAGGTTTTTGCACCCTAACATCTGAACAGCTTGGTTTTCATTTCCATATTTAACTCTGTATTTCCATTTAACTCTTTGGTGTTTCACGACTCTTGTACACTTGTCTTGGTTTTGCATATATTCTCAAGATATGCCATAGTGTAGCTAGGTACCCCAATCCAGAGGTCGGGCCCATCTTAGAATGAACTATATTCTTTTTCAGAGTTGGATTGTATCACAATGAGCCTACAATCACAACATTTCCTTCTAATCCTTCTTGTTTGAATCACTAGTGTTCTACAAAATGGACTAGAGGGCTAATTTGGCATAGAGTTTGGGTGCTTACACGTTGTAGAACATGAGTCACGGCTCTGAAACATGTTCAATAAAACCAGCGGCTTTATTATTGTGTACAGTACCCCACCCACCTCAGAACCCCCAACTTCTTGTCCTCAATGAATTGGAACAAATACTTTGTTACAGAGGCAAATGAAGAAGAAGACGACAACAGAGAAAGCTTCAATGGCCATTAGAATTAATTACCATACGCCGTGTTTTAAATAAGGTCCACCGTTGTAAACATATGGCCTGAACTACAGTACCATATACCAACTGTATTTAAGTTGCATTGTAACGGATATATGGGCATGTTATAACTGAATGAAGTATTATTCCCCTTCTCTCTCTTTCTCGTAATTCTGTGTATCTTTTCTTCTCTTCTGTATTCTTCTTGAATCATACCTACATTCTATATCGGATATGTGTTTTCTTCTGTATCTAGTTAATTCTTACAACAAATTGGTATTAGAGCATTCGAATCTGGAGGCGACCATAGCTGAAGGTACAAGAAGTGCAGAACTACGTAAGATGGAGGATAATTTGAAAGGGTTGATGGAGAGAATGTTTTCGGAGTCACAAGATAGGAGTAAGCAAATGTTTTTAGAGATGCATAATAGAACGGAAAAGGTGGAGAAAAGAAATGACAGAGTTAAGAAACATGATTCTACAAACGCTACAAAAAATAGGAGGAGATGTCGGAGCAATAGACCAGACATCTCAGAGTAGTTTCGAGAGACGGAAGAAGAAAGAGGGATGCTTGTGAGGATGAATCAAATTGAATTCCCATCGTTTGACAGTGAGAATGTCAAACTATGGCTCTACCGTTGTGAACAATACTTTTCTCTAGATCAAACGCCAAAAGGGATGGAAGTGAATGTTGCTATTCTACATGTAGACGAGCGGGCGCAAGAATGGTATAGACTATATGTTAGAAATTGTAACAAGATGGAAGTAATTGATTGGAATGAATTCACTGAGGCACTCAAACAACGATTAGATGCAGAAATCTTTGATGACCCTGTAGGAGATTTTAAAGATTTAAAGCAGGATAGAACAGTCTTTGAGTGTTGTGCATTGTTTGATCACCATTCCAACCGACTATTGTTACCAGGAGAATACTTAGTAGGGTTCTTCATTAACGGACTTCGACCAGAAGTACGTGTGACGGTAAAACTACATGAACCCAACTCCTTGCACCAAGCATATATGCTGGCCCAGAAGCAAGAAGCCATACTGATATCTGTAGGCCATACTTTTTTAATTTGGAACAGCGCCACGAAGAACATGAATAATAGTGGACATTCCAACTTCCACTCGAAGGGGCAATCAACCACCAACATAGCAAGGAACTCAAGTTCGGAAGGACTATTGTCGACACAAATGACAAGACCTCGATCATCTTCTTCGGAGAGACTGCTCAAA
>JANVCL010000213.1:3140019-3154421 GCA_026546855.1 Erythroxylum incrassatum | reverse complement strand
GGGGGCTTAAAATGAGTTCCTAAATGGCGTCGTTTGGTTAAATTCAAAACGACGTCGTTTTCGCTTGTTTTTTAACGCTTTCAGATGAATCTCATCGACGGAATACAACTCCGTCGGTGAACGACCCTTCCTGTCTTCTTTTTCCAATGTAATATTTCCTTTGTCGGTGATTACAGACGGAATTACTTCTGTCCCTGATATTCCGTCCCTATTTAATGCATTTTCTTATAGTGTTCTAAACCTTTCGTGGTGGAAGCTGATGCAAGTGGACAGGGGATAGGCGTGGTCTTGCAACAGGAAGGGCACCCGATTGCCTTTCTTAGTAAATCGTTGGCATGACACCACGAACTATCAACTTACGAGAAAGAATTTCTAGCGACAATCAAAGCCATCCGATATTGCCACCATTATTTGAGTTACAAGCAATTCATTGTTAAAACAGACCACCATAGCCTTAAATATTTACTAGAGCAACGATTATCAACTCCATTCCAAAAGTTGTGGCTCTCGAAACTTCTTGGCAACGACTTTAAAGTGCAGTATCGGAGTGGAAAGGAAAACGTCACCGTAGATTCCCTATCCCAAATAACCAGTACAGAAATGTTGATGTTCACAGTAACACAAGTTCAGGCAGAGTTATTAGATGCAATTAAGAAAAGTTGGAAAGAGGATCAAGCAATTAGGGAAATTACTAAACAACTAGAAGCGGGACATATGAAAACAGGGGTATATGAATGGAAGGAGGGTTTGTTGAGATGGAAGGGACGACTAGTAGTGGGAGCTAACCCGACACTACGACAACAGATTATTGCCATCAGTCATGACGACGCTATAGGAGGACATGCAGGTGCACTGGCTACGACGAAGAAATTACAAAACATGTTCTTCTGGAAGGGGATGGCTTGGGATGTGAGAAATTATGTTTAGGCATGTATGATCTGTCAGAGAAACAAACAAGATAGTTCAGCTTACCTAGGTTTACTGCAGCCTATCAAAATTCTAGAGAGTAGATGGAGAGAAGTTAGCGTCGATTTCATTGAAGGACTTCCTCGGTTGAAAGGGAAGACGATCGTTTTCGTGGTGGTGGATAGGTTCACGAAATATTCTCACTTCATTCCAGCTAAACACCTATACGCTGCTTGTGATATAGCAGAATTATTTCTCAACAACGTGTTTAAACTACACAGAATGTCGGAATCCATCATTAACGACCGAGACCCTGTATTTTTGAGCAAATTCTGGCAAGAGTTACTTTAGCTGCAAGGTGTTCGATTGAAGTATTCCACCGCTTATCATCCGCAGACGGACGGACTTACAGAAGCGGTGAACAAAATTTTGGAGACCTATCTTCAATGTTTCTGTGGTGAAGAGCCCCAGCGATGGAGTGAATGGATGGCATTGGCTGAATGGTGGTATAACACGACGTACTGATCTTCCATTAATTCAATGCCATTTGAAGTTCTCTATGGCTATCCACCCTCGGTTTATACATAGTATGTAGCAGGAGATTCAAAAGTGGTAGAAGTGGATCGGGTTCTGCAAAATAGGGAAGGAATGACTAAAGTGACGAAATTTCATTTGTAAAGGGCTCAAAATAGGATGAAGCAATATGTAGATTCAAGACGATCAGAAAGGGAGTTTCAGGTTGGCGACATGGTATTATTGAAGTTACAATCATACAAACAACATTCTCTATAGAGAAGAAATAACCAGAAATTGTTGCCGCTTTACTACGGTCCATACAGGGTAACACAACGCATTGGTAAGGTGGCGTATAAACTAGAGCTGCCTACGAAATCGTTGATTCAGCCTGTATTTCACGTATCACAATTGAAGAAGGCTACCGTGAAGTAAGACAACACGTCCTCGTCGATACCTGAGTTTATCATGCCTATTGGACGAACACCAATAGCGGTATTGGGACGATGCATGACTAAGAGAAACAACCGCACAGTAACTCAATGGCTCATTCAATGGTCAGACGGGGACGACACCAACGCGACGTGGGAATATCTCTTTGATCTTCAAAAACGTTTTCCAAAAGTGAATTTGATAAACAAGGATGTTAAGGGGAAGGGAATTGTTACAAACGTAAACAAAGAAGAAGACGACGACAGAGGAAGCTTCACTAGCTGTTAGAATTAATTACTATAAGTTGCGTTTTAAAAAAGGTCCACCGTTATAAACATACGGCCTGAACTACAGTACCGTATACTAGATGTATTTAAGTTGCATTGTAACGGATATATAAGCATGTTATAACTGAATGAAGTATTATTCCCCTCCTCTCTCTTCCTCGTGATTCTGTGTATCTTCTCTTCTTTTCCGTATTCTCTTCGAATCATACCTACATTCTATATCGGATACGCGTTCTCTTCTATATCTAATTAATTCTTACAACATACTCTATTCCATAAACATTTTCATTCACATATTTATATAAATTTATATAGAATTTATATAAATATGTGGTTAAAAATTAGTGGTAAAGGTTTGAAACAGGTTAAACGGCGTGCACAGGTGAATCTGGGCTAATGAATTTGGGGTTTTCTTCACTTGTTATTACATAATGTTCGTACAAATTTACCACTCAAAAGCACAAAACATTAAGAATGTTTAATAAGAGAGCAAGCGAGCCCATAAAGAAGCAAAATGCTTGCCATTGCCAAAACTTGGAATGGGGTAGGGCCGGGGTGTTAATTGAGAACTTTTCAGAGCACGAGTAGAGTTAAAAAAAACAACAGTTTTTGGATTTTCGCTGTAATGGAAACAATATCTGCTTTCTCTAGACTCTTTGTTTCAATCTTATCTGCCTATATTAGTTTAATCATTTATTGGGTTACTACAGTAACAGTATTAGATCCATGTCAGTGACTTTCTTAAGACGGTACTCGACCGTTTCCTTTATAAAGCACCCTTCTTGGAGCCGGTCGTGTTTCGGTTCTTTGCTGTTCTCTGTCTTCAGTTTAAAGCGAATCTATGGAGATATAGGCATGTTCAACTCACAAGAGCTTCTTTCGAGGAAAGGCCCATTTGGTGCCATATGGGTGGCAGCTTACTGTCACAAGAAACTCAAGAAAGCACAGGTCTTTGCCATTGATGTCAAGTCCTCTGTCGGTTTGTCCTCTCCCTCTATGTCTATCTCCACTCAAGTTTTCACTTGTTTTCATTCTCTTCTTGTGCTTTTTTGATGTAATGGGATTTAATAAACCGTTCTCTTTCCTGCATTTGGTTGAGCCGGGATGGTGATTTTTAAACAAGGTTGTTCCTTTTTGTTGATTTCTGCCATTGTTTGACCAGAACAAATGCAGGGCTTTTACGTTGAGTCGTTTTTCTTTGTCGGTTGTCTTTTATTCTGCTGTGTCGTGAAACTGATCATTTGTATGGGTTATTTGGTGCCATGTTTTATCGAAGTCTTTATCTTTTACTGTTCTAAGTTGTCTGATAGAGTGCTCTTTGACATTCAGGAGTGATTAAAAATGAGTGCTTTCGCTTTATCCAGTATAAGTTTGAGAATTTCATTGATTATTTTGGCTTCTAAGTGGTGCACGAATCTGCAATCTATTTATTGTACATGGTTTCATGGCTACTCTGTTAGCCCTTGTTTTCCTGGTTTCATTTTATTGTTCCTGTTCGGTTACTTAAGACTATCAAAGGAAAGTTTGATTGACATATGGAATGAGCGAATGGATTGCGTCTGTAACTGTTGGAATTTCGGACATTAGGTTGTTGAACACTGAGGATGGTTTTTGCTACTTTATCCCAGAAAGTGTCGGTTTACTAGATGGTGATCCATCAGATTTTCCTCGTCATTGAAATAGATAGAAGACCGAACAGGATACCAGTTTCGGTCGTGCTCTTTTATAGACTAGACCTGAAGAAAAGGGCACAACCGTGTAAAGCATGGTCCTAATTTGTTGTCTAATAATGCTAGGTGCTGAGCCAAAACTGCCTGAATGTTAGCAGTTTACATGAAATTACTGGCACCTTGACCGTGATTTGGGAAAGTATAATTCTCAGAACATGTTTTTGCTAATTGAGTTTCACACAGTCATCATCTCAGATGAAATGAAACAAATGATTAAAACATATACTAAAGGTGATGGGGAGGACTTGCAGCTACCAATTTTCTTATGTTTTGCATTTCAAAGGGTATCCTAGAAAATAGTTTAACCAAGTTTTTTTTTTGGGTTACCTTAGATAATGGAAGACGCCTGAGCGTAAGATTGTGGAGATGCAGCTTTTAACAATTAGACATGTTTGTACATTGTTGTGCAATGTCATGAACCAAATACATGGAAATCTTTTTCCAAGGAATCAGACATCTTTTGGAAATGGTTGGTTGCTTAACAAATGACCCTGTACAAGAATGTGAGATACTATAAATGATCTAAAGCTCATTTTGGTGGGATTGAAAAGAAGCTGCCTCAAGTGCACCTTTTGTTCTTAAATGCTGAACTGGAATATCCAGTAACCACTAACCTTTTAGCTTCTGAAATTTACTTTTCTTGTTCTCTTCATCTGTGGTAGTAGCAAAATTTATCATTTTTGGCAGGGTTATGATTTGCCAATTAACTATATGATTTGCATTTTGCTAAGAATCATTTGGTCTATGGCTGGAGGTGGAACAGTTGTGTTTCTAGATGTAGTCTGTACTGCTTGATTTTGAAATTCTGGTTATTGCTACTATTTCCTTATGTTCTGGAAGTCTTTTCTTTCTTTTTTTTTTTGGTTTCTTCTATAATCATATTTTCGGAAAACACAGATAAGCTTCTGCAAGATGAGTTTGATGTCACATATAGAATATTGGCGTACCTTTTACTTGGTATTGTCAGAATATACTCCAGAAAAGTTGATTATATGTTGAAAGATTGCAATGAGGTGCTGCTTCAAATCAAGAACTTTGTGGTTAGTACCAAAGATGCCAATATTATCGAAAACCTCTGTGCACCTTATTTCTCTATCACATTACCAGAAAGGTTTGAACTTGACGCTTTTGATCTAGACATTGGGGAAGATATTACTGGGTAAGATATTCTTGCATATGAAGTTGTGTCTTTAAGATCTCTTTCTGTTCTAAGTTCTATACTTCTATCATCATTCTTAATGATGTTCTTATACATTCCAGGGGCAATGTAAGACCCAGTGAAGAAATTACTCTTAAAGGTATTTCTACTTACTTTGGTTGGTAATGTTTTAAACTTTTTTTTTCCTCTTGTTACATTGGTTTTTATCAAAACAGATGGCATGTGGAAATCTAGAGATTTTGGAAACTACTGTCTTGGCGAGGTATTCACAATGTCTTTGATTGATACTTATGTTAAGCCTTTTGTGCAGGCATTCCTCACATGATATCTTTCTTGTTATTGCTGTAGTCTGTTTGTTGGTATCTTCAGCATGTATTTTTTTCCTGTGGAGCCACTTGTTAACTTTGTTTTTATGCTTTTCATCATGTGGTAGTGAGAGAGGCTCTTTCTCGAGATGTGGGTTTTTTCCTTTTTTTTTTCTTTTGTCCAACTACTTTGCCCGGTAATAACCGACGCAAAGTTTAAGTTTTTCATAATCTTGTTAATTTTATGCACAAAACCTTGGTTTAGTTTCTCCAAAGCAATTAGGCTGGTCTCTGTTTCCATCAAAGTAGGATCCTTTCATGGAGCTTAGGGTAGGGTGCAAGACTAATGATTGTTTGGGACTGGTTATATAGTGAACAAAGTCATGATATTCTTTACATCTTTGTATGCTCCATATTTATTTCAGTTGGGATGTCTGTAGTTCATCTGTAGTGTTTAGTCTGGTTCTTTGCATGCATCGTAAGGAAGACTTAGACAGTAAATTCATCAATTTGCCTCTTGGGACAGTGACTCTGTTGTTTTGATGAAATTTCACTTTTCTTTTGTTAGTAATTATTTTTTTGCTATGTCCTTGTTGTGGTTTTTATGGATTTTTAAAGTTAATGCCCTAATCATTTTCATGCTTCAACTGCGGAGCGCTTTGGAATTATACTCTCAAAATACAAGTTTACTGCACCACATGTTTGATTACCATTAGATAGGCACACTTACCCTGTCTCACTCACTTTTTCTGCAGTATCATCCTGAAGAGGATACTTTCCCTGCAGCTTACAATGTTAATGAAGAGTATGTACTAGAATTATTCCTTTCTCTGCCTTAGATTTCAGTGTTTTCTTTCTTTATCTTCTTATTCTTGTTATGCAATCTTTCTGAATGGGCTTGCATGCTATCATGTTATTACAGTGTTCGTTTACCTTACATCATGGATTTTGATATCGGCGTCAGCACATCGAGAAAATTCAGTTTAATACAAAAGAGCTCAGAGAAATCTAGAGGAGATATTTCATCTCAACATGAAAGGACGGATCTGCAAATAACAAGGGTGGTTGATAAAGAGCCTCCGGGGCCCATCACATTGTCGTATGAGGTTCAACAAGCTGGAAAGAAGCTTGCAACTGGCAAGGATGAAATGCATGGAGAAGCGAGCATGCAACAGGTTTGGGATGACAGTTTCTTTCAAGAAGCATGCTTGAACCTTGAAATCTTCACCACAATTGGAAAAGAACCTGTCAACCCTGCTAAGCTGGGTAATGAAGAAACTCACCAAACTGATGGACAAAACATAAGTGTTCCACATTTGTTGCAATTAGAGAATGAAGTGCATAAGGTTGTTGAAAAAAACTGTAATTTTAGTCATTTAGAAGCCAGCATAGAGAAGCTTCAGGTCAGGAATTACTATAATGAAGAATGTGTGAACATGAGAAGGCTTTGCGTGGTTGAGGAGCCTCCAAAAAAAGCCAAACAGCATAGTGAAGGGCAGTCAAGTGATGCACACCCCATGAAGTTTTCGGAAGTGACACTTTCTGGTAACGACAACTGTCAGGTGGTTGGAAATCCATCAACTGCTGAGACAACACCTAAATCCAAGTTTCCAAATCTTTCAGGTGAAAAAGTTTTAGTGTTATGCTTCATGTAACTAAAGCAATTTGGCTTTGCTATGTAACATACCAGAAAAAAAGAAAGTAAATGGCTCTAAAATTGGGTATCCACTATCCAGTGAAGCAAGACTTGAAATGGTTCTTTTCTTCCCTCCTTTTTTGGAGGAAAGATCTGTTTATTGGGTTGAAGATATTTGTAGTCCTCAACTTGTTATTTTTCTAATCATGCAGGAGCAACCACACCGGAGTTTTTGTGTATTCGGACCCCAGCCACTAAGGAGCGTCCTCACTTTACAAGGAAAAGAAAGTGTATCATTGATGATGTGATTGTTTTTCCCAATAAGTAGGTGATGATTACTTCATGTTTCCTAAGACATTCATCTATGCCTGTTTTATTGAGTAGATCAATTGATGGTAGTGTAAATCCAGCCATAGGTTACATTCCTATTTGTTTGTAATCTTAGGTCTTTTACCATTATTTCTGACGCATTATGGTTCTTTATGTATTATTTTCTAGAGGTACCAAGTGGGTATGACGATACTGAGGTGGGCAGGATGTTAAAATTTGACAACAATAGTCTATCCAATGTTAATTATTGCATTTCATTCTCCATATCAAGTTTGTGCTGTGGTTTCAGGGCATCACAACTTTTGTGGTGAATGATACAGTACCTTGCTAAAAGGCAACAAGTTTGAGGTGTATTACTTTAACAGATTCATTATTTTTCAGCGTAATCAAGCAATGCATAGAGAACTCGAGTGATCTAGTTCAAAAACGAAGAAAAGCTCCTCGCTCTGCTTTTGCTGCATGGACTGCTTCTCGGGTTTCCGGTCTTCCCCATGGCTTCTTGGAGCCTCTGATTTCTTGTAAGTTGGCCAGTATGTTTTTCATTTAGCTATCAGTTTTGCTATTTAAACTAACCATATTTTCTGCAGGTACTTCATTGGAGCTCAGATCCCTCTTCTCTGCATCAAAGTTTAATATTCCGGTATTAGTTGAAAGTGCAGAACTTCCAGAAAAGCTTGCTTCTGAATGCCCCAATGTTGGAGGAATGGAAGAAACTCGGGAGGTTTTGATTGACTTAGACATTGCAGAATCTCATTCTGCTGGCATATCAGTTGCAACAGTTGAGCCTCCTGAAAAATTAAATATGTCTGAATGTCCTCCCCTTGATGGGTTTGCAGAAAATGGTGAACCTTCAGAAAGGTTACTGTTAAATTTTTCTGAAAAGGCGGAGTCCCCTACTGTTGGTAGATTAGTCATGCGTCCAGAAAAGTTAATCGTACCTAAATCTCCCAGTGTCTCTTTAGAACAAACAGCACTCGCACCAGAGACTCCCATTCGTAACACTTCATCGTTGAGAGCTTTCGAAAGCCCAGAGAGACCTGAAATCTCTCTCTCTTATGAACCTGGGCTTGAAGATGCAGAGCGAGAAGAGTATCGTACCAATGTTCTAGGATTTGATGTCAACGTTATGTTCAAGGTAAGTACTGATTAGGATATGTTGCTTTATCTTGACAATGAAAAATATCGTGGCATACTACTTCACTGGAGTATCGTTCCGATTTTGTTACAAGCATGTATTGATTTCTCCTAATTTTTCTGTTTTCAGGATATGAACTCTTGTGAAGTAGACAAACCGGACCATCGTAAGAAATATAGTTTTATTTTCATCATCGTTCTGCTTCCAAGTTATATGGTTGGATATAGAACTCTAATTGTGTTTCTGTGTCAAATGCAGGCGTATTGTCTGAGAGGACGAGGTAAGACAGATCATGATTATTCTCTTGTACAAACTTTAACTGAAGTATCAATTGCTAAAGGCTTGCTTTCCTGATTTTTATGTAACGGTGCACAGATTTGTAGCGAGATACTTAAAAAGATGTTTTATAGAACAAACTAGAAGAAAGGAAGCAGAAATGGTAAACTTATCGCCAGTTTTAAAAAAGAGCTCCAAGACAGAGGGTGCAAGGCTTTTCTATGAGATACTGGTATGTTTAGTTATCCTTCTCGATCTGAACCGGATAATATTCCTGTAAAAACTCAAAATTGCTGCAAAATATAGTGCCAACAACTCGGTGCTTCCTTTTGAAATGACTTTGCAGGTCCTAAAAAGTAAAGGATATGTAGATGTCCAGCAAGAAAATTCATACGATGACATTCTTGTCTGGAAAGCATCTCAGTGGGACGACCATATAGATTGTGTTCAATTCTAGTAGATCTTACTGTAGATAAGTTAATGTAGTTCTTTCTGTACATGGGATCTAATGTGGGACTTGAGAGAAGTTGCTTTCTACAGTTAGGAAATGCTTTGTGAGAGAGGTGTTACATACAATTCTTGAAGAGAAAGGTAGTATGTTGTAAAAGCAAAACTCTAGAGGAACTTTACTGGACACCAAGTATACGAGTCAAGAATCCATGTTTCCTCTCTTCGGGGAGCGATGCTTATTTAAGTTGTGTTTATTATATCAAGCAAACATCCATTTTGCACAATATGACAAGGGTCCAGAAAACTTAATGTTGTTTAATTTTGTCTGATTTGCGAGGAACCAAGCATAAGACAGAATGATGGTTTGGCTATAAATGATACAACATTAGAGTTTTCAGAGAAATGAACAAGGTGAAGGAATTATGCTTGTAAAAGCTGAACCAAAGTAGTAGAACATATGGTTGAATCTTCTATGCAGCGCTTTAACGTTAGGAAATGCATAACTTCAGTTGGGTGGATCTTGTCGAAGAAAACAAATTGATTCCCATTGGGGCATGAATCTGGCTTACTTTCCAGGCATCCTGGCTTCGGTGATGCAGGGTCAGTTGCGCAGCAAGCGTGGGATACATCAATTATTCCTGCATTTTTGGAACTCGAATGTTAAAAGCTACCTCGATGTTTTATGCACCTTTTGTCGTGAAAGTTTTTTTAAAAACACTCACCGTAGGGGCCAGGATTCGTGATAACGTCATAGTGGACCTTACCCATATCCATGTAAACGAACTTGGAACCAGCATTTGCTGCTTCCAATTTGGTAAGTGTTTCAGCAAGTTTCTTGTTGAAAGCGTTTGTCCAACCAGTCATGGTCTCGTTGCACGACGGGCTTTCCATTCTCTTGGATGGAATACACCCTCCAGGATTGGCACTTCCAACTAGGAATTTGCGTGCTCCAAGCTTGTATAGTCTCTGTTACAACAACCAAATCAAACAAATAAAGCCTGAAAGCCTCTGGATGCAGGAAACAAAAAGACAAGTTTTTCGAAAATAATTGTGTTGTACCTCTGCTTGCTGATAAAACAAGTTGGCGAGTTCTGAAACAAAACTTTCGATGTCATTGTTGAACTTGGATGGATCCCAGCCATAGGTCAAGCTTACGTCATTGAAGCCAATAACGATCAGAAACAGTGAAGACGATAGGTGCTTATCAAGGGCGTCTTTGGGTTGGAAGTGTGAGGACAAGCTGGGCATGGAGCTTTCAAAGTTGGTGACCTGGCCTGCCAGGGGCGTACATTCGAGCTACCAGAAAAGAATCAGACACGAGTATTAAACAATCAAAGCTAATCAAATCAGGTTATAATGCAGACACAATTACGAAAAATGTGGTCGTTATTACGATAAATTACGATAACGGATCGGATTTCAACCGTAATATTGCAATCGAGGACTGCAATTTGAAACCATGATAAAGTTGGAATGCCTTACACCAAGGGGATATAAGCCTGTGTCATTGCGAATGCCACAACCACTGAAAGCGTAATTAATACCAGTAATAGTATTGATCGATCCAGATGCATTATAGTACGAATTTGGGAATGGCAGTCCAAGCATTTGTGCTGATAAAGAACAGAAAACATTGTCATGCTTAATCTTAAAACATTCATATCAGAACATAGATTATCGAAAAACATGAATAGGCAGTTTTGTCTTTGTTCTTACCGATGAAGTCTGCCAAGTTTCTTCCATTGGTTATTCTACCAGAAGGTTTGCCTCCAAAATCCACTCCATATGGCAAGGAAACACAGCGTCCATTATCTAAAAGAGAGTCTCCAAACACATAAACTGCAGGTACCTGGAAGGTGATATCGCCTTGTACTGATAGAAATGGCAATATATCTTTCTGGGACACATCAAATGGAGGTATTTTAATCACTGAGTTTTGTGTTTGTGAATTCACCAGGAGGATATGGCATAGAACAGACAAGACAAAAAAAGCCAAGCCCTTAAGACTCTTAATCATATTGTCTTTCTAACTTCTTCCTGTGATGACTCTCCAAAAGTAGTATCCGAAAGAATACGTCAGGACCTACTGCTTCCTGGCGAAATCTATGGAATGGTGTTGAAGGGGTACTTATACGAAGTTTCCTTGGCATTTTGTTGGAGTTTCTGCTTTGAGTTTGTGATGGTGATTAGATTTGAGCTAAAAATATGAATGTTTGGCCTAAATGCGATGCAACTTACTTTTTGTTTTTCTAAAAATAGGAAACTACAGATGATAATGGTGATCAATTTGTTAATTTCTTTACTGATGCAGAAGTAGCTCATTTGGTAAGAAAGTATAAATGGCATGGTTATCAATATGAGATTCGGATATAAACAGGATTGCAAAATGTGAATTTTGGGAAATGCCTTAATGAAATAATTATCTATAGGAAGAAAAAAAAACTAAATCTGGACCAAACTTCGTTTACAGAAATGTTCATCAGAAACCAACTCAATATATATATATATATATACAATTTTTAGCTGAAAAGACTCGAACTTTTCAAATAAATCCGAAACCTTAACTCGATCCATTGTCATCCCTAATAACTTTGTAAACACCATATTAATTCTTCAAACCTGCAAAATATTACAGCAAAAAACCTTGGTTATGGTTTGAGGTAATTTGTGACTGGAAATGCATCATAACCCCAAGAGACAACAGGAAGAAAACAGCTATAAAATCAGAGAGCATTTGTTATTTTGAGTTAATTATACATCTTTCTTCCAGAGAAAATATACAAACCAGACCATACAAATCTCAACAAAATCACAGAAGAAAAGAAGAAAGCAAAACAAGAACAAAAACATGCCCCAATTCAAGTTAGTCAAGCTTTCTTTTTTGCTTACAGAAGCATAAGTAAATAGCTATAATTTTAATCACTTGATGATCCATCATCATTATCATCATCTTCATGTTCCTTCACAATCTTTTCTAGGAAGCTCCTCCGAACTCCTTCAATCACATTTTTTCTTGATGAATCGCTTCCACTCAGGCCATCATTTAGTACTGGATCTGATTGGCAGAGAACTAAGGCAACACCTAAAAGAACACAAAACTAATCATGAATAACAGCCTCAGAATTAAAAGTACAGAGGAAATATGGCCTATATCAGATCTCTAGGACTCTGCACTTGAAATATACCATGATATATGCCTCTATGTAAGCAAACGGACTTGAAGTTAAACCGACACAATTTATTACTTCCGTCTCAAGCTAAGACATATAATTGTGAAGAGAAACAATGATATTTATATTTCAGAAAATGCACGGGATAACAGGGTGATTTTGAGCACAATACCAGCAGCAATAATGGAGCACAAGTAAATTATGTTCAATGCGAGAGCAGTAAATCGTTTAAAAATCCAAAACCAAAAGTGGTCCAAAATCATGCAAAATTACAGGCTGCCTTAACCCTGATATTATTGTGGCTCCAGAAAATCCAAAAGACAGAAGCTACAATGGAGAGAAAACAGGCATGTGCAGAGACACAATTAACATCTAAATACACAGAATGCTGGGAGGAGTTTGATCATAACATCATAGTATGAACCTAGAGTACGCAAAGAGTAGCAATAAACCATTTACAAACCCAAAACACTCAAGCTAAAAGAAATGGTCCAAAATCATGCGAATTACCTTCAGGGGTGCATCTCCGGCCAAAACTACGCATGCCTACATGAGTTGCTTTCACTGCACCATTGTTGTAAACCAATAAAGTTGGGAGGTTATAATCTGGATAGTTTGGTATACAGTCCGTGGATATAATCTTAACAAATTTTGTGGCAGGATATCTGGTTGCCAATTCTTCCAGGCATTGCAGAAGCACCCCACATTCTGGATACCTGGTAAAGCAAAAACATGAGTAGTTTGAGCACAAGTGAGTTTGGACAACTTCATGTCAAACGCAGAGTTCAGCAGTACCCGTCTTTATAAAGAATAACAACAACCCAAACATCAGGAGGAGCTTGGGAAACTTCCTTTACGAAATCTGACCCCGAAATTGGAATCACTGTTCCAAATTTCGGTACTTTAGCTGCTTCCTTCATCTCTGCCAACCTCTTCTTCCTATCAACACATAAGCACACTTCATACTTCAGTGCAAGACGATACCATTCAAATTTTGTTTCTCAAAGCAACAAAAGTGGGATTCCATTTGAAAACGAAGAGAAAATGCAGCAGTTTGAAGCTCATGCGCAGGCAAAAACACATATCACAAAAGACCCAGAAAAGAAGATCCTAAAAAGGATGGACTTTTATGATTCCCATCACATTTCGATCCAATCCCTAGCTTTTTCAAAACCCAAACAGCCCATGGAAACATAAAGCTATATTCAATTCGAAGGATCAACAAATCCAAAGGGGAGAACAGAAGAACACCTGTACTCCTCTAAAAACCGATCGTCATCTAGATCGTCCTCGAGGCCCTCAAGCTCTTCCTGGGTTTTGTTGTCGATCCATGACTGGTCTTTGGGGAGTGAATCTTGATCCGGAGCCGGAGTGAAAAGTGGAGGCTTGAAAGCTGGTGCCTTTGGCGGTAAATTACCAAGTTTTCTCTGTATATCGTCCCACTGCGTCGACGCTCCTTCCACATCCTTGTACACGAAGTGATAGTCTCCCATCTAGCTCTCTCTCTCTCTCTAGATCACTGTTTCTTGGAACCACTTTATCCACTCTAATCCTAGACTCCATTGTCGCCTCCTTGAAGCTCTTAAGGGGTTTATTTCCTCTTGGGCTTTAAGGACCCACTGACCTGATATCGAACATGGACGGCCTGATCACCATTATGTAACTTAGGCCTAGAATTGGGCCTTAACTAGACAACGAAAACCACAAAAAGAATTTGGTAAGATTAAAACAGTTTTTCACTTGCTCCTTCGCTAATGTCTGCTTCTGATCGATTGATCGAATCTTTGAAGCCTTGAGGAAGAAGGAGGAGGAAGGACAAGAAGAGTGAATACAGTAGAATCGCTAGTGACACAAATCCAGGGCTTATCTAGTAGCTCTTATGATCTTTCCGTACTACAAAATTGTTGGTTTATGCTCTTGCAGCCAATTTTTTTGTTGTACTTTAATTGTATAAAATTTGTTTTATTCAATAAAAGGCGTTCTTTATCTTTGTGCTTTTTAATTATTTAATTATTAATCATAAAGATAAAATCCCTGGAATAATTGTTATGCAATTAGAAATTATAATGTGAT
>JANVCL010000213.1:3111029-3139919 GCA_026546855.1 Erythroxylum incrassatum | reverse complement strand
GATTATAAAATAAAATCCCATTTGACAAAATCAAAAGCCTTTTTTGAAATCCACTTTGATGACATAGTTAGGAGAGGAGTTCTTTCTCTAATACCCCTTCATCAACTCTTAAACTACTGAAACATTATCCCCAATCATTCTACATTTTATAAAGGCACTATGTTATTAAAAATTAGTGAATCCAATATTTTCTTCAACCTATGCCAGAATTTTAGAAATTACCTTATATAAAAAGCTTGAGCATGCAATGAGTTTGAAATCCTCAAAGGATGTAGGGATAGAGGTCTTAAGTATCAAACAAATATGCGTTCTGTTTGTCTCCTTTGGGAGTATTCCATTAGAAAAGAATTCATTCGTTGTTCTCTTCACCATAGGGCCAACTTTATGCTAGGTCTTCTAAAAGAACAAGCTACTGAAGCCATTAGAACCTGGGAATTTGTTAGGGTTTATCTAGAAAACCACCTTATCTATTTCCTTATTCTGAATAGGCATAGTGATTAATTCATATTGCCCTTAGGTGATTCTCTTTTTAATGTAAGGGCTAAGCAATAAAGGAGAAACTGGTAATCTACAATTATAACCATAAATTAAATCAGATCCTTTTATTGAATAATTATAGTACCATCAAACAGTGTTAAAGAATAGATTCTATTTGCATTCTTTCTAGCCAATATAAAGTTGAAGAAAAACCTGGTACATCTTTTACCTCCTTTTATCCATTTAGCTTTAGCTCTATACTTCATAAGACTATAGTGATCTCTAGTAGCTGATAGCTATTCTCTCAAGAGTGTCTTCTCCTTGTTTAATAAAAGGTCATTTACCAGGCTTCCCAGCTAGGTGCCCCTGAGTAAGAGCTAATTCCTCTTTAGCTCTATCAAAAGCTTAATATGTGGTAGAGCCTTTTCTAATCATTAGACCTTTCATCTCTAGTTTATTTGCCATTAAATTTTGGACATTATAAATTGATGTGTGCCCTCATCTGGTGACTCCAATCTCCTTTGAAGTGCTTTATGAAACCAATATCCTTAACCAGGAATTTATTAAAACTAAAAGGGCCTCTCATTTCAAGTTTTCAAAAAAGATTCTCCACTAAAATTGGGAAATGGTTATAAAACAACAAATCCAGAAAAGTTGTCACATTATCAGGGAACTCGATTATCCAATCCTAGTTAACCAATGAATAATCCAGCTTCCTTTTTAGTGCCCATCTTCTAGATTGCTTATTACTCCATATATAATAGTGACCCTAAAACTTTAGATCAAATATTCCTAGTTTCCCACACAGTCACTGAAATCAAGAAAGAAGGTTTTTAGATTGAAGTGACCATTAGATTCAATTATAAATAGAGTAGAGTTGAAATATCCATATAATAATTAAGGCCGATTCACTCTCTTTTGAAATTCTATCAAACTATTTCATAAAGCCTTCCTTTAAAGAGCATGATTAGCACCATAAATCACGAAGGATAAGATTGCAAGCTTTGCTCAAATAAATCTCCATTTTAGATGGATTACTTACATTTCTATCTCAAAAACTTCAATGTCTACAAAATTAGAGTTACATCCTATGATAATCCTCCTCATACCATAAGCTTGATGATTAGAAATAAATTTCCACTGATTGTCCAATTCATTTAGGATCCTAAGATTCTCAAATATAATTTTAGTTTCCAAAAAAGCAAAAAATCTATGGTTTTATATTGAAGACAAAATCCTTTAAAGTTGATAGCTTATTAGGATGGTTGATCCCTCTTGCATTCCATGTAATGATTTTATTTAATAATAGGTTTATTTTTTAGGCCTTACGTTTGCTCTTGCTAGATTTCCTTTTGATAATTGATTAAAATTCCACATTTACGGCTTCCTCCTCTTTACTTTCACAAGAAGGTAAATATTTAATTTGTATCTGATTAAGTTCAATAACTTGCTCTTCAGTACTTTGATAATATATTGTTGAGTTTGTCCAAAACTTGCAGTTTATTCTAAATATTTAATTATTTGAATCTGATAATTTATTGAGCATTTGTGTATTTATAGTTATTCCTCTTCATTCATATGCTTCGTCTATTACCGTATTTAATTGTTTGAACTTCTCTAAATCGTGTAAATTAGTCAATTTCTATTTAGGTGTTTTAGGTCTTGCTTTAGTATTAATGGAAGAAGATTTTATTGTCATTAAAAATACGAGAAGTGAGGTTAAGAAGAAAAACAATAAAGCATTAGAAAGGTCAAACAGATTATATCTGAACTTTATGAGAATGACTGTTGTCGAAACATCCAATACTTCACAAACTGAAAGTGCTAAAGAATATCTTAAATTTGTGGAAGAACATTTTCATTCTATAAACAAGTCTCTTGCTGTTACACTAATGGCTGAACTCATGATCATGAAGTTTGATGGGTTGTGAAGCATACATCAAAATGTCGTATAAATGAATATTGTAGCAAAATTAGAGAACTTGGGTATGAAAGTTGATGACTCCTTCTTAGTGCAATTTATTATAAACTTGTTACCTCCTGAGTCTGGACTATTTCAAATTAACTACAATAATATAAAGGACAAGTGGAATGTTAATGAATTGTCTAGTATGCTTATTTAGGAGGTAACAAGGCTAAAGAATTAAGGAGTTCGTTCTATTAATCCTATGGGTTAAGAAACTAGTAAGACTCATAAGCCAAAGGCAAAGAAAGTTAAGAAGAAAGTGCACACTAAGGCAACACAAATTACTACTAATATAGAAGGAACGAAAGGCAAACAAGTATCATTCATATAAGAAAAAGGGACACCATCAGAAAGATTGTTTGAAATGTGAGGCTTGGTGAAAAGAAAGGTAAATCTAACATTTTTGTAGGTTCTGAACTAAACTTAACTAAAGTTCCTTATAGTACTTGGTGGCTCGATCCTAGTGTTACTACCTATGTTTCTAAAGTTATGCAAAAAAAATTTACCATCCAAACCATAAACCCAACTAAGAACTTTCTGTTTGTGAGAAATTATAAAAAGGCCCCAATTGAAGGTGTAGGGACTTATCATCTAATATTAGATAATGTTTATCATGTAGATTTAATACAAACTCTCTATGTACCTTTAATTTCTAGAAACTTAATTTATGTTCTAGACTTGATGAAAGTAGGTTTTTTATTAAGTTTGGTGATGGTTGTTTTAGTTATTTAATCATAATTCCATTATTGGTTAAGGAATTCTTTGGATGGTTTATATAAAGTAAAACTTGGTGATAATTTTTCTGAATATTTATTTTCTATTTATCATATCACTGGAACTAAGTGAATTACTTGTGATATAAACATTTGAGTCATATATCTAAAGAAAGATTAGAAATATTGGTAAAGAAAGAAATTCTTCTAAATTTAGATTTTACAAATCTTGATGTGTGTCTGGATTGTAAGGGAAAGCAAACTAAACATAGTAAGAAATGAGGCATAAGAAGTACTTAGTTTTTTGAAATTATACACACCGATATAGATGAACTTTTTAACAGTCCATCTTATGGTGAAAAAAAAGTATTTTATCACCTTTATCGATAATTTTTGTATGTTATGGATATGTCTATTTACTTGATAGAAATCACCCTTCAAGTGTTTGTAAATGAGGTTGAAAGGCAAGTAGATAAAAAAGTGAAAATTATAAGATCTAATAGAGGCGGCAAATATTATGGAAAGTATGATAAATCAAGATAATGTACAGGTCCATTTACGAAGTTTCTTGACAAACATGGCATTTGTGTATAATATACTATGCCAAGTACACTTCAACAAAATGGTGTGACAGAAAGGTTTAATAAGACATTAATAGATATGGTTAGTAGTATGATGACTAATTCCTCATTACCCTAAAATTGCTATGTATTTGTTTAATAGGATTCCTAGTAAGGCAATCCCTAAAACTCCTTTTGAGTTATAAACTGGAAAGAAACCTAGCATAAGGCACCTGTATGTTTAGAGTTGTCTAGCAGAAGAATGAGTTTATAATCTACATGAAAGGAAATTAGATTCTTGAACAATTAGTGGTTACTTTATTAGTTACCCAGAGAAATCTAAAGGATGTAGGTTTTATTGTCCAAACAGTAGTCCAAGTATTGTTTAAAAATGGTAAAATTCGTCAAATAAGGTTATATTCCATTACGTATAAATGTTCTAGTATCCACATCTATATCAAATACAATCCTAGTATTGGAAGAATAAAATGATCCTGGACACATTTGGATGAAACACCTCATAAAGAAACTAACTTACAAGAAATTGACATAAATGAACCACATGGGATATCTTTGAATAAAACTGTAAAAATAAGAAGATCAGTTATTTTATATGACTATATGGTTTATTTGAAACAATTAGAATTTGAATATGGCATTAATAAGGATCATGTTTTGTTTTCACAAACCATATAAAGTGATAAGTTTGATAAATGGATTGGTGCTATAAAAAATGAGTTAAATTCAATGGAATAAAACAATGTGTAAGACTTTGTTGTTTACCAAAAAGTTTTAAACTAGATGGATGCAAATGGATCTTTAAAATCAAACATGACTCAGAATGGTAATATAAAACAATATAAAGTTAAACTTATTGCCAAAGGTTGTACTCAAAAGGATGGTATTGATTATAAAGAGACTTTTTTACCTGTCTCAAAAAAAGACTCATTAAGAATAATTATGACATTACTGACTCACTTTGATTTAGAATCACATCAAATCGATGTAAAAATTGTCTTTTCTAAATGATGATTTCGATGAGGAAGTTTATATGGATTAACTTGAAAGGAATTTCTATAGAAGGAAAAGGTCACACAGGATGTAAACTTAAGAAATTGACATATAGACTTAAACAAGCTTCCTAATAATGTTATATTAAGCTTAATGATGTCATAATATCTTTTGATTTTTAAGAAAATATTGTTGATCGTTATATCTACTGATAGATCACTAGAAGTAAGTTTATATTTCTAGTTTTATATGTTGATAATAATTTTACTTACTACTAATGATTTGGACATATTGTATAAGACTAAAGATTTTCTTTATAAGAACTTTGATATGAAAGATATAGGAGAAATATCATATGTGATAAGAATTTCAATATTCTAAGATAAATCACAAAGAATGGTAGGATTGTCTCAAAAATAATATATCAAGAGATTTAATATGAACAAATGTTCAGCAAGGATTTATTTGAAAAAAAAAAGGATAAATTTAGTCTCCCGCAAAATCTAAAAAATGATGTGAAACATAAACAAATGAAATCTATCATATATGCTTTTACTGTTAGCAATCTAATATATTTGCAAACATGCACAAGAATTAGAATGCTAAGCAAATATCAAAATAATCCTACTATAAACCATTAGAAAGCTACAAAGAAAGTCTTATGATATCTTTAAGGAATAAATAACTATATGGTCGTGTGCAGAAGATCTAATCCATTAAAAGTTATTGGATATACAAATTAAAATTTTGCAGGATGCATTGACAGTCATTTGGCTATTTATTTATAACAATCTCTCCAATACCCACCGGTAATTTGAATCTTCTTTTCAAGTACGTAGAGAATTTTATAATATCGCGACCGAGAGAAGGGAGAAAGGTAAGTGATAGGAAAAGTTTGCTTCGTATAAAACCAAGAGAGAAATAAAGTGAAGGAAATTTATAGTTGAACTCAACAAAATGCTTCCTTCCCAAATTTATTATTCAAGCAAACATAATATGGGATTTATTTCGATCACAAGAAATAAAAGGCCTCAACAGATGAGCCTAATCTGAGAGAGTTGGGGCCTTAAGAGCTTTCACTTTCAGGCTTGTAAGACCAAACTGAACTGACGACCAGTTTTTCCTCGGCTCTCCTCGCGCTGTACTTATAGCAACTTTGTCTCCATTCATTACAGACTACTAACAAAGCGTAGTCCAATTGACGGCTGTTGCTAAGTTTTCCAGTTTGGGGGAACAAGAAAATAAATAGAAACTTTTTCTTAAGTGGAAGATAATGGGTGTGTGATGGTCCCAAGCTGTCCCCTAATTACCCCAACCGCTATTAGCAAGGGTACCTCAAAATCCAGGAGATGGCTGAATTTGAGTTGTTGCGAGTTTCTGCGTACCCAAAATATTGAAAGAAATGATGCACTCAAAATTCCAAAACTTGCTCAGCCTCATTTTGGAATTAGGGCTGCGACAATTTCTTTTCATTAGTGAAAATGGCGATCCTCAAATTCACACCAAGGCTAACCTTCCTAGGATTACGTTGGTTCATATTTTCTGAAATTTTCAGTTCTATTTCCCCCTTTTTTACTGCTAAAAAAACTGGCTTTTCTTTTTGATTTTCAGTAGAATCCAAGATGGAATTTTTGTTTAATCAAAGTGATGTTAAAAATTACAAGGGGGAGGGCATAAACGATCACATAGGTGTGACATGCAAAACTTGAACTGCAACATGACGGTAGAGATTAAAGAAATCATATACTTCAGGTAAAATTCCAAGCAAGTATGATAATGTTAGATAAAAGTGAAGCAGAAGCTTAAGCAACAGTCTGAGTTTATGCAAAACACTTTATAGAATTACATGCCTTCCCGTCCAACTAAGGGCAGAAGAGCCCCTTAAGGTTCAGGAGAGAGAAGCATTTTATGTTCATGCCACAACATATTTTCTTATAATGTCATTTACATATTGCCAGCACCAAGAAGCTATAATATAGTAGGGGTGTTTTTATGAGCAAGAAGGCAAATTTAGGCAGAGCACAAAAACTTTAAACTCAAAGCATCCATCCAGGAATGAAACCGTTAACTTGCTGTGCATGAGTTGTGCTGGTCATCTGGTCTGAACATGACGTGTTGTACCTGTGTTAATTAGGAACAAGCAAGAAGACAAATGAATCAATCAACAGACGATTTAAAGATTTCAGGGACTTGGAAGTTTGAACTTTACCCTATCTGCAAAGTGGGATTGCATTCTAAAGGTTGGAATAACCCTTGAGACTGAGCTTGCTGGTGACCATATGACATGTTTTGCTCGTTACCATCCCATGATGGTTGAAAGCTATTCCTTGCACTGATTTCATCCAGCTGGCAGGATAGAAAATTAGAATGAACTTGTTTCTACTTTTACATTACAGAAACAATACGAACTAAAATCGAGCGTGGAACACCATGAGGCCCAAAGGATGATGCTTATCTAATTTATCAAAAGTTGGAAGATACTGTTAATTTTTCTGAAATTTCATGCTGAATTATCAGGATCAAGCATCAAACTTGGTTCTACTACTATTTGACGGTGGAATCTTGAAGAAAAATGAAAGATCGTATCATAATAGCATCTATGCGGAAAGCTTGGAACACGTGCAGAAACCAAACACAATCCTAGACTCGTACATATGGACTGCATTTCAGCGTTAAGCTTAATGGATTACCTTAATTGTCAAAGCTCTATTAGCTTCCAGCAACAATTGTTCCTGTACTCAACAAAAGCTATTTAGTACTTTAAGCAACATAAAAAAGAGTCATATAATGGTTGTAGGCGTACCTTATTTTGAAGATCAGAAAGTTGGTCCAGCATGTACTGGGTCTGCCAAGCGTTGTAAATTAACGTTGTCAAAACACATTACAAAAACAACAAATTCAGAAGAACCATGAAAAGATATAACTCAATTGTGGACTATATGGACCATGTTCATATCTGTGAGGCAACTAAAAGCTGTACATATACAACAACATTAGTTTGTTGGTCTTTGCACCAATCTCCATTTCTCATCCCCTCTGCATGCATTGGCTGCCTTCGCTCTATTGATTATCTAGACTTTGAAATCAATTGTCCAGGATAGACATGCTAAATTCACCCATTATATCAAAAAAATATAATTCAATATAACACCGTTAATGAAGTAATGTGAAAATAGTACTACCTATTCCAATCAACCTGGTCCTGGTGTGTTTGAAGATCAAGGAAATTTATGTCATATTGGCTTATATTTACCTTCTGAAGTAGATCACATAAAATGAAATTAACATGTTTTGTTTTCTTATTTTCAAAAAATTAAGAAAATACATGTTACCTTGGTGGACCGAACTTGCTTCAATGAGCCTTCTAATTGGCGCTCAAGCTGTTCAAGCTCCTTGGTGTTCAGAGGTCCCAACTCCTCCCCAAGGAGGTTCCTACGTACCCACAAATTTAAAACGTTCGTGGACTATAATCATCATATACGATAGAGACAATGCATCTACAGATTCATAGTAAAGCCAAGAACTGTAGATGTATATAAACTATCACAAGTAAGCCACCAGGCTAAAAAGCTAGTTATTCAGATTTCTTACGTACCTTTGAGTTCGCTGCAGGGCTTCATACCTGGTTTTCAGTTTTAGGTACTCCCTATAGCTGCTCTGTTACAAAAACAAAAAACACTAGCAGTATTAAAACATAACTCACCACTAATTTCTGACTTTCAACAAACCGAACAAGCAAAGAGTTGAGAACTTTAAATATTTAGAATATATAAAAACATGGATAATTATAAACACGTTTCTTTACTTGCTTATAAGGGTACAAAGATCGACGTTTACAATAGTCTAGAAATATTTCATTTCCATGGAATCTTTCTAGTTTATGATGAGGATAATTTCACTACTTAGACCTTTCATTGGATCTCCAAGGTGTTTAAAAAAAAACGAGTACAAGAATCCAGTATATGGGAGACGACATATAGTAACCGAACTAACGTACTTCGAGCTCTTTGGCAGGTTTATTGACTTCCACGGCACCGTAGCTGCACTTCTGATACCTTTCCAAAGTCTTGAGCATGCTGAATTAAGGACATAAAAAAGCAATAGCATCAATTAAAAAACATTTAGAGCATATTTCATTTTAATGTTGAAGATTAGTTACTATAATTTATTGTATTGGATAAACAAATTGATAATACAAGTATTAGTATTTGTCTACAATCTTTCATGTATAAACCATTTTAACCAAGAAAAGTAAACAATCAAACTCTTCACTCTCGGGGGAATATCATACCTAAGTTAGTGTGAAAAGAAAAAGTTCTTTTAAGACCCATTTTTTAGATTAGTTGATCTTCAAACTTGAGAGTGAACTTTGGAGCAATCAGTAAAATTGCTCCTTTGTGGTTAAAAGATCACAAATTAAGTAATAGAAACTATTTCTTTGTAAAAATATAAAAGAATAATTGTGTACATTATGAACCTCCTTAGATCCCCATAAAGTAGGAAGCCTTGTGCAATGAGTATTAATAATCTTCAAACTTACAAGAACCAAAAGAATGTATATTTATTATGAAATTGGGAAATAATAAATTAGAAATGAGCAAGAAAAATAATGGGTCCAATTAGAAAAAAATTGGTACATAATATTTCTTTTATTTTGCACAAATTTTGATATTTTTGTATAATCTAAAACGTTGTCAATGAGTAGGAAAGAGTGAGCTTAAAAAAGAGGAAGGTGCTTGGTTTGAGTTATTTATATTCAAGTAAATTATAATAACCTAGCTTGTTGGGTAACCCTAGCAATATAAACCAAACCGTAAACAAGAGACGAAGAAGCAAAAGAATTTCCTCTCAATTATTATTATACAGATAGAAGAAAATAAATTCCAGAAGGTAGATTGTAGCTTAGAATATCAATTTTTGGGTTATTAATTAAAGTGTCATTATCATAAATTTATAACAAAGAAAACAATTAAATAGTCAGAGCTGCTGCAGGTAAGAACTTTCTGCACCTAGCACAGTTGAGCAGATGGGATATAAACATGTTCTCAGGGTTTCGCATGTCTGTAACTCTCTCTTTCTCTCACTTTAAAAACCATATTTTACACAGAGGTTAAAACAAATTTCCGAGGAAATCAATTGTCTGATAAAAAACTGAAAACTCAAACATAATGAGTCACAACAAGTACTTCAATCTTTTTTATTTCTTTGCTTTTCATTCTCTCTCTCTCTTTTTTTCTTTTCCAACAATACGAATGAGAAGATCAACAAAAGATATAAGTGTTTGAGCAGGGTTCTGTGTTTGGAGCATGATCGGTGCTGAATTGCCGGAGATTCGGTAGATGCATCTATCGTCAAACCGAATAACCTATGGTTGAACTGAAAAGAAGAATCTTAAGGCGTCCTTGAGAACAAACTAAAAGGTTTTTCATTTTGGTTCAGATCTAACAGAGAACGTAAGTATATTATTAATATCGCAACTAACTAAAACCTAAAACTCTTGGAACTCAACTACAAGAAATTAACATATGTAAAAAAGATTAAGAGCAAGTAACAAAACTTTGAGGAACTATCAAAGTACGTATCAAGAAACAGCAAATTCACAAATTGATGAAATTGGTGGGCAAAGTCTTATCATCCCATCAAGCTTGAAAACGTTAATCATCACCCAATAGGGCACGAAGAAATTATTTTAAAATTTGTCTAGAAACAAAAAGCAGCTAAGAAATGTTTAAAGAACACAAGTACTGACAATAAAAAAAAGCTGAAATCCATGAACTAATTAAAAAAACAAGAGCAAAAGAACAGATCTCACAAAATTTTGCAAAAGGCTTAAGTTCACGATAAATATATATGTTGCCATACATAGATATAAGGAGAGAGACAGAGAGAGAGATGAAAAGGATCATACTTAGATGTGCTGCAGAACTCATAGAGCTTCCCACGATTGGAGAAGATGATGAGGGCAACCTCAGCATCGCAGAGCACAGACAGCTCGTAAGCTTTTTTCAACAACCCATTTCTCCTCTTTGCAAATGTCACCTGCCTGTTTATTTTGTTCTCTATCCTCTTCAGCTCAACTCTACCTCTTCCCATATTCTTAAAACCTAAAAAACAACTGAATTATTAAAAAGGAAACAAATCTATACCCTTACCTCACCTCTTTTTATTTCGATATAAACTTTTATCTATATTTATATAGGCTACTATAAACAATCTCTTAAGCAAATAACTTCTTTTTTTTCATTCAACCTTTAGTTTGTGCACTTCTTTTCTTCTCTTGGGCAAAGGGTTGATCTTGCTTTAATGGGTCAGGCTCAAAGCTCACCAAAAATGTGAAAAACTAGAGAAACTTCAATACTTAGAAGAAGAAACCCTAGAAAGAGAGAAATTCTATGTGGAGAAGGTGAAACTTAAAAGAGAGGCGACGTTAGTTTCTAGAGACAGAAAGCTAGGAATATGTAAGTTAGGGGTTTAATTTTCCTACTACTTCGCTTCTCTAACCTCTCTGATCCTTTAACCTCAAAGTTCTCTTCTTTGTTGCTTTCAGTCTGAAGAGACCAGTAGAGATGGAGAAAATGAAGTTTAGGGTTGGGTTGTTTCTTTCTTGTTTCATATAAACCTTCTCTAATTTACTGATTTTACTGTTCTTTATTCTTGGCATCGTCATCTCCACGCACACGCCAAGTTCGTGCCTCACACGGCATTGCATTGTCCACGTGCGGGATAATGTTTGGACACATAATATAACGCGCCTTCTCTGGAGAGTGGTCATTACTAATTTGCGTGCAAAACTTTAATATATGGATTTTGTTTGGGTAATACTTTCTAGTTGTCTTCAGAAATAGCAGAATGTCGTCACTTACCTTAAAACGGATAGGCACTTGTCACCTTCTTATTGGCGCAATCAATGACTTCTAGATTCCTGTTTTGTCCACCTGATAAAGTATAATGCATTTTAGGGAGACCCTAACTGAATGTTGTTGTGGTAGTTTTTATGTTAGCTTGTCTAAATCATGCAGCACTTTTAATTTATCACATTTTCATTTCATTCTGCTATGTTCTTGATTTAACTTCATCAAAAAGTTAAATCAAGTATTTCAAGTGTAATTTTGGTCTATTAATGTAATTGCTCATATTTTTCATGAAAGGCGTATAATTCAATTGTGTGCATCTTTTTAACATACAACACTTGGTATAAAAATAACTTTTCACAGAATTTTAAAATTTTGGAGGACTAGTAAGTATTAATTTTATCATCTTTATATTTAAATGATCAAGTTTGAACTTATGATTAATGTTTGAGGCTGAATTTTGATATTTTTGCCTTTTCTTTTCTCATAAATTCTTGTTAGGAAGTTTATGTTCTAGAGCTCACTAAAAAATTGTTTGTAATTTATGATGAATAAGGTTATAAGCAGGGACGTGGCTATTTGGGGGCCAGTGGTGCACTGGGCCTCCCAAAATTAAAAAAATAATTATTTTATTTTTAATATATATACACACACACATAAGGGCGGAATTATTTGAGGCTTGGTGGTGCATTGGGCTCCTCAATATTTAAAAAATTAAATATTTAGACCCATCTATCTTAGGTTTTTGACTCTGTCACTGGTTATAAGGTTCTTTTAATTAGAATTTACGGTGTGCTTGGTTCACTTGAAGAAATAGTAGTAAGAATTATAATGAATATAATAAAGAATGGAAGTAAGAATATGGAGTATTGCTCCAAAAGGGGATACAAAAATATTGTTTGTCTAGTCATAATATATTACCAATTATTTGTTTTCATTCCTTACCCATTCATTTATTTCCATACCAACTAACGAAGCACCCTTTAGACTTCAAAGAAATATTAGTGATAAATTATTAAACGGATTATGTTTTGATTTAAGAGAGAGAAAAATAATTTATTTATATTTTTGGCTTTATGAAATGATGTAATATTTGAGAACTAATTATTATATATTCAATATGTTGGTATGAAATTATTTTTAATATATGTTGGTTATGATAAATTTCCATACATTTATTATATTTTTTATGTAAAAGGAAAGAAATTCGAGAAAAAAACTATTTGGCACAGGAAAAAAGCATCTTGAAACTACGTATATTCCTAATTGAGTGGAAGAACTATGCGCTTACCAGAAATCAGCAAGACACGGCATGAACAGTATATTCCATTTCTGTGGTGTAATGATCAGTCTCCCTCCTTGTCAAACCTTTTCTTTTTTCACAACTGAGGAAAAAAATGTCTGATTCATCTCACTTAGACAAATATATATAAGATTAACTGTTTTTTCCTCTCGGATTTCTTTAACTTCAATCTATTTCATGCATTTTGACAAATTATAAAGCTTAATATTGCTAATATAAAAATATTATATTTTAATCTTAATTAGATATTGTAACTTATAACCAATGTTTTAAAAATCGAACTGAAAATTAAACTGATAAGTCAAGAGGTTAAGGTTTAAAAGATTCAACTGAAATTAAATCATCATAAAACTGAATAAAAATTGAATAAAATTAAAGAATTTGAAATATGATTAAAATAAACTATCCTTACCTATGGAAGAATTTGAAGTTTAACTGGAAAAAGATATTGTTAAATTAAAATTAATTGATTTATTTTGGTTTATAAAAACTTGATGTACAAAAATTGATCGATTAAGTAATAAAATACTGATCAGTTTTTAAAAACAAAAATTATTAAAATAAATCGAATCGAAAATTTGAAAACCAAACTAAAAATTGAACAGTTCAAAATTTTTACGATCAAACTATTCGAATCGATTTAGTTTTTTAATTATTGCTTGTAATGGAGATTTTATAGTAGTTACAACCTAATGTGATATAAAAACATAGTTATGATGCTTCAGTAAGCCCTATTGTGGCTCTTAATTGATAGATTTGTTATAACCTAAAAAACCAATGGTTTCCTAAAAATTTTAGTTTGTAGCCCAATGGATGATAGCATTATCGATTTATGCACTTGCACTCAATTTTTTGGTTGTAAATGTATTTGTATGACATTATTTTTATTCAATAAAAAAGGCATTCTTTATCTTTGTGTATTTGTTAATTATTTAATTATTAATCATAAAGATAAAATCTCTGGAATAATTGTTATGCAATTAGAAATTATAATGCGATTATAATTATGATATTCGAATTGCATTTAGTATTATTCCTAAAATGTTCTTAATCATAGTTTCATCAAGACAGGGTATTGATGAAATGATTAGACTAACACATGTTCGTTTCTTTCTTATGAAGAAAGTAATCAATCTCATAGATTAAATGTGGAGACATTTAACACAAACATGTGGGTGTTTATTAAATAATAAGTTCACTAGACTGACCCAATTATGAGAATCCCGAATAGAACATTACTTGTGTGTCTGTGGATTATCTCATTATAATAATTGTATAATTGATCCTTAGACTTAAGATTACCAAAGTTATCTCATATAGGAATTACTATGTTTTGATGCTACTTATATTCTACTGAAGTAGTTCAATTTGGTATAGTATGAACTATATGGAGATAGTTAAGTAAATCAATAAAGAATTCGTTGTCCTAAAATAATTAGGGAGAATGTTTTGTCATTTTTTATTAGTAATAATTTTGAGAATCTCTGGCTAGAGTAAATTGAAATTTGAAATTTTTTTTTCAAATATCAATTATAAATCATTTACTAAATAACAAGAATGAACATGATTGGATTATTTAGAGCAGAAAAAAATTCATACTTTAATTCCAATTGAAACATTAAATGACGAAAGTATTAATTTTTACATTATAACCATACATAGATAGGTTAAGTCAAACCACTTTGACATTCCTAATATTTGGGTGATTATAACATGTTGCTAGACGTCAATTATGATCTGTAATTATAAATTGTTTAATTAAGGAATTAAAAATAAATTAAAAGAAGTTTTAATTTATCTAATTATAATTATGAATTAAAATTATAATTTATAATCATGACCAACATATTAGGAACCTAATGGGTCACACATAAAAGGTCTATAAAGGAGAAAGTGAAATTTGAATTAAGTTGGACTTAATTGAAAAGTTTTAGAAACTTTAAGGGTCAATATGTGATATTTAATCTTATAAGGATTTATTAATAATTATAATTAAAGTTTGACTTTAATTGTAATTTTAATAAAATCCAAGGATATAAAAAATAAAATTTTTCATATAAAAGGAAAGATTAGAAAGAATGAGGCTAGCACTTCAAGGGTTTTTCCTCTCAAATTCGATTTGAGTTTTTTTCAAATAGATCCGTAGATACCGTTAGAGGTCGAACGTTTGAACGGCTAGTGAAGTTAACGTTTTCGGAGAAGTAAGAAATTGTATTGGAAATCAAGAAAAGGTTAATTTTATATTTCAAATTTAATTATGTTAAAGTTGATTATGTAAAAAAATTTTAAATTGGTTCCGCTGCGTCTACTCGATCTTCGCGTATATTTTACAACGAAAATCACCTGAAGCAAGCTGAGGACTTGCTCCGTTGTGAGTCGACTCAGTTGCTTTCTTTTCTCCACCAAATCGACCCTTCTATCCATTCTTCCGGTTACCTTTATATTCTGTATGTTTCTTCTTTCATATTCTCTCGTTACCTCTATATTCTGTATGTTTCTTTTTTCCTCTTTCTGTTTCAAAGTTCTGAACTTTCCATTTCTAGTGACTTGTATGCTTTTGGGTTTACTTGTTCATGATTCTGTGCTCTCTTTTGATTTTACTTTTCGGTTGGGGAGGAAGAACTGTGGGAATTGGTTAGCTTTAACCCATGGATGCTTGCTGTCCGTGGAGCAGATAAGAAAGGCACCGGATTTGTGTGCTTGTCTTTACTTAGAATTTGAATAATTTGGCATAATATATTGTTTGAACATGCATTTGGTTCGTGGTTCCCTTGTTAATTACTCTTTTTGGCTTTCGCAGTCATTGCTGTTTGCAAGAGGTTCAAAGAGCAAGTTATGATGCTTGAAGCGTCTATACGGGGAGTGGCTCCACTGCGAGCAGCAGTGCAAAAAGTTCAGCCCTCCTCTGAACATTTGACTCCGTTGCATCCAGATTTTCTTCAACTTTGTTTGTTGTCTCCAAGTGTTATAAAGCAGGCCTTTCCATTCTTGAGGAGAACATCTTTGAGGTTGATCAACCAAGAGACTTCTTTCTTTATTGCTATTATGGGTAAGTTGCTTTTGCAAGTCAGTGCTTGTGTTCATGGCATCTGATAACGTTACTTCAATTATTCATAGCATTCTTTCAGTCGATAACTTCTTTGACTTGTGTTTCATGTTTGATATTACAGAGGGATGACATGCATTGGGCAAAAGCTTTTTCAGAAAGCATTGGAGCTTCTACACAATGTATGCTATTATTCGCTTATTAGTTCAGCCGTTTGATCTTCTGACATCATTTGATATATTCATGTTTTTCATTATGTCATCTTAGGTTGTAACTTCTCCTATGTCTACTACCATAAATGCGATTGCTGTCGAGGCATACCAAAAATATGTGTTGGTTTCTCTAATTCATCATGACTGGTATGCTTGATGAGTTCTTGTCCTTCTTGACAATTACATTTGTCAGCGAAATATTCCCTTGATAACTATTTCTCTTTTCTTCCTCTGGTTCTTCGTATATGGTTTATAATGATAGTCTTTGTGGTAGCAGTTCTCTACCAGTCTCCCCAAGTACACATCATTAGCAGCTCAGAGAAATTTAAAGAACTTTTGCCAGGTAATTTCTGATAAGAAACAGAGCGAATTGATCAAAGTTATCTATTGATGGTTTTGTTGATTAATAAGTCAATTAGCTGGCTCAGTTGTTGAGAATATTCATAACTGGCCATTTAACTAGTTTTTTAGTTAGGAATAAAATCATGGAGGCCTCAATTGAATGTGTTCACAATATCTCCAATGCCATACATTAATTCTCTTCCTATTCTATGTAATGGTATGTCCTAGCCATTTTGCGTCTCTTTCGGAGATAATAACTGGGGAAAGAGAGTCACTGCTGAGATTGCCAGTTTGAACATATTATACACCACACTGGTGGAACTAAGTTTTTAACAGCAAATTTATCTTATTTTACCAGTTTTCTGTGCTGGATCTTTGTAGTCAAGAAAATGGATTAAACCTCTGTCTTTTACTTTGAAAGTTTTTATTTTGATGTGCAATCTTTTGTACTAGTTTGGCTGAGTTTAGTTGAGCCCTTTCTTTAATACAGTACTTTGGTCCTTGAGCAGCCATAATTGAATTGGTGACAAGTTATGGTGCCGAAAAATTTTCAGAATTGGAATTATATGTCGAGACGAACAGAGAGAAGTTTGAAAGTGTGAGGCCAAAATCACATCTTTGAGATTACTTCTAAACAGAAATGAAATTTTCACTGGGTTCCTTTTGTCTTCTTAAAAGTGCTTTGGATTCCTTTTCAGGATAAGAATCTAGGACTGGCGAAACAGGTTGTATCATCCATGTATAAAAGAAATATCCAGAGACTGACTCCGACATTTTTGACTTTTCCCTTCAAGATATAGCCAACACAGTGCAACTCGGTAGCCCTAAGGAGGCAGAAATGCATGTACTTCAAATGTTAGTTCCTCCACTGTTTCTTGCTGTCAATTTCCGCCACTGTTTCTTGCTGTCAATTTCCTCTTGGTTCTCTAATAACATGCTAAGAAATCATACCCTGAGTTCATTCGACTGAATGAAAATAGAAAACGAACATAGCATTCACTGTTTAATGCTGAAGCTAAGATATTCTTCATGGAATTTTAGATTCAAGATGGTGAGATATATGCGACAATCAACCAGAAAGATGGTATGGTAAGATTCCTGGAGGATCCTGAGCAATATAAAACTTGTGAGATGATTGAGCGTATTGATTCCTCAATTCAGAGGTACAGTCACTGGAATTTGCTTTTTCTTGGATTATGAATTTGCATCATGTTTATAACCAATGTTCAGGCTGCTAGCTTTGCATACAATGTAAGTTCAGGAATTCTTATTTCCATTTGAACTCTTATTGAATAAAATTTATGATTCAAATCAAAGAGAAAATCACTTGATACTATATTTTTGCAGAAGTAGAACCAAGGTTTCATAGTACTGTTAGTTATTTGCATGTTAAGTCACGATTGTACAGGAAATATAAATTTCCTATCATTCAACATATGGGTGTATTGTTGATCGCTTATTTTCAAGGCTTTGCAGATCAGTTCATAATTATGTTTACTTCTTATTTGTGCATTCTCCCAGATTGATAAACCTGTCAAAGAAGCTGACAGCAATGGACGAACTAATGTCTTGTGATCCTTCATACATGGCAAAAGTAATCCTGTTAATTTCTCTTTTTAATAGATACTAGTTTAGAGTATTTAGGGACCTTCAAGCATTAATCACCTGGGTCTCATGTATATTGCAGGCTGGAAGAGAGCGTCAAAGGTTGGATTTTGATGATTACGATCCTGTTCCTCAGAAATTTAACCTATAAGGGAAGCATCAGCTGCCCTCTAATAGTCGTACATAGGGATGAAGATGTTCGTTGGCGCCGTCCGTTATTTTTCTCTTGGCCTCCATGTTTAAAGAGAATGATGTTGCGTTTTTATACTTCAAAACATAAAATGACACGTCCAAGTAGCTTCATTCTTTTGATCAAGCAACTATCATTGCAAACTTTCAGATTAATGCATATCTAACCTTCCTCAATTGGTATCTAACTCATCATGCTTCTGTTTATGTTTGTTTTGATGTCTGTCAACTCTCGGCTTCAGCCTCGGCCTCGAGTATCTTTAACAATCAATGTTTCGTGTTCGATGCTTTATCTGAAGAAATTAACCATGCTTAGCATGTACTTTGCCTTGCTCTTTCATTTTACCAAGCAATCATTACAAATGATGAATGGCATTCATAGAAGAAAAAAGTTGTAAAATTGACTAGAAGCAAGGAAATTTCATTAGGTTACCAATTGTCAGAATATGAGAATATCTGAAAAGAGCAAACGCAGGTACTATGAAACAATGCCATGGAGATTAATAAGCTGCAAATTTTGATTCATAAAAGATTTTTGGAGTTCCTGAGACGAACAATCATCAAGTGGATAAAATGTTCAAAAACAACTCTTCTTCCGCTCTTACTATCAAAAACAAAACTACCACTAGCTCGTACAAGATTTACAATGGAAGATTTGGAGTAGGAAAACAGAAACAGAAGCTTCAACTTCTACCTATTCCAACGTATTAAAACTAAAATACAGAAGAAACATAAGCAATTTATCGTACCTTTGCCTTACATGAGAAAGATATGTCACTTAACTCTTGTGCTTCTTTCCTTACGTAGCATGTGCCACTCTTGGAGCACAGCACTTTGAAGAGCCATATGCTCAACTTCTTCTGCTGTCAGTTTAGACAAGGTTGCAGGTCCTTTAGGTTTGTCATCTTCTTTACCTTCTTTCTTTTCCTTTTTATCCTCTTCTTCGTCGTTGTCTTCCTCTTCATCAGATTTTGGACTTTTAGGCTGTGGCCTGGCTGCTTTTAGTAACGCGATGCGTTCCATTGATATCCTAAGTTTCTCAACAGCAGCCTCCTTCACTTCATCTTCAGGCATGTACTCAACACCCCCATCAGTAAGGTCATCTAACCAGCCCTGTACATCTGATTCGATCTCCTTTGCGATCGATGCATCAGATGCTCGGACAACAAATTTGCACATCATGGTTGTTGTTTCATCGCCTAGATCAACATTTCTGCTTACTTCACTAGCCCCAAAAACCATCATTCCCAAGAAGCCCCCGAACCATGTTTTTGCAGCATAACAAAGCTGGTGACAGCAAAAATTATTAATACTTTTACAAAGATAGCTTCTGGGAGCCATGCACTCACGCAAGTTACAAACATGAAATAGATTTTATAAGAACTTAAATCAGTTTCAATCACCAAAGGGAATGTCATTTATATTTTGAATATTTCAGGAATTTTTCAAGTAATAACTGGTGAATACTCAGCATTACCTTCTCAATTGAAAGAAAGGTCTAAGAAAAATGCAAATGAGTAACTTTTCTAGATAACAAATGAAAGAAGATTTGTGAGACCATACCTGAAAACCTGCCACAGTGCGGATGACATGTGAGCAAACTCTGTGGAACGGCTTTGAAGACAAGGACTTCAGTCCATTAAGGAAAGGAGAAGAACCATACTGTTGTGCAGCAGTTGCCTTGAAGCCACTTCCTTCGTACATGTATGTACCAGTACACTCTACAACAGAGGGTAAACTAGGCCACAAACGGAAGAATTCGACAGGCGAAATTTTGTGCGGCAAAAGAAGCTCAGTCAGAGGAATTTTGTAAGGCTGGCACCTAAGAATTACTGGTTCTCCTAGTTCAGGTCTCAAGCTTCTTTTCTGCCTCACAATTTGTGGATCCTCTTCAGAATAGTCACCATCATAGTCTCCTACAGCACCACTTCCATAAAATGGGTAGTACAGAACTTGAACCCAAAGAGCACACCTTTCAAAGTGTGATACACCAACTGTCACACTGCAGAGCACTGGATCCTGGGAAGAGAACATTGAGCATGTGCTACATGGATTACATATATGCCACAAAAGTCATTTCAAGAATATCATACACAAAGAGAACATCAAAAATGTGCGTAGTGATCAAGAAAACTAAGAAATTTGAACAAAATATGGATCTTCTAAATATTAGAAACAGTACTTGGGAAACAAGATTACGCAGTTGCCGCACAGCTTGAGGAGATCCATCCATATAGTATAATGGACCAGATATCCCAACCCGAATATCCACTCGATTTAATTCAAGTTCAGTCAAGTTTAACACCTGCATATGTAAACAAGATAATGAAAGAAAATTCCAACATCATGAATTGAGAACACCAGCACTATAGCAACTACTTTACCAATCAAATGAACAAGAAATTATTTGCGTAAGGCCCTAATCTTGGAGAAATACAACAAAACCTAAAGATTCATCAGACAGCAAGAGCAATTGTCCAAGGTATCCATACAACCATAATATTAGCATGATGTCCCCATCCCCCTACCAAAAGAATTTTACCAGCAGCATAGTGTACATAGCTTTGCAATCTAAATAAAACCAGACACAAACTACCTTGATATAAACACCTCAATCAAAGATTACCAAAGGGAAGAAAAATATATATAATCAACAAAGATATGGAAGGAATTCTGGTAATGTCACAGCAAAGAAACATATATTTAGTCAGTCACAGTTGCTTCAAATCCTTTTTAAGCACTCTAATACTGCAGAATATGGTACAGCAACATAAAATCCAACATGCAAAAGGACCCAAAACAGTAAAGAGAAGAAGAAACTCTATATCTCTAACCTTGAGATGCAGACTGATCCTGCCATCACCAGAGTCTGCTAAATGATATGCTTCCACATAGCAAGGATCACTGCTACCACTCAAAGTACATGCAGTTGGCATAGCATTGAGCAATGTAGAGTCTATCCCTTTTGTCAGCAAAACAGTTAATTCACTAGGATCTGGCCTCCAAAGCTCCATTATAGCCCTATGAACCAATCCTTCCAATTTCCTATCCTGAGCAGCAGCTGCTTCATAAAACTGAACAGTAAGCTTGTGGTGGGTAAATGGGTAGTCTCCTCTGGCTTCACTAACCCCAGCCCACCTGACAGCAAAATGTCTTATCATGATTAACTGATAGTGATCTTAAAACCAAATATGTAAGGAAAAAGGGAAAAGAAAAGCCAAAAGGAAAATTACAGTGCAGAACTGAGTCAAGTGGTTAAATTTCTTGACAATTATAAACAATTGTACTTGGTAAATACAGAAAGATAAGTCTGAAAATTTAAATGGACAAAATGAGAAGGGGCAAAGGCAAAGGATTCTAACTAAGTAGTTCAGCAAAGAATTAGAACATCTCCAAACAAGACAACAGAATTAGGTGGAAAGACAATGGAACTTGTGTATCCAACTTCAACGCAGACATGAAAATGTTCTCAAACCCCTCATGTACCTTAGCATTAGAAGCGGCAATTGATTAATATTTTCTTATATATCAACTTTAATTGTTATTACCAAAAGACTCTAATTACCTGCTCTCTGCATGATCTTGAACATATTTGATCCTCTGCAATATCAAACGGCTTTGATGCTTATTCACAGAATCAGCTGATCCACTGTTTCTAAATTCTTCTAGCTCTTTAATAAGCAGTTGGGCAGCCCTAGGGTTACGTGATCCCAATCGCTGAGCACTTAGAAGAATTGCCTGGACATCTTGCAGCCTATTTGATACATTTGCAGATGAATCTGTGTTGAATAGGACCTTGTGAATATTTGATATGATGACATTCAGAGTATCCTCAGGATCATCAGCTAGAAGTGGATCTAACCCATCTAGGTTTATGTGTTCTGCAATTGCCCAAATAAGGCGGGCACTTATTCTTGGAGAATTCACCTTTTATATTGACAATAGATGATGGATGTCAGGAAATCATCTTATAACGTTCAACACAATTCATCGTGATCAATTGCAAATAAGGATGACCAATAAATTTACACTACGGGAATGGAATAATTAGAACAAGTGATGGGAGAAAATGAACTTCAGATAAAAGAACAACAGAGGAAATAAACAGATACTTTGTGATTGGTATCATTGTTAGCCTAATCATATCTTGGGTTTCAATTGATGTATAAGAAGCAAAGTCTGCAGGCAGATATCATACAGCATAGATATGCACTTACTGAAGGGCTCTCCAGGAGCGACCATGTGTTTTTCTTTTCAATAATATTTTTACTTCTTTCACTAGAAAAGCTCACCAGTTTTCCAAGAATGGAGCTTAGAACTCCTACTTTTGCACCAAGAAAAAAATTGATGCCATAGAGTAACACAAATGAATATTCCAACCAAGAATCTAGGTCACAAAATTGTTGATAATGGGAGTTTTGAGTTGTTCTACAACTTTAATTCATCTTTTTTTGGGGGGGAATGTAGACTTATTAGTATCCCTAAACTTGCAAAAATACTTTACACTTGTAGCATTTTCCTCCAAGGCTGCAAGATACACAACCTATACTGTCAAAGCAATCATAAATTGAAAAGTTTCTTCTGTTAATGTACATATGTCCCAAGATACATGATGAGGTAACTGTGCTTCATAAGCAAGTGGCTAGCATGTGAGTGAGAAATTTAACATATATACCTCTCGTAGATCTTTAACAAGTTCACGTTGCAAGTTCTGCAATCTTGTCTCATAAAATATTTGATCCTGAGAAGCACCATCTTTGATAGTTTTTACTCCTCCCCTCGTATCATATATATGGCACAGCCTAACAAGCAACTTCAAATAACAATCGATTGCATAAATCCTACCATCACAATCCCACTTAACACAAGGTCTACAAACTTCCACCACTTCCAGGGCGGGTTCTGTCCAGTTTAATGCACCATAACCAGTGCCATAAGCTAGAGCACCAATGACTCTGCTCTCCATTCCTGTGTTCTTTTGTTCAGACAAAGGCAGGGACAGCTGGAAGCAGCTTTCCACAAGTGATGCCACCAACTCTTCTCTAAATAAGCTTTTACTAGTCACACTGTTGAGATCATCTCGTACCCTTGCATCCTCAAAAAGAGAGGCAATATCAGTTCCTGGAACAGGTTTTTGGCCTCTTCGGATACTTTCTTTTGCAAAAAGGTCAACACAGAGAGCTGTGCGACAGATGCATGCCAAAGCATGCATACGATCTGATTCTGCCCTCAAATTTCTAACCATTAGAAGCAACCTCTTAAACAATGAAACCTTCAAACAAAAACTTGATGTAGTGAATACAAAATTAATTGATAGGTTAATATACAAACTTCTCGGAAGCACATTGATCCTAATTACTTGAAAGTGTTCAATACTAATTAAGAAAATTGAACAACCACAACAAGCTTTTATCCACTGAGATCAAACATTTTTATAGTTATGATCCCATTTCCAAAGGAACAATAAAAGAAAAGTAATTTCTACGATTATAACATTTCACACAAGTTAACCAAGGAGCGCAATGAACTACTCCTCGCTATGATGTTTCATTCAAAGTAAATAGCAAACACTGGCATTTTGCAAAAAGTCTTCATTTAGACAGAACAAGAATCAAATCAATTACCTGCATATGAAGATCAAGGAGGTGTAGATTAGTCACGACAGCTCTAACAATGCTCTCTCTTGCTGATGAAAACTCCTGTCTATCCCAGAGTGTCAAAGTGGCAATAATAGACTGTGAAGCCCACTCCGGCTTGCCTCCAGGCACATCAGCCAAGTACAACATATTAATCCCCACCTCAAAAATCAAAGCGGGTTCCAATGATGAAGCCAAGAATGGTGCCAAATGCGTGACAACATCTGAAACGCCTATAAATCTCTCTGCATTTGAATCCACTACACTGTCATTGGCCCCTCTAGCCTTAGAGAGCTTCTTGATCACCTCCATCTTCCCAGAAGCCACTGCCTTAACTGCATATACGATCGGAAATACTGTTGCCCGGAAGCTTTCCACTGGTAGAACCAATGATCTTGACATCAAAGCCCTCCTCTTGTTCCACACAAAATCCACCATTGAAGAAACCCAATTGGACCTAATGGCTAATGAATTCTCACTATCAACCAACTTATCCCCAGCTAGCCTACTCATCCTCTTTGAATCAAACTCCTGAAACAATCTTCCAACTGACTCAAACGCCACCTTTGAAACAGCATCAGACCTGTCCAACATGTTCTGTCCGATCCTTGTCCACGAATTTGAGACCTTGTCCAACAAATTAACGTTGTTCTCACAAAGAATAACCACATCATCTCGCGCCAAAATGCATCCCAATGTTTCAGTAATAGAAAACCGCAAATTATCGCTCGGAGAATCGAAACAGGCGGAGATTTCAGCATTGGAATCGGTGATCAACTTAGAGAGGGCATAGTACGGCATGGCCGCGAGAATAGAAATGGCGGCGGCAGTGACATCGGGATCGGGGAAGTGGAGATCGGAGCGAACGCCGATGCAGACAGTGTCCCAGAGATCAGCAGTAAGACGGGTCGATCGAATTAAGTCAAAAGCAAGCTTTTTGCATACAGCAGAGGCCGGTTGGGCAACGATTTCTTCGACGGCTGTCTTGGCGATGACGGAGATGTCACATCCGGCGGCAGACTGCTGGAGGGCTTGGAGGAGTGCTCCCGATTGGCGGAGAGCATCATTGGAGCGCAAGTCAGCTTGGATCTGAGCAAAGAGAATGTCCATCTTGGTCTACAGTGAACAGACCAAGACTCAAACTTTAACGAAGCCGAAGAAGAAAGGTTACAGCTTTTTTGTGTTAGAGAGTGAGACCGTCAAATTCAGACATGTGATATAATGGGAATCTAAGGAAGGTACTGTTTTGGGTCTCTGTGTGGGTCTTTGGCTCTTCGGTTTTGTTCTATTACTCGCTTGCAGGAGTTGTTCACATTCGCAGACATGAGTCGATCGTGGTGGTGGGTGGCGATAGCCGGTGGATTTGCAATTGGGCTTGCTTTCAGTTTTCTGCTCCGGCCTTCAAAGTCTAGACCGGTCCAAAAAAGGCGTCTTTTCACATGTATTTCAATATTTGGTCTACTACTCTTCAAGAAATCGGTAAAGGTTACTTTTTTTAAATAAACATAAAGACTGAAATCAACTAGTCTTGGTTGGGTATTGGATTTTTAAATAAAAAAAGGGCCTAGGGTTAAGGCTGCCCTGGCCCAATCCAAGCCTAAACAAAATTATTTTATTGGATTTTTAAATAAAAAAAGGGCCTGCCCAATCGAAGCCTAAACGAAATTATTTTAAGTAAAATAATCTCTTTTTTACTTTTAAAAAATTTTCGTTCAAGTTGAGTAGGGTCGAGTCAGGTTTGGATTGTCAAGACCCGATTGAGTTTGGGTGCCTCAGACCCAATCAAATCTCAGGTCAAGCCTGGGGTCGAGCAAAAAACTATCAATTCAAACTCTAACGTAGACAAACCTAGCTCGATCCTACCAATTATTATTTTAGATTTATCGATTAGAAATAGGTCAATACACACAATCCAACTTCGATTCAGCCAAGAAATAGAAATATGATTGAGAATAACAATTAATAGGGTGAGCTTTAGATCATTAGTAGAATGAGCTTGATTAAATTTTTTATGGTCAAGATTAATTTGATCGCAATGAGACCAAAATAAAATTATTTTATCTTAAACCAATTCAAAGAAAATTAGGGTTTAAGTAAGAAAATGCATTTAACCTAAACATTTACTATGGAGTACTTTCATCTTAGTTATTTAGTGTAAACATTTTCTTACTTAATTTAAATATTTTCTTGCAATAATTTGATTGATTTTTTTACGTTGTTATATATTTATTGTATTATTTATCTCATTACTTATTTTATATGTTTATTTATACGAATTTATTTATTTTATTATCTTTTATGTCTATTTATTTTTATTTTATTTTTAACTATTATTACTTTTATTATTTTAATATGTATATGTATATTTTACATATTTTTTAATGTGGGTCTATAAAAAAAACCTCTCTATTAATTAGGGTAATGTTGCACACTGTTAAACTCTCTCAGGCTTCATGTATCTGCGATATTTTCACTAAATTGTTGTTGTTGTTGTAAGTTAGAATTATCATTTAGAAATATTCGCTATCAAATCAAAGATTTAACGAAGAATTATACATATGATTAGGAATAATAATGGATCAAGTCGGATTTAGATCCTAAGTGGTTTGGACTTTGACCAAATTTTTTTGTAGTCGAGTCAAGTTTAATCTAATGACAAACGCAACTATGAATAATAATAGACCGGGCATATTCTTGACATGAATAAGTTCGATATTATTTGGTTGAGTCTAACCTAAAATCCAATCAACCTAAACTTATTTTGTTAACTTTAAATCAAATCAAAACAAATCGAGCCAATTTTACTAAAGCTAAGCACGTGATATTATTTTAAGATAATCATTAATTAAATTTAGCTTATTTTAATCCATTAGTAAAAGGTGTTAGTGTTTTTTATTTTCATATTTTTAGTTTATTTTTATACTTTTTTTATAAGTATATGGAATGTAACATTGCATTTAATTATTTGATTAATTGAACATAAATGACGAAGATATTACATACAATAATTATTTTGAGAAAGACTTGTTCTTAGTTAGTTGCTTGTTGTCGTGGCTTAAGCAAAGCCTCTTCTTAGTGTTGGGCCAAATCCGAGCCCAATCGATCTAAACAGGTTCTGCTCTTCTCTTCTCTACTTCTGCTCGCAAATCCTTAGCTCTTTGGATCTCGAAGCCGCGCGTCCTCCCTTTGACCTCTTCAATCTCCATATCCTAGGTTCTTTATCGCCATCCTCACTTCTGATCGCTTGCTCTTCTCTTTCAACTTCTTCGGTCTATCTTTGAAACTCTATTAGGGTGCTTTCTTTTTTGTTTGATCTTTGTGAAATTTTCTACAGTTCTGTGGCAATATTGATTGTTTCTGTAGCCTTCCTTTGTTTTCTGTTCTCTTGATTGTTTGAGAATTTTTGAGGTTACATGTGTTGCAGGTGTGAGCTTCTTGGACAATGTTAAGTGATCGAAAAGTGTTGATTTTTCTAGGTTCAAGGTGTTTTAGGGTGTTGTTGTTTTCTGGGTTTTGGACTTAACTGTATTTGTTAGTTTACCTGTTGTAGTTGGAGAATGTTTGCAACTCAAAATGGCCAATTTCTGGCCTGATGATATGGTGTCTTTTATGGAGAATATTACTACTGTTTATTTATGATGATTCACAAGTTTTGTCTGCCTTATTATGCTGACGATGATTAGTACGGATTTATTTGTTGGAATTGGTTTTGATTTTGTGAAATGGAAATATAATTTAATAAATGAATTGTAGATAACTTTGGAAAGGTAGCTCTGACACTCCAAAATTCAGAAAACTTGGATTTTTTATTTCATGTTTGCTTCTGTTAATTATTCCTCTTCTTGTTTCAGAAAACTAGGTAAGACGATTTTATACTGCAATGGTTGGGGGACTAATCCACCAGCTTCTGCGTAGGAAATTGCATTTACACTCGGCTGTAAGAACACTCTGCTTGTTTAGTTTAATGTTCCAGTCTCAGTCTATTTACCTCTTTAGTTGTTTGCGCTTGATTATTTGTTTATGCTTAATTCTGTGATTTGTGATTCTATTGTTTCATGTGATATGGGCCCTTCTGTCGAGACTGATTCAGACTTTAAATCATTTCCCGTTTATTCTATTCTGAGAGAACAGCTTGCTATTTTTTTCTTAGTCACATTTAGGTGTTGTAATTATTGTTGTGAATAGTTTGGATATCCTATTTGCAGGTCCGTCCAGCCTTAACTTCATTCAATTCGAAGAAAGTTGATGATGATGCTGCATCTATTGGTACGAAGTCTCTTAGAGCATTTGCAGTAGTTGGTGCTGGCGTTTCTGGCTTTCTTGGTTTTGCAACATTCGCATCTGCTGATGAGGCTGAGCATGGATTAGAGTGCCCGAGCTATCCTTGGCCTCATAAAGGCATTCTGAGTTCATATGACCATGCTTCGTGAGTAACCTGATCTTCTTATGTTTGTACGTATTACTAATGCTTTCCTCAAATGCTATCTTTACAGAGGAAAGTCCTTGATCAAAATACCTGCCCTCAATTCGTGAGCATGCATGACTTTATTGCAAGTTCAGGAAGAGATGTTTGGATTGCATATATTTATAGCTCTAAGCAATATTGCCATGGTCATGTGCTTGTTTCATTGATGGCAGCTAGTGGTGCTTGTAGATTCACAAGAAGCATGCACAGGGGAGACACTTCCTAGTTGATATAGGATATTAAAAGTTGTCCACAAGGCATTATTTTAATATTTTCCTAATGAAAATGCAATCTATCTATTGATGAGTGAATTTAACCATTTCAATCGCAGGATTCGCCGTGGACACCAAGTTTACCAGCAAGTATGTGCATCTTGCCATTCTATGTCCCTGATATCATACCGTGATTTGGTGGGTGTTGCATACACAGAAGAAGAGACAAAGGCTATGGCTGCTGAAATTGAGGTTGTTGATGGGCCTAATGATGAGGGTGAGATGTTTACACGTCCTGGTAA
>JANVCL010000213.1:3065940-3086121 GCA_026546855.1 Erythroxylum incrassatum | reverse complement strand
AACATTGAAATAAATAAAATAACTAATTAAAAATTTTGAAAAAAAGGAGAAAATGAGAGATAAGAGGGAGGGCGGGAAATTTTAAAAGTTTTTGAAAATCTTGTGAAAAAGCCCCCATATTTTGTAAAATTTCCGATATCGCTTAATATTTGGCCGGTATTTTGAATATCGGCAGGTACTATCCGAAACGGGTCGATACTAACTGGTATTTTAACCTGGTACGATCCATCCTTTATTTTGTAACGTTTTTGATCCGGTACATACTGGTATTCATAATACTATCTTTAACTATTCTTCTTGTTCTCTCGTTAATAGAATTTTGAATATTTTTATTCAGAAGTTTAAATCGATAATCTTCAGATTCATATTTTTCCTTATTTAATGATTTCAATTTTTATTCTATTTGTAGGGATATAATTTAAAACACAAGTCAAATTTTAAGTTACATTCCATGACATATTGTTTTATACCAAATACTATAATAAGAATTCACCCAATTTTCCTAATAGAATTCTTATAAGTATCTAAACATGTGAATATCTTTACTTTTCATAGATTTATTTTCCGAATAATCATATTATAAATTCACTTTACTTTCCCGCCAACCAAACAAAGCCTTAAGAATTAATTCATTAATCTATATGTCATATATTCCTTGAATGGGCTAATAAAATACACATTCTTATTACTGGGGCAAATAGGATGCTATCCCAGGCTTCTACTGTTTCCATCCAACTTTTTCTTTTCTTTTGTCTTTTTCTTTTTGTTCTAAGATTTTTTCACTTTCTTTTTATTTATCCTTTGTATGAATATAATTCGAAATTATGAATTTGACGTTTTAAGGTCATTCAAATATATATTTAGGTTTTGTTCAGTAACAAATGATAAAAGAGGTGAAAATGAGAATGTAACCTTGATTTTCCAACTTTTGCTTGTTTGGTTATTATGAATAGTCAAAATAGGAGATAATAAAACTATAATGAATTTTAAATAATATTGGACTTGTATTCCAAAAAGGAGTATGAATATAAACTGAAATCAAATATAAGAATAAGAGATAAGTAATATGTGAGTTTATTATTATAATATTATAAAGATATTCAAGAAATTTATTCTTATCAAAATATTATTATGAAATCCACATATTACAATATTTTGTATTTAATTTCTTTAACAATTATTTTATTTTGTTTCTTTGGCGCTTTATCAAGTAATTAATTTTTTTCAGCAAATTATTCATAATTATTTCAAATTTAATAATTTTATAAATGATTGATAAATACTTTTAATTATTTATTTATAAAGTGCAAAAAAATTGATTAATTATTTATAAAATAAATTATATAATAACTAAATATAAGTGAGAAGTTTTTCATTATCATTCCTAATATTTGATATTAAATAATAACATAACTATTAACTAATTTAAACTCTTTTGTAGTGATTACAAACGAAAAATGCACAATCATTAATTTATTCTTATTCTGACTCTCACTAATAATCACCATTCATACTTTTTATTAATTTTAATTCCTTTATTACAGAGTTTCAAACAAAGCCTTAAGTTGAAAGGAAGCCAAAAAAATTATGAAATATGTTTGTTTTTTCTTTGACCGGGGGATGCACCGGCGGATCAAGTGACTAATCCCCTTGCTGGTGGGAAGGCACCTCACAGGATGAGACAGTTGGCCCAAAGATTTAAAGTTGCTCTATACTCAAAGGCAAGGATCGAGCCCTTGACATTTGGTTAAGGGTGGATGAGTCCCTAGCCACTCAACCATATCCCTTAAGTTAAAATATACGTTTTTTAATTGATGGATAAGTAAACACAATCTATAAATGATTTTATTTAAATCATATGAATCCCATCATATTATAATTTTTTATATCTATCAATATTTCTTAAAAAACTAATTATAATGTCTCACGGTTTGAGATTAAGACAGGAGGTTCAAGCAGGGATCCCAATAACAATCGGCCATTAGGAAGATGAGCTAGAAATTTACAGGTTTGAGTTGAATTTTTAGGCCCATTTGTTAATATGACGGGGTCCATATGGACAGTCTGTGTTCGTAATCCTACAAACTAAAGTAAATAGGGATGACAATGATCCGACTAGGTTCAACCTAACACAACAATATTATTTCTGAAAAAGTTTTAAAAACTAATGGCAAGGAAGAGCCAATACGAGCAATCAGCTGCGGACGAAATAGTTGATAGGTTGGAGCAAACCTCCTCCCAAGTGGGTTAAATTAAATACGGACAGTGCATGCATACGCTTTTCCTCTCGCAGTGACCTTATTTGTGACAGTTCAGGGTCCTGGCTAGGCGGATTTGTGCACAATATTAGAAGGTGCTTCCCTATTTTCACCGAACTCTAGGGAGTTCTATCTGGCCTAAAACTTGCATGACATCTGGGATATCGCCGAATTGTGTTAAAAATAGATTCGATTGGAGTAATAAATATTCTAACATCCCCATCTACACGTTCAATGTCCCTCAATCTCCTTGTACTAGACATTAATGAGCTCTTCAGTCGAAATTAGGTCGTTTTACCCCACTATATTCACAAAGAAGATAACCGATGTGCGGACTGACTTGTCAAGTTAGCCGCTCAGTTTGAGCTAGGATGCACTATTTTGGAAAATACACCCACAGTGTACCTTTCGTTCGATTTGTTTTGAAAATTTTTCGGTCTTTCCTTTCATGTAAAAAAAAAAAACGATTGGTCAGCCATTTAAGCCTATCAGTTGACTTTGGGCCTAGTTGAATCAAGCGAGGTCCAATTGTTAAGCCTAAAAGAAAATTAACAGAAGGGTTAGCAGGGATTGTAAAACTAAATTGGAAGACCACTTTTAACATTATTTAAGTTTAAAATATTTATTGAAAATTTGAGGATAGTCACGAAAAGAAAGATGAATATGTCTCTTACTTAAAAATGGTAGTTTAATCTGTTTCCATCCAAATTAAAGTTAAAATTTAAAAATTAATTTAATTAATTGTAGATTTAATATTTTTAATTATAATAATTATACTATTAATTTAAAATTACACTGATATTCAAAGTTTAGTTTTCTCCGTTCGTAATACTGATCCGGACTGGTCTAAATATGATTCGATTATTCAGGATTGCAAGTTGTTGTTAGCACAAAGGCAAGATATCCAAGTTGCTTGGCTAAGTCGTCAGTCTAATGTCTTCGCCTACAAGTTAGCTTGTCATTCTTCTTCCTTTTCTGATTTTATGTTTTTCGATTCTCCTCCGGTTTGTCTTGCCTACTACTTTTGAGTCAGTGCAATGGTTTGATTCCCCCTAAAAAAAGAACAACAACTATTGTTATTACTATTTAGTGAAACTTTAGTGATACGCCATATCTGATTTATTTTTTAGATATTAAAATTAAAAATAGTAAAAATTGTTCAATCTAACATGATATTAATTAGAAATAGTAATTAATTAATTCTCTTAATTTTGTTGTTTGGTGTTTGTCCCCATATGATTAAGCAACTTAATTATAATTAGTCAAACTCATTCTATCCAATAAAACCATCAAATTATTACATTTTTTATAACTGACAGCTGTGATTCAATTCACGGGAGATACGCGTAAAGTTATCCAACGGTTCAGATTGCTTCGAGCGTGAGTCACCGGCTTTTAAAACCAAAGAACACTCGCTCAAGTAAGCTTAGACTGTCGCTCTCTTCTTCTCCCTAAGCCGCTCAATTTCTTCCTGTTTTTCTCTGGGTTGAACTTGGGGGGTGGCAGTCTAGGGTTTCTGATTTTGCCCAAAACTGTGGATTCGGGTTTGCTTTTGCTGATTTGGTTGCGTGTCCTCATTGAAGCTGGTTTCCGCGAAAGGTTTTGAATTTAGAGCTAACTGGTAAATTGTTTGTGGTGTTAGTGGGGCTTCTGTGTTGCTTTGTTAGTGATGATGGGTTTTTCTCTATGCAAGAGGTTATAGTTTTAGTAATCTATGTTGTTGAAGGACTTCCTTGAAGTGTAAAATTTGAAGTTATTGAGGATTATGTTTCAATATGGTTCAAGTCTCTAATAATTTCTTGTGAAGGTTGTTCGTTTAGAAAAAACAAAAATCGTTTCTTCCGGTGGGCCGATCAACATTGAGCCTTTGTTCTTTGATATTGTTATCCAAACCATTTAGGATGTTAGAACTTAATCAGCCAAATTAGGTGAATTTTGGAATTAATTAATCTTGTGAAATTGTTAGGAATGAAAATTTTCGAAACTTGTAGTTGAAGATAGTATTTTCTCATCTATTTGCTTTTCTTTCGTGTAATTTTCCAGAAAAGACATCTAAAATCGTACTACTTTGCTATACGAGGGGATTATTTTGTTGCTGTTGTTCATCCATACAGAGTTGTTTTTCAGGCAAATTCTATTTGTACACATCAGAAGCTAAGGAAGTATAGGAACAGAGTTTTGGCATAGATGGTTGCAAAGCGTGGGAAGTTTCCTGGAGAGTATTATCGAAGCAATTCAGAGACATCACAGGGGTTGGAGCGTTCTGGTAGCTCTGGAAGGATTGACGAAGTCATGATTGCCTCTGATAATTCTAGTGCTTTACCAAGGAATCGTGTCAATTCAAATTTTGTTAAGCAAGGAAAACTTAGTATCCCCAAACAAGTACTCTGTCCATCACACATCTTAAACTCTGAAAGAAAGACCTTAATACGGAAGTTGAGATTGGAACTTGAACAGGTTCAGAAACTCAGAAAGAAAGTTGAGTTACTGGGGACAAATGCTATATCAGTGTCATCCTCTAGCGACATCGCTAGTTGCAACAATGGAGCAAATGGTACCCAAGCTGCAACTTTGAGGAAATCAGTGGTGACCTCCTCTGTGCTGGGAAAGGGAGCTGATTCTTCGAATCTGGTCCATGGATTGAGTAGGAGTGCTTCTGGAAAGTCTGACTATGGTGAACGGGGTTTATCATCCAGTGCTATAAATAAAGTGTTAATGAAACAATGCGAGACATTGCTGAAGCGATTGATGTCCCATCAATATGGTTGGGTATTCAATACACCAGTTGACGTGGTCAAGTTGAATATCCCAGATTATTTAACAATTATAAAGCATCCAATGGATTTGGGAACTATAAATAAGAAGATAGGTTTGGGTGTGTACTCAACTCCATTGGAATTTCATGATGATGTGAGACTTACCTTTAAAAATGCCATGGTTTACAATCCACCTGGGAACGATGTCCACTTTATGGCTGATACTCTAAACAAATTTTTTCAAGTGAGATGGAAACCTATTGAGAAGAAGCTGCCAAAGGTTGAAGCCCCATTTTTAAGGGAAAAGCCAGCTCCAGATGAAGAGATGGGAATTGTTATAATGTCTCCATCTAAAAGGAGAAAAGTAACTTCTTTTCATGATGAACCGGTGGAGCCTGTGAAGCGGATAATGACAAATGATGAAAAACATACTTTAGGCAGGGAATTGGAGTCCTTGTTGGGAGAAATGCCTGCACATATCATTGAATACTTGAGGAAACACGGTTCCAGTGGATCAGATGCTGGAGACAACATGATTGAGATAGACATTGATTATCTTGACAATGATACCTTGTTTACATTAAGAAAGCTTTTAGATGACTATACCGAAGAGAAACAAAAGAAACAAGTTAGAGTGGAACCTTGTGAAATAGAGGTACCTATCCCTTTGGCTAATTCCTTGTCAAGTTTGAACATGTATATTGGAGAAATGATATCCTTTGTTCTTTCTTGCAGCTGTTAAATGAATCTGGCCCAAGCAATTCATCCATGCAACATGACAAAGGTTGCTTTTCTTTTCTGATTGCAACTATAGATTCCATCTGTCAAGATGCAAGCTTTTTGTTACCTATGCTTCTTGATGATGTACTTGCAGGAAATGAGTCTGATGATGAGGATGTTGACATTGGTGGCAATGAGCCTCCTGTGTCAAGCTTTCCTCCCGTAGATATAAAAAAGGATAAAGGATGTAGGAGCAGTAAAACCAATAGCTCAAATAGTTCTAGTGGTAAAATTAAGTTGTTATCCTTTAACCATATCTGTTTGCTTTTCCAAGATGTACCAGTTACATGCCTAATAGGATTTTTTAGAAGTAATATTGTTTTTTCATTTGAGTTTTGTGTAGTTTATTGATATTCTTCAATGATTTTGTCTCCATTGAGTTTTAATTCCTTTCTAAGAAAAAAATTACTGATCTTTATTTCCTATTTTTTTTAATCTTTTCCTCTTCTTTTGTTGGTTCTACTTGTTTTCAGATTCAGACTGCGGTAATTCCGTGGAAAGTGGATGTGATGAGGCAAATGTTTCAAGCCCTGCAATGGCGTTAAAGGTGCTGATAATTTTAATATATTTTACTAGATTTTGGAACTCTAGCTGTTGTGCTGGACAGGACGTATATCATAGTTTGCTAATGGTTAAGATTGTCTGATTTTTTCCTGTTCATTATTGTCCTTTAGTTTCCTGAAACTTTGGATTCTGGAGCTCAATTAGACAATAAAGCAACTATTCTTCACGAGTTGGATGGTGAGTACTTTATGCTGAGTGGCCTAGTTCCCCATCTGTCTTGGCTAATTTTTAGTTAGTGTAGAAAGCCGCATGATTTTTTAAAAGTGGGCTAGGGAATACGTGACCATCGGCTCTTTTGCTTTCATGTGATTCTATATAATTTCATCTAACAGGACGATGTAAAATTTGTGGCATTGTTTGTTTGAATACCTCCATTACTTTCTCGGAAGTTTCGTTTGTATACTTGTACTTTTTTATTTAAGGTTTTGGATTAGGTTTGGGGTGAGCCCTTTAGGAGTGTCTTCTGTGATTGAGCATTGAAGCTGCCATTGGTCCATCATCATCGTTTTAGAATATGTTTCCACCTATGTCAATGGAAAAGAAGACAAGTGATTGCATTCTGCCATGATCAAATGGACCGTTTCCTGTTGTAAATTTCATATTGACTGAGTCTGTAGTGCTGGAAGATTTCAAATAAACTTGCTTTTTTACTGTTAGATTTTTTTCGATTTTTTATTCTTTACACTTTCATGATGTTTTATATAAGCAATCAATTGTAAGTTTATTTGACAAAAGCTGACAATAAGCCCCTCATTATAAATCAAGGGTCAAACAGAGTGCACTGTTCTGCTATTATTTCTCATAATAAACAAAAATGAAAAAGATCATCTGAAATGAGGTCTCTACTTTATGCTTCGTATGATACTTGTTTGTACTTTCTAATCCAATATAATTCACAGAGTCTGTTGGCGATTTGGAACAGCTTGGACAGAGTTCCCAGCTGAAGCAAAGCTCTAAGAAATCAGATTCCTGCCATGATCGTAAGTTTCAGAATGCATTTAAAGTTGGTTGGCTACATGTTTTGGGTATCACATTTGCTACTTGTTTTGGGTATCACATCAATAATCTTTTCTTTCATGAATGATCTAGTTGAAAGTGCTCCAAATGAGAGGCAGGTCTTCCCTAAGAACCTTCACAGGGCGGCTTTGTTGAAGAAACGTTTTGCTGATATAATTTTAAAAGCTCGAGAAAAGACACTTATTCAGGTCAGCAAAATTTTTGTCTACAAGAAATGTATACTTTCTTTATTTCCATTTCCAAGTGTTGCAAGTTTATACCCTGATATCTATTTTATCTCTACTGGAACCAGGATGACAAGGGAGATCCAGAGAAACTGAAGCGGGAGAGAGAAGAACTTGAACTGCTAAACAAGAAAGGTTCTGAACTGGAGTTTGTTTTTCTACGATGCTCATCATATTTGAGTGGTTCTGTTGAAACAAATGTGCATGTGTGTACATGCTAATAGTTTTAAAGGTTGCTTATCCACAAATAAGTAGCATCTTGTGATCTGTTCAGAGAAGGCGAGGATACAAGCTGAAGCCAAGGCTGCAGAAGCTGCTCAAAAACAAGCTGAAGCAGCAGCAGCTGCAGAGGCTAGACAAAAGAGAGAACTTGAGAGGGAAGCAGCACGCCAAGCTCTATTGGAGGTAAGTGTAAATTTTTGTCTGACAGGAGTACGACCTCTTATGTTTTGTTATGGGTTTTATGAAATTGGTCTTTTCTCTGCAGATGGAGAAGACCATCGAAGTTAATGAGAACTCTCGGTTCTTTGAAGACTTGGAAATGCTTACAACTGCACCTTGTGACCATTTGCCAAGCTCCGTAGGTGAGACAAGCCCAGATATCTCTCAGGATTGCTTGGGTGGCTTTAAGTTTGGGGGCAGTAACCCCTTGGAACAGCTGGGTTTGTTCATGAAGGAGGAGGAAGAGGATGAAGAAGATGAGCACTTTAAAGATGTGGTTCCTGGAAATGATGTGGAAGAAGGAGAGATTGACTGAGAGCTTATGCTTTCTTATTCACAAACAAATAATAAACATCGCGTGTTCCATAAGAGAAAAAGGGAGGTTGAGTGTTGGAGACTGACAGGTTATCGAAGAACTGAGTTTGATGCGGGTCAGGAGGCATGGACAACCTGAAATGGTGTTTAATTGTAATAAGTACTACATGAGAAACGTAGGAGCAATTATTGATAGGGATGTCTGAGCTTCTTATAATGGTTGAAGAATGAGACTGTGGCCAAGAATTTTGAGGATGTTGCTGCAATGTTTTTCTCCATTTGTGATCCTTCCCTCCAGTTCTTCCACAAAAGTAATATTTTCTGATCATACTTTTGGAAAAATGCATCGTATATGTTAATGGAGGAGAAGACTGGAATTTGCAAAGCTCATCAACAGTGGATGCATATTATAGATAGTATTAGGCATAAAAATTTTGATGTATATAGACGAAAAGTAGTAGAACTTTGGTGGATTTATTGTCTTTGTGGATAATGTGATGGTTACCTTCTCTTTTTTATCGGTAATATATATATATATAATCTTTTAGTATAAATGGTATAGTTTAATATTGTTAGATTAATTTTGATTGAACTGATTAATCTAATGATATTCTTTAATATGTTTTAAAAAACTACGTTTTAAGGTTTGATAATTTTGGTTCCGTTTTGTAGCATTAAAATTAAACTCAAATTATAAACTTTACAATTAAGTTTAAAAAGTGGGTCTAATTTAGTTTAAAATAAATAAATGAATTCAATCTAAAAAATTACTTTTAATTTGGTCCTTTGCTATGCATAATTTTTTAATCTATTTTAATTTTGATTATTTTTATTACAAAATCAATAAAACTCAAAGTTTAAAAAATGGATAAAAAAGTCTAGAAAGCTATAATTAAGTTGATAATTTCTTAACTAATCAAACAATTTAGTAATCAAATAAAAAATATAATACCTTGAAAATATGGATGGCAAATATGGTCAGAGCCCGATAGGCCCACAGGCTGCCCTAAAAAGCTTGGGGCTCTTCTAATCTGACCGCGCTTAAGGTCTAACAAGAAGGTACAGAATAACGTTATTTTGTTAATTTAAAAAAAATAGAGATTAGGCCAGCGAGTCGTGGCTCAATCATAAGCTGATCATCTCGTAAGCTAATTGGGCCAGACCCAAGCTGCTGTTACCTTAGTTCGGCCCAATGCCGTTCTTGATTAAAAGTAACACTCATTTTGTTAATTTAGAAAAAGACCGATAAGATTAGGCCGGCTCGTCGAAACCCTATCTATCACAAGCTGATCAGCCCGCAAGCTAACCGGCCAGGCCCAAGCTGGCCTTACCTCAGTTCAGCTCGGACCGTTGCCATTCCTAATTATAATTAACACAAGTTCATCGGCTAGTTTTGGTAAAGTTAACGTTAGTAAGTTCCACTCTTCTCGAGTCCCTATCTCCTCGGAGCTCTCGAAATCCTCGAGAAGCTCGACGGATTTATCAATTAAATATAAATATAAAGATAAATAATTATTTTGCTTACAAAAACCCGAAACTATTATGTAAATATATCAACAATCCTTCTGCTTCTTCGACTCTCTCTGAGTTGGGTTCTCTGATGGGACTACTCAACTCTCTCCCAACTCTACCCCTCTTCTTCTCCTTCTTCCTTATCATCTACTTCGTCGCCTACTTCCGAGTCTTCCGCAATTGGCCTCCCTCCACCCGCCCCGAAGCCGCCAGCTGCCTCATCTCCATCTTCCACGGCACTCCCGCTGTCTTCTTCGCCTCCACCGCCATTCTCACCGACCCTCTTCGCGGCTTCTCCTCCCCCAACACCCTCCCCCAGAACTGCGTTTTGGACTTCAGCGTCGCCTACTTTCTCATGGATCTCCTTCACTATCTTATCTTCTACCCCAGTGACGTCCTTTTCATCGGACACCACTTGGCCACTCTCTTTGTGTTCTTGACTTGCCGCTACTTAGTTCAGCACGGCGCCTATGCTATACTCGCGCTCTTGGTCCTCGCGGAGGTCACCAGTGCCTGCCAGAACGCGTGGACGTTGGCAAATGCGCGAAGGATGGATAACGAGTTCGCGGCTAAGGTGTTTAATGTTTTGTCTCCGCCATTTTATGCTTTTTATTCTGTCGTTAGAGGATTTTTGGGGCCTTCCTTTGTGTACCAAATGGGGAGTTCTTACATTAGTGGGGTTGCAGAGGGGGTTATACCCAAGTGGGTTTGGGTATCTTGGTTAATTGTTGTGACATTGGCTATATCTGTGAGTATATTGTGGGTTTCGAATTTGTGGGCTCAATTGTATAGAGAGAAGAGTGCCAAATTGGCTAAGAAATTGACATAGAAATAGATACAAAAACGTGTATTGATGGCGAGAACTTGTATGGCTTTTGGGGATCTTAGTGTATACTAATACCATCTTTAATGCAAGCTTAGATTTTTATCGCTCTGATTGGTTAAAGAATTTTACTTTCTCCTCGGTGATCTACTTGAGAACTCATCATTTTAATGCAGAATGGTTGAAAGAAACTGTTTTTACATTATTGAACTAAAAATGTGCATTGTTCAACTTTTGGATTTTCATCTATAGCAATTCCTGATCAAGAGAAGAACTGGTAGGTCTTGGCATTGAGTATGATATTCCTTAACCCCCCAATAGGTGATAAAATCATTAGCAAGAGTCCCAGAATTATGCAGATCTGAGAAAAATGAAGGAAACAGGAGTTAAATCAGTGAGTCATATCAACTGTAGATGTGTAATATTAAGCCATAGTCCAAGGTGGACGCACCCAATTGGTCAACCAGGATAAGGAAAACTTCTTTGGTTTGTAGATTGCAAGCCAAATGATGCAAGGAAGCTGAAGAAAAGACAAACAGAGGTTATACACTAATAATATGTTGATTGCAGGATTATAATCGATAGACAAAATTCGATTTGATCAGATTGTGAATCAGGTTTGAGACGCTTAGTTTGTTTCAGCCAACATTTTTAGTTCCAAACTCGATCATACTTGAGTTTTCTATTTGAGTTGAAGCCCAGTGAGGATCAGGTTTGAGCCTGTTAACCTATACTGATTCGGGGCCAATCTGACTCGTTAGACCTCTACTTACAACAATGCACTTACAAAGTAGGTAGTTGGGGCAAAAGCAAATCCTCCAAAGAATCCGAGAAGACCACCAAAGAAAGGGAAGCAGATAGCAACAAACATGGTGGCAGCTGAAATCAAAGTTTAAGAATTTAAGGCACTGACTAGATAGTTGACAGTTGGTGAAATCCGTTTAACATGATAAGCGGACTCTACTTACCAACATATAAGTTACGAGTGATAAATCGGAGCATCCAACTAGGCTTGAACTTCAACTTCTTTACCAGAAGAGTCTCTAGCATGTCAAATACTGGCATTGCGTACAGCTACAACGGAAGAAGAAGTTACACAGTTATTAATTTAACCATCAAAAGTGATCAGTCAGACAGGAAACAGACTTTGTGGAAAAATCAGACCTGGTAGCTTCCTATAACATGGACAACGACGAACATATTAGCTGCAACAATAAGCCATGTCGGTTTTTCTAAGGAGATTAGAATGTTGTCTTCAACATTATTCCCAAAAATGTAGTAACCAACATGAGCAACGGGGAAATAGCAGAGGCCGACAACAATATAAGCTATAAGAACTCCTTTCCACATAGGTCCTTTTGATGGCTTCTCAGGCGTCGAAGGAATGGTTGCCTGTATCTCAAGCACCACATTATGGCCTGCATAGGCAAAAGCTACATCTCCCAATGCTGTCAAGAAGTTGAAGACTGTTCCTGAGGTGGATGAGGCTATGTAGCCGTAGTCAACATCTGGTTGAACACCCTTGTGAATCGAAGCTGACCATGCAATGGTGGAGTAACTACAAACATAACCATCCTTGTACTTAGTGTTCCATGTTTCTCAATAATCAAACTTTTAATATCAGCTGCACTTTATGGGGGATTTAGGATTGGGATTCTGGCCGGAATTGGGGCTTATTAAAAACAATTCGAGTTCATCTTTTCCGAAGACAAAATGGGTTCGTGTCAAGCAAACAGGTAGGTATATTAGAAACATACCTCAAAGACATGACTGCTGCAGCCAAAGAAATGCCCGAGATGGAGTTAAAGTTGGGGAGGTGAGCAAGAACGAAGTGAACGGAGGCAAAAATCATGATGAAGTAGGTTGTTTTGATCTGTTTGCAGTTATGACAGACCAAATCATGGACCTTCTTCAGTGATTTTCCTCCTGTAACCATGTAGACTATGTCCACACCAACCTCGCAGATCAGCTGCTGGGGCACAACGATGTAAAGCCCGAGCTTTTCACCAAAAGCATGTTGGCCAAGTTCATGGTACCGATCAAAACGTTTCCCAGGAACCATTTCATGCATCTCAACCATTTGCCATAGGGTATATAGAGTAATGATCCATGACAGAACCAGAATTACAACACCAGGACCCCTGAAATCACGATGCAAAAAATTCCCAGCCTCAGTGATTAACTAATCGGTTCAAATCTCATGAAACATGTCATCGATTACGAGTGTCCCAATGGAAATATTGTCTTGATCAGATATCCAGACCATCAGGATGTACAGATAGATCGTTTCAGGATTTCTGAGAACATACCATCCAAGATTTGACATTGCATATGGAAGACTGAGAACACCAGCTCCAACCATGGCAGTAACATTGTGGAAAGCTGCATACCACCATTTCGCGTTCCTTGAAGAAGAGATGGGAAGCCATTCATCGATCTGTTTTTGCTTTTGGTCTATTTCTGACTGCTGTGTAACACAATATGGTTTAAAACATTCGTGTCTTTCATCTTCAAGTAGAGAGAAAAAAGGACTTACACTGTCATAGTCTTCTTTTTCAGGTTTCTGATCTTGAATCCCCATGGAAGAAGATTCCCGCAAGCTTTCGAACTGCAAACAACTGAATGTAAGTGTTAAATTGTATATGAAACTTAGCTATTATAGAAAACTTCACCCTGACCACATTTAAGGATTTGTCCGCCCTATAGCTTCATGACAAAAAAAGATGTGACATGAAAACTACATTTGGCTAAAGATAGTCCTACACTGTACTATAACACAATAAGAAACAGCATCTACCCGGCTTTTATAGTTTCTTTCTTCTTGTCAATGGAGAATTCTATCTTCTTGGATTGGTCTCAAGTCAAATGAGCTCTCTCTCTCTTTTTTTTTTTTGGTTTACAAGGAAAGCAAAACACTTAAATCAGCACTCTAGGGTAAACTACGCCTTGTACATCTCGGCGGATAAGCTCCTGGACTCCAAACGGTGGCTCCCGAAGTATGTAAAGACATAAAAAGCCAGCAAGTTGGGCAAGGTCGTCGGCGCACTAGTTTCCTTAAATGAGCTCTTATTAAAAGAATCATGTTAATTAATGACTACGCATGGAACTTGAAATCCGTAGTAGAGGGCATCGTATAACCAATTAACTTTCTTCAAAACTTTCCAGCTCTATATTTCATGATATAATTATAAGATGTCAATTTAACAAAAAAGGAAATTAGTATATAACACTATTTATTTATTAGATTAAGATATTACAAAAGATTCTCAAAATAAAGTTAAAAGTTTGATTTTAGTTAAGAAAATTATGATATTCTACATGCTATTAATTAGATGATCTGTACACCACATTTATATCTGGCTATCATTTTATGGAATCCTTCACGTTATTTGGAAACATCTCTACTAGTTCGGAGTAAGCCATCATATTATTAGATCTCTCCAAATCTCGCATTTCAATAGATGTTGATGTTGTTGGAGTCATTCGAATGTTGACTTCTTCTTTGATCAAAACTTTTTAATTTAAAATCATATTCCTATCATAATTTTTTTATATTTACGTTCTTTGTTTTAAATATTTAAATATTTTAAATAAAGAACAATTATTATTTATTGAATTATTATCTACAAGATTTAGATTATGAATTTTCATATTAGAATTTTCCTTTAAAAGATTGATTGACATTACCATAGTAGGGTAAGATATTTTGTCACATAAATATGCAATAAATGTTGATTATGAATTGAATGTATAATAAATGATGATTTAGAAGATTATAGAAAGTTAATAAATTGCCTAAGTTTAGTGGGAAGGACCAAATTGGATTTTTTAATTAATTTATTTTCCTTTGTTATTAGATTTGCATGGCAAAAAAAAAATCATCAATATAAAGTTGTTGCTTTATGACCATAAGGTCACAGATTCAAATCATAAAAATAATTTTTTTGTAAAAATACAAAGGAAAGGTTGTGTATATTATAACCTTCCCAGATATCCGCACATTGATTATAAATTAATTACATTGAATAATGGCCAAGCTAAAGAATCAAATTAGAGCATATTAATGCGAACCAAAGGAATATTATATTTTATGGTGTTAAGGAGTTCTTAAAATTAGTATTTTGAGGTGTTGGCTGTTTATTATAAAAAAAAATTAATTTACATCTCTATAAACAAAAAGAGCACATAATTAAAGTTAAGGATCATAATTAATTGATAAATATGTTACAATAGAAATGACAAAAAGATTTATTTGACTTAAAGATAGCGGTCAAATTTAAGTTAAAATTTAATTTGAATTGTCCGAACTCTCACTTTAAAATGATAATATTATTTTGAACCGTCTAAATCCGGAACCTAATATAATCACTATTTGTCCAAACTTAAGAATTTAATAATTAACTTGATATTGCAAAGCATACAAATGTAATATTAAATAAAGATAATGAGACTTGTTTAGTTAAAGTTAATACTTAATAGCATAGTTTCTTAAGATTGATCATCTCTAATACGCTAATCTTGTTTGGCTGCAGCTTAGAAGAGAAATGAAACATTGTTAGAGAAAGCTCTATACAAGCAAAAACAAGAAAACCGCCATCAAAGTTTAACAATAATTGCACAATATGGGTTTCAAGATAACATGATTACATTATTCTAAATTCAAACCAGACCGAAAAAAAGAGTTTAATTTAAGTAGTTTGAATTGATTGTCTTTGTTGTTTGTTATAATCTATACATTTATGAACAAATATAATTAATAGTGACAACGTACTCAATATACAAGACTTTTTGTGTTGTGAAATTTGAAGAGGGTCATAATATACGCAACCTCTCTTTTGTATTTTTATAAAGAGATTATTTCCGTGACTTGAATCTGTGAGCTTATAGTCATAAATGAGTAACTTAACGAGGAGCAATTTTATTAATACATACATAATAAAATTCCTTATAATGATCCAAAACTTATTCTATAGTAAAAAAAATAGTAAAAACATTTTTTATATTAATTGATCAAAACACAATTTGTGTTTTATAAAATTATTACTCATGTTAACTTAAATTAGATGTGAAAATGTATGAAATAAATAAAAATATTAGAAATTCCAAATATCAATATTTATTTTTAAAAAAACTCAGGCAAAAATAGAATTTTATTTACTAAATGTAAAATTTTTATTAAATAAAATATGTAAATAACTATTTGGCAGTTTACGTTGTATATACATATAAATACCTATTTACCTATTTGGCAGCTTGAATAATTTAATTTTTTTCTTTGAAAATCATAAATCAAGTGTTTAGTAATTTTAGTAGTTTGGTTTTATAGGTTCAGATGGTTCTTCCCAAGTGACCAGATAAATTCGGCTTAGATGCTGTAATGTAACACATGAAATTCTTTGTTCGGATTATGGTATTACAAATTTATTATATTAAATCTCATTCACATATTTATGTAGACCCTATATATATATATGAACGAGATTTAATACAATAGGATAGGAATACCGTAACCAAAATAAAGGATATATCACCGTGACCTAAATTTAGTTAATGGAACATGCTAAGAAGTCATAATCAACTTCTGTAATGTCAAACGTAAAAAATAAAAACACAAGTCAAGCCGTTAAATCATACAAGTACTAGAGACATTTACTTGATATATATTTTAATAAATAATAACTATCTTATATTTATTAAGAATAAATATAGATATGTTAAATAAATAAGAACAATCATCATAAAATATAAAATTAATTTAATAGTATTTAAATACATAATTGCACGTGTAATATTGAGTAGTTAACATTTGAAATGATTTCTTTTAAGAATGCAAATAACTTAAAGCCCTTTTTGGTTTGTTTAAACTCAATAAAAATATGTTTCAATTTTTATTTTAGTTTTAATTTCTTATAATTTTGATTACTTATGAAAATTATGAAAAAATTTATGTTCCTCTGTTTTGGTTTTTATTATATGATTTTATTATTAACTACATATATTATTTCATTATTTCATATCGGTCATTAGTAAGATTATTATAGTATTATAATATAACTTATTTTTTAGTTAATTAAAATTTCAAATAAAAATTATTTTAAATTTAATACATATTTAGTATCTTAAGATTCAAAATACATAATATATAATAAATTTTTAATTATATATATAATATTTAATTGTAAATAATAACATTAGTTTTTAACAAGTAAAATATATAATGAGCAATAAATGTTACAAAATTTTGTATTTATTTACTTATTTATTTTTAATAAAATGATCATTGGCATTTTTAATAAATATTCTATATAAAATTAGTTAATTGATTTATAAAATTAATTTATCTGTATATATGTATGTTTTCAATTTTTATATATTTGTGTGTGTATATATATATATATCTGAATAATTATTTAATTAATTATTCTGATATAAGAGCAGACATAGATATGAAAATGAACCACACTTTGCCGGCCATGAAGCCGTCCAAGCATCCTCAGAAGAAATCACAATCACTCCCCAAAAGAATCTAAAAATTTACCAACGATATAAAGATAGAATCTTTCCCTGAAACGGTCAAACTCATACCTCTTTTAACGTTTGATACGGTCGTTGGATGTCTCGTGAATGATGTGGACTGGATGCGTTCTAACCAAAAATGCATGGCTGCATCTGTTCCCAATCATTTCCTGCATCATTTAACAAAGCTCATGCCTTTAATGGAGAAACTTCATCTTTATTCACGAAACTCTTTCTTTTGGTAAGAACAGCTAGCAGGAAACTGACAATCCCTTCTTTTTTGGTAAAGATCATCAGAAGATTTCTCAATACGTTCATATGATCACACTGAATGAGCTCGTCACATTAATTTTTTCAATAGCATGCCTAAATCTGGGTGGGTTTACGATGACTCCAGCTATACTATTACAACTCTTCTCCACTCCTGCAAGTTTTGATAAAAATGCATACGTTCGATTACTTCAATGCTCTTACGGGCTTTGATTCTATCAGCTTGTCAGCAACTTGGCGAGGGACTCGAGCTAATTAGTATTAGTAGACCTGACGCTTTTCGCTGTTCGGCCTGTCATTGTAACTCTGTTGACTTAGTCCTATTTTAGAGGCTTTAAGACAGTTTAACCGCAAACTGTGTTTCCTTCAGTTCTAGGAATTGTCTGCTATTGTACGTCGATAATAAGAAGTGAAGAACAGGTGTCCATCTATAGAAAGCACCGTTACTGTAAGAAATGTTTAAGCACACGTTTGGTTGAGCTTTTAGAAGATAGAAAAGTACTTTTCTCTGCCGTTTTTTTTATAGAAAAACAAGCGTTTGATCAAAAAATATAGAAATGACTTTTTTAGAAGCTAAAATACGAGCCTCTTATTTTAGCTTTTTCGGGTATACTTTAACGTTTATAATTTGCGTCTTTTACGTTTATAAGATTCTCGTTATCGGTGACAATATGGCGAAATTTCTCGTCTCTGATGAAGCTCGCAAGGAGTTCGCCACTCTCCGTCGCACCTTCGACGAAGTCAACTCCCAACTCCAAACCAAGTTCAGTCAGGTGTATCCAGGGCTTTATTTTTCGATTGATGGTTTTGGTTGATTTTGTTTTTCGTTCCCATTTCTAGATCTGATCCTGCGGATTATCTGTTTTGATTCTTTTTTGATAAATGATTGCACTTTTCCATAAACTCTTTGTTACCACAAACTTGTTTTTTTTTTGCTTGCTTTTCTAGAGATTATTTCTAAAATTTTATGGTGTTTTCTTCTCTACCGCTTCAGCCGTTTTCCTTCTTCTGTATTCTTCTTCTATGTTGCGTTTTATTTTGCTTCTCATCTGATGGGTTGTGTTTCTTCCTTAGCTTTGTCATTTGGGCTTTTGCATTTTTCTCCTCTTAGATGTTACGTTTTGTTCTCTTTTGGTTAATGGGATGCTCACTGTTTGCTCTTGCTTCCTTTCACTCTGCATTTTGCTCTTATTACTCTGCTGTTTTGTTCCTCCTAGCTGCTTCCTTTTACTGCTGTCATTGTGTTCTGTATTTGTGGGCGTGGGTTTGGTGAGTTAATGTGTGTGATTATAAGGGTTAATCGTTTTTAGATTTTTCTTTTGCTGGGATTGGATTGGTTTTGAGACAGAGTGCTTGACAGCCTAGTGAGAGATGATGTGTTATTAGAGATTGGGATCGGTGATCATATTCTTCAATTGCAAGTTTCTGTTTGTTGTACAGCTTTACGTGAAGTTCATAATTTGTGTAATCTCATAGAAGGTCTTAGGTTTATAAGTTGCCTCTTTGCTATTTTATGGAGGAACATGTGACTTTGGCTTTGTAAAAGGTGCCATTATGATATGCCCATTTTTGAGCTTTCACTAGTGAATGTTGATTTCTAATTTCTGGGTATTATTGAATGTTGAATGTTTCAAGTATGAATTAAGCTTTTAGCCCCTATTCATTGTCACAGTCAAATATACTTTTAAGAAAGCTTTAGAGCCCTTGTGAAAGCATTTATTGAATTTACGCTATTATCTTTATACTTCTTGGAGAAGCAAATCTGGAATTGCCTTCTGTTCGATCCAATCAATCTATTGTTGATTGTTCTAATGAAAATGAACAATGAAACCGATGCAAGTCCTCCTCCAATCCATGCTGCAAGTTCTGGGTTCAACAGTTCAATCCTTTGGGACCCTGAAAGATGGGGTCGTCCTATTTCAATGCAACAAACCTCACAGGTACACCCTTCTTCTTACATAAACCAAGCTTTTGCTATGTACTATATCTTTCATGTTAGTTTAAATAGATATTCCTACACGGCCTTTACACAGAAGTACCTCTGAAGCTAATTACACAATCATTGGTGCAACTCGTAGATATGGTTTGGGTTGATCAATGGGTTTTAGTTGGTTGTTAAGTCAACTTTTATGTATAGTAGACATTAGTTAATGCCTTGACATGATACGTTTCTTCAATCTGCAACATAAGATTTAGCTGTCAACTAACGAAAAGAGAGAACGGTGTTTGTTAAGTTCTTACAAGGACACAACTTTTCTTTTGGTTTCTTGTACATTCCTAATCATGCAAGAGTTGGTTCTTTCTTACACAGAATTTCATCAAATTTGTCAAAGAAGTAGCTCTAGAAGATGAGACTAAGCTAAAAGGAATCCCACCAGAGGACTGCTATAAAATCTTGCTTTGGCGTCTTGAATTTCCTATTTTTGAAACCCTCAACACATGATCTTTAGACCACCTCAACTGCAGATACCCTGCGATGAATAAGGAACCTATACGTTAGAGAAATTAGGAGCAACATACCAATTCTTTTTGTCTTTATATAATTTTTTTCTCTTAAGTTTTGAGTTTTCCTGTTGATAACTTTGGAAATTTTGCTTGTAGACAAAAGTAGATAATGTGTAATTATGTATTGTTAGACATTTTTGTCCTTAGGGGCAATTTTGTCAATGTCTCATAAAGTTGGACTAACATTAATTGCAATTTTG
>JANVCL010000213.1:2915178-2937744 GCA_026546855.1 Erythroxylum incrassatum | reverse complement strand
GTTGGGTCCTCAAAGAGGTGTGCCCGCTTGGTTCGCTTACGAGGTTTCCTCGAATCAAAAAAAAAAAAAGGTATTATTGTTCGGCCATCCAGTGAGCCCTTTTGGTAGGCTAGAGATTTTTCCGAAAATCACTAGTTGTATATATAACATTTCTTATTTTTTTTGGGTAAATGACAACATTTTCTTATTTGTATAAAAGTATATACTGAATTACCAAAAAAAAAAAGAATGTAACAAGATTGGCACTATAAACAATCTGGCAACCAAGGAGGTTAGGTTCAAGTAGAGCATCTTTATACTTCTGTTCATGTCCAACGTTGATGTTCAGCCAATATATTATTTCTTGATCCCATCAAATTCCATTATTGTCATCCCATTCAAGTAATTCAATCACAAGAAGGAATCCTAGAAGAAAAGGGAAGCCAATTCATACTAAAGTAAAGCTTATCTCTGTTTAGTTGTATCATTTCTTGGCCTTATTTTCCTTGATTCTTACTCGATCGTCCAGCTTGACGAAGCGTTTTCGGTTTCTTTTTCTTCTCAGTTCACTCAATGCCGGACGCTTACCAAGTAGATACCACAGCCAATCAGGGTAATCAGAATCAGGCAACACTTTGGGATCTGCTTCATCCTTGAGAGTGTTGGCACTACAGTTGCAGACTTAACTTCTTTGCTTAGTGTCTCCTTTGGAGCATTCGATGCTGATACTAATAACATGATCTCCGAATAACCGGATGTGGTTCAAGCCCAGAATTTTTTTATATGCAAAAGTATACATGATCAAGAGGAAGCTAACAAAAAAATGGAAATTTTGGTTAAAGCTGCTTCGTATCTTTATCTGAGGATGCTAACCTAAAACACAACTGATCAAACTTATCGAAGAAATTGAAAAACCAACCCCATATGCAAATGTGCTATCAAGAACATATCATGAAGACATCCACAACAGAATGAGAATGGGAACAGTTCAAGATGCTTCTGTTCTACATTAGACTTGCACAGGTTGATAACTGCCTCAATCATATTTCCTTTGTGGAAATCATGAGATCAGTAATGCTGCGGAACTCCAGATTGGAACTACTTCTAAAAAACTATTTCACCAGAAGATAGAAGAAAAGGTAATCAGAAACAAGAACTCATATATCCAGATACTGATTTAATAGTTAATACAAGATTAGAAGCACCATTCAACCACACTAATCTCCTAAAAAAACTAACTGAATGATGACAAAACACGACAGTCCCCATCAAGTAATATGGTAAGTCAACATCATAGCAGCAACCAATCCGAACCTCTTCTAATCAAGATTGGCCCGTCTTAAAACTGTTTAATCAAACCTAAGTTGTTTTTATCCGCAATAATTTCTATACAGCAGTTTACGAATGATGTATAACTTTGCAGCGGACACAAACAGAAGTAGAAATGAAGGCTCTTTCAACAATCCCATCAACTTAGCTTCATATAAACAGACTTGAAACACAGAAGATAGTATAAACAATAACCAAGGTTGCTAAACATACAACACATATCTCAAATCTCAGAGCCAGAAAAAAAAAATTGCTCAGAAGACACTACCCCACAAATTCTGACGAAGCATCCAAAACCATACAACCGAATTGAAGACAATCTTCAAGACAGAATTTGAAAGGAACTCTGAAAGATACAAAATGTTTACATGGTTTCGTAAACATCAAATCCAGCAGTAGCTGTTCAACCAGATAAAATAGCTAAGCTTTCAAACCACAATCACTCGTTAAGAGAACTAAAATACCCATAATTTATTTTGAGAGATGTTTTTGAAAATCTTAAAAAGAAAAGTCCTTACTCTTTTCTCATCAGAAAAGGCGAGTTCTTCGTATGAGAAACCACCTTGCTCTAGTTCACAGCTATAGCTTCCTGGATGCTAAGAAATGAGAAACATTCTATCCTATACATAACCACAACGCAAAGACACAGAGAGATACAAAAAGAGAAGAGTTGATGATAGTTACCTTATTGAACCAAATAAAAACACGACGGTGACTCGCCGGAGTATAGTTCAGACTTCAGAGACGACAGTTAATAGATAGCCAGAAGTCTAAACCGCTTAAGAGTCCGCAATTAAACTCTTGAGAGCCCAACTACAAGCCTATAAAATAAAACCCAAAAACAAAACCCTAATACTCTAAAGCCCACTGTCTACCACAAAACCTAGACACCCACTTATATATAAGCCTAATCCCTAATCCTTCTCGTCTCTTATAATCCATCCTCTCCTCACATTTGCCGCCGAGAGAGAGAGTGAGAATAGAATCGATATGGGACGTGTGATAAGAGCTCAGCGAAAGGGTGCCGGCTCCGTCTTCAAGTCCCACACCCACCATCGTAAGGGACCGGCCCGATTCCGGTCGCTGGACTTCGGCGAACGCAATGGTTACCTTAAGGGAGTGGTGACCGAGATTATCCATGATCCGGGCAGGGGTGCGCCGCTTGCCCGTGTGTCTTTTCGCCACCCTTTCCGTTACAAGAAGCAAAAGGAGCTCTTTGTTGCTGCTGAGGGCATGTACACTGGTCAGTTTGTGTACTGCGGTAAAAAAGCCAATCTCGTAGTTGGAAATGTTTTGCCTCTTAGATCTATTCCTGAAGGAGCAGTCGTTTGCAACGTTGAGCATCATGTCGGCGATCGTGGTGTGTTTGCTCGCTGCTCTGGTGACTATGCCATCGTTATCAGTCATAACCCTGATAACGATACCACCAGGTCTCTCTCTCACTTTTTTACCTAATGATTTTCATTCACTTTTGTATTGATTTTATTATTGAAAAGTTGGAAGATTTGACAAATTGTGATTAGAAGCGAATTTAAGTTGAAGGACAGCCTCAAAGATTGGATATTTGTGGTTAGCTTGCGTTATACTTGATATGTAAAATTTCATTTCTGTTTCTATATTGAATTGAAATGAAAATTGAAACTTGGGTTCCGTTGTATTGTAAGTTTCCAATCTTAATTTCCTGATGAATTGAAATGATGTGTATATTAGCTTGAACTTTACAATAGCAAATTGATTTAATTATAACTTATAAGGTATTATTTATTAATAATGAGGAAGATGTAACTCATTTTGAGATTAATGTGGATGATCAGGGTGAAGCTTCCATCAGGTGCAAAGAAGATTGTTCCAAGTGGTTGCAGAGCCATGGTGGGACAAGTTGCAGGTGGAGGTAGAACTGAGAAGCCCATGCTTAAGGCTGGCAATGCATACCACAAGTACAGAGTGAAGAGGAATTGCTGGCCAAAGGTACGTGGTGTGGCCATGAATCCAGTAGAGCATCCTCATGGAGGAGGTAACCACCAGCACATTGGTCATGCTAGCACAGTCAGGCGTGATGCACCTCCTGGCCAGAAGGTTGGTCTTATTGCTGCTAGAAGGACCGGTCGTCTCAGGGGACAAGCTGCTGCAACCGCCGCCAAGGCTGATAAGGCTTAGTGAGTTTATTCTCTTTTGGTGTATTAGGAAATTTTCACTCAAGTAACTGGATGCTACCAGGCAGTTACGTTGTCATGTTTTTTGATGAAATTTGGTTGAAGTTCAAGTTTTGGATGGTTTTATTTAAGCTTCATTCATGGAGATATAGTTTGATTGACGTTATATATAAATGGGATGTTGTTGCTCTATGTGTCTGTGACATGCATGATTGGCATCCATTGGTGAATTAATTTTCATTCCACAAGATCAGTAGAAGAACGAGTCTAGTTAGTGCAGAAAATCAACACTAAGCCAACATCTGTGAGCAGTCTTTGTTAACTTATATCAGCTTTATCATAAACTAAATTAACCTGTTTTCTTTTTTTTGAAACTGAAACTATATTGCTAATCAAACGGCCAGGAAAAATCAAATCAACCGGACTAACCTAGCCCCGAGTTGACAGACTTGCCCAATACACCCGACCTACATCTAGAAGATTGACGAAGAAAACCTGGCTGAATTACATCAATAGAAAGACACTCAGAACAAGCAATAGTAGTCACAAATTGGGGAAAAACCGTTCCCCGAGACAAAATCAAACTGGAACAACGCCTCTCTAGCTATGGCATGGGTTGCCTTGTTTGCTGATCGTTTGACATGATAGACATCAATGTCTCTAAGCTCATGTAAAAGAGCTTTACAATATGAGACAATAACTCGAACATAAGATAAATCAGAAACATCATTCTTCAAAGCATTCACAAGCAGAAGGCAATCTAATTCAATAACATTACATGGTATCTGATTGAGTTTTAACCAACTGATAATTGCTTTCATACCAATTGTTTCTACGAGAGTAGGATCAGGAGGACCATCAAAAAACTTAGCAAAGATGTGAATAATGTTACCTTGGTGATCTCGAATCAAGCTGCCACAAGAGATACGATGTGTAGAGACATCCAGCGCGACATCAAAGTTGCATTTATACTGGTCAATCAGAGGGGGGGACCAGCAAGTGGGAGGACCAGCCCTGGCGCCATGTGGCGCTGGATCACATATGATGCAGTTGGCTTCTTCCCACTCCTGGCACGCAGTGTGGACAGCCCACAATACTGCAGGAGCAGAGGATAAACGCTGGCCCCAGATGACAGCATTCTTGCGATTCCACAAACACCACAAGCATAAAATAACAGTCTGTTTTTGATCCATGCTTAGATGAAAAACGATGTCAGGGATCCAACGCATGAGAGGTACCCCATGGGCTGGTCGGACCAGGGCCAAACTGTCCCAACAGTATCGAACCTCATTGCACCACAAAAGAGCATGGTCAATAGATTCAGGGGCTTCGTGGCAAAGGGGACATAAGGCATTGTCTACAATCTTCTTCCAGTGTAAATTAAGTTTGGTGGGGAGGGTATTGGAAAGGGCACGCCATAGGAAATGCTTCACTTTGGGAGGCACCTGGAGTTGCCACAGTAGTCGCCAAAGGAGACACCCACCTTCATCTGTGACCGAAGCACAATCCTGGAGCAACTTGTACGCTGATTTTACAGAGTAGAGGCCTTGTCGTTCCCACCTCCATTTCCACCAATCTGGTCTCGGCGTACTGCTTAAGGGTATACTCTTGATGAGCTGCAGATCCCTTTCGCAAAAGACCTCCTGGACAAGATTAAGATTCCATAGAAATTGAAATGAGCTAAAACTAGATATTAAGGTTGAATTTTCTATACCTTACTTTGGGAACATTTTGCAGATATCAAATTAATCTCAAGATGATAGGTTAAGGTTTAGTGTTTGGTGTGAAACTAGCACCAAGAAAGCTAGGTTCAAGTGCTAAATTGTTGGTGAACAGATTATGAAAAAGAGACTGAAGGGTTCATAGCCAACTTGGGTTAATTATATAACAAAGTTAAATTTTTTGTCAATTTTTTAATTATAGTATGAACTTTAAGTAGTAACTATAAAATGTTCAAACCTTTAATTTTTTTCAATTATCACTCGACATTAATATTTCAGTTAAGCTTAAAAATGACTTAAATTAAATTACGTAATTTTGATGACTATACTAATGCAGTATGCCATAATGTGAAAATAGTTTGGAGCGTTAAAAGAATAAATGGAAAACAAATGATTTAGAGTGTTGAGAGAATAATATTTAACGTTGCATGAAAAAAATTGAAACTTTAGATGTTTTATTGATACTTTTTAAATTTTGGGCTAAATTTGAAAAAAATTAAAAATTTAGATATTTTATTGCGACATTTTAAAAGTTAATTGACAAAATTTTGCAACTTTTTTTTTTTACAATTAACCCTAGCAAACTTCGATGGAATGGTAAGCTTAGGAGGTCATTATCATTAATCCTCAAGGCATTATATGATAATTGCTGGTTTGGGAGCCTAAACATATCCAATCCTTGAATACTTTTGTGCTTAGATATGTAGTTATGATATTTGATTAAAAGAACTGTAAATTTAAACTCTTCAATGTTAATTTTTCTTTAATAAATGGCATAGGTTTGAATTGAAGTCGATATGGTGAGAAGGTCAACTTGTAATCTGAATTCTCCATTTTTATTTTTATTTTGTGCCAAAGAACAAAATAAGCAAGAGTACGGCAGGAACTTCATCTGATTAGGAAAATCATACTAACTAGTCATTTTTTATCAGAAGAACAAAACTGAAATGTGATCACATGAATGTGTAAAATAACAAGTCTTGAAATCCTCGTAACAAAAAGCTCCCGTGAACCTAGTTATTATCAAAGCATGTTTGCTATACCCATATTCTTCAAAGCCACAAAACTAGATAAAGGTAGGTCCCCATCATGAACTAGTTATCTAATCACTGCACAGAGGCTACATGGCGGATCAAGTCAATCACACGTGAACTGCAGGAAGAAGAAAGAATCACCGATAAGAGTAATAATCTTACAGGAAAACGAACTTGAATGATCTGAAATGATCATTTGCATTACCTGTAACCCCATTCATTATCATACCAAGAGACAAGCTTTACGAAGTTATCATTCAAAGCAATTCCTGCCTTGGCATCAAAGATGCTTGACCTGTCAAGTAAGTTCAGACATTGTAGAAGGTAATGGTCAAAATTGCCTGAAATGGAAACACCACAATATGGATCACCAAAAGCTTCCTTACCTGCAGTCACCCAAGAAATCAGAAGAGACAACATCATCCTCGGTGTAAGCCAGTATCCCCTTCATTTCTCCCTCAGATGCCTCCCTGATTAGAATACATCTCAAGTTCAGCAAACAGAGCATGAGTCAGAGCATTACGTTCATCATTTCATGTCCTTACTTGATAGCTGCTTTGACATCCTCATATGTAGCCTTTTTCTCAAGTCTTACTGTGAGATCCACCACTGAGACATCGACTGTTGGAACACGGAAAGCCATTCCAGTCAACTTGCCATTGAGTGCAGGTAATACTTTCCCAACAGCCTACACAAACATGGGAAGAAAACAAGTGAAAATGCTGGAAACTTGAATATCTCAAGCATTAACAGGAGCAAATGATCGATTACCTTAGCAGCTCCAGTACTGCTAGGAATAATATTGAAGGAAGCAGCTCTACCACCTCTCCAATCCTTGCTTGATGGTCCATCAACAGTCTTTTGAGTAGCTAAAATATCACAACATCAAAAGCGTAAGTCAACCAAAGAGAAATATGCTTTTAGCTTTAGTATACCGCCTACTCGGTCACCTGTAATGGAGTGAACAGTTGTCATAAGACCCTCCACAATTCCAAATTTATTGTGAATAACCTGAAAAACAAGAATCACCAGCACCTCCAGTGTCTATTTTCTTTCTAAACGACGAATTGGATGGTTTAAAACGATAAGAAGACTAGGGACAGAAGACTACCTTAGCTAATGGAGCAAGGCAGTTGGTGGTGCAACTAGCGTTGGAGATGACATTAAGGTCCGCCTTATACTCTTTTTCATTGACACCAACAACAAACATTGGAGCATCTTTGCTTGGGGCTGATATGATTACCTTCTTTGCACCACCCTAGAGATCATAAACCAACAAATCCCAACAATTTTTCTTATCCAAGCCGACATGGGTCACATTGCAATATCTTGCATCAAAAATTTATGTGTAAGACCTTGAGGTGAGCAGCAGCTTTGTCCTTGTCGGTGAAAACTCCAGTGGACTCCACGACATACTCGGCACCAGCCTCACCCCACGGAATTTCATCGGGGTTCCTACCAATCCAATCAAAAACGTTGAAGAAAACAAACTAAATCCTATGCCTGAACTTCAAATTTAACGAACATCAGATTAACCATACCTGAAGCCAAAGACGGTCACAGGCTTGTCTCCGAACAGGAGTGTCTTGGAGTCCTTCACCTTTATGTCATGGTGCTTCCATTGCCCATGTACAGTATCGTATTTGAACATGTATGTCTACACCAGAAACAAAAGAAGACCATTACAACAAATCAAAGATCCCATCTTTAACTATCTACTAAAATGTTACAGATTCGTCGGACAGACGACACAGATACTGCGCGAGATTAAAAGAGAGATTTTCGTACCATATAGTCAGTGGTAATGAAAGGGTCGTTAACAGCTACAAGCTCGACGTCGTCTCTAAGCAAAGCCACTCTGGCCACCAACCGTCCAATCCTACCAAATCCTGTCACCAATATTCCAATGTACACAAACTTGAGATCCTTATACAAACACCGACCAACCACGTTGCAAATAAGAACCCAAAAGCGAAGATGGGTGACATACCATTAATGCCTATCTTGATCTTGGCCATGAATGATTAAAGGGTCACAAAACTTAAACAGAGAGTGAACAGGCCAAAGAAAAAGGAAATGTGAAGTGAAGTGAAGAGAGTGGAGTGATCAAACTCTGGAGAGGGCTTATATACAGGGAAGAGTGGACGACGTGACCTATGGAAAGTTCGGAAATGCAGTTGTGGCGGAGCGGAAACGTCGAGGTTTGCGAGTGGGGACCAAGAAAAAAACTTTACGTAGGCGAGATAGAGTTTGACGAACCCTGTTGGTGAATGGTGACCGTTTGATCTCTCGACATATGTGTAGAGTCACATGATCAGTATTGTTTTTCCTGGCTTCACGAGGCTGACGAGAACTGGTAAAAAGTTGAGCAGTTGTTTACGTGAAAAGTTGAGGAGTTGTTAATTAGGTTCTATTCTTTCGGTTTAACCTTTGTTTTATAAGTTTGTTCAAATTAAAGTTGAAATGATTAAATTGATCAAAATAATATTATTTTAACAAAAATTTGATCGTTTAAGTTCAATAGAACCAATCCTGATCTGGGAAAAAAAACCAGGTCGGACTATGATCCATGCCATCATAAATACAAGTCAGTAATACACGAGGGAATTCGATTGGAGCAAAATATTGAGCTGTTAAATGCAGACAAGAGTGTGCAACCAAAGTTCTATTTTGCCTGAATATGAATAAGCAGTAGCACAGGATTGGTATGCAGATGTTTCGGAATTGATTGTTCATGTATATAAACTGAAGCGATCACCAAAACCTTAAAAACTACACCAGAACCACTAACACAGGGAAAAGAACTGATAACAAGTTTACGAAACAAAAAAGAGATCAAGAAATATCAGTATTCACTCATGCCCCATTGTCCATACTCATCTGCTGCAATTCTTGATGCCACCGATTTGCAGCCAGCAACTTTTCTATGATACTCTTCAGTGCAGGAGAGCTCACACTGCACCTCTGATCGGCAAAACAAGATCTACCCTCCTCAGCTGCCTTGCAAAGTTGTGGATCCAATGGAACCTTTCCAAGAAACGCCACCCCCATCTCCGTGCACATTCGTGCAGCACCACCAGCACTGCTATCAAATATTTCGGTGCTTGCTATCAATTCTAGCAGTTCTGGAGCTTTTTCTTGCATAAGCTTCAAGACTTCTTTGGAGACATCTTTCTGCTCTCCATTCTCCGTTAATTTCATAAATTTAAAATCTGTCAATGACTGGCACAGTCCACTCATGTTCTCAACAACTCCAAGAACCTCCACGCCAACCTTTTTGCAAAAGCTCACTTCTTTGCGCACATCAATTAGAGATACTTGCTGTGGTGTAGTGACAATGATTGCACCATCTATTCCAGTAGCTTGGAGGAATTGCACAATTGAGATATGTTCATCTGAGGTCCCTGGCGGGGCATCAACCACGAGAAAATCAAGCTCTCCCCAGTATACATCCTTCAGAAATTGTTTGATCAGCCCATTCTTGCGAGGCCCCCTCCATATGACAGCTTCATCAGGGTTGGGAAGCATGAACCCGATTGACATGACCCCAAGGTTTGACTCAACATAAACAGGAGACCACCCAAGGTTACTCTGATGAATTTCTTGACCCTCTAGGCCTAGCATCTTAGGGATGCTTGGGCCACAAATGTCAATGTCCAAGAGACCGACTTGGAAATCCATAGCTGCCAGCGCATATGAAATTTGGGCAGAGAATGTGCTCTTGCCAACTCCACCTTTTCCGGACAAAACCAGAATCTTATGTTTCACTGTAGCCATCCTTTCTGCAATTGCAACCAAATCTGCAGAAACAAATACAGAGATTTACATAACCACCACTATTAGTTGTTGCATATCATTCTCAATCAATCAAAGCAGAACGATTGATAAAGCAGATCAATTCCATCACAAAAAGCCTACTTCCGATTCCCCCCATTCTTTGCACCAAAGACTATTATCATATAAGCACTCTAGGCATTCTTTTATATAATGTTGGAAATATAGAACACAGACTATGCTTGAGATCATCTATAGGTCTGTACACAAATTTAACCAATTGACAGCAATAGACAGAATCTAACAACCATACTAGGCAGCATCAAATAAAGTTCAATTTGAATTGCAACTATTGGCAGGATTGCAGTATTCAGCAGGTAAAAGCTGTAAAAGTAGTTCATCATCATCATCCATGAATAAGAAACTCGATCAAAATCTATTTACATGCAACTAATTCGATCGAAATTAGGTTCGGAAAACATAGGTATCAAATAGTTAGTATTAAACCAAGCAACTACTACTACACAAGCGAACAAGATTAGAACTTTCATTGTTTTAGCAGTTAATCCAACCAAAGTAAAGTAATCCCAGAAACCATTTTACACTTCAGACTGCAATTCCATAAGATATATGCATATGTATGCAAAGAGAGAGGGAGACAGAGACCTGGGTCAGGACCCTTAGGGGCAGTAGCACATGCTTCTTGATTAGGACAACCTTTGCAAGCATCGGATTTCCCGGCTGATTCAGATTGAGTACCTGGACAATCTGTGACCGACCCGCCAAATAACCACAAAAATCAGAACTTTTTAGAAACCCTTTAATAAGAGATTCAATTAAAAGAAACCAAGAACCTTAGCAGAACAAAATAAAGGATGGAAAGGAAAAAAGTCGTTACTTTCATTGGCGTTTTCTGGGATTTCATTGGCGTTCTCCATTAGAACAGCTTCTCTCTTCAGTTGTCTAGTCCACGAAGCTTATTTTAGTCTTATTTTGCAGTTTGAAAGCAAGAGAGAGAAGGCCAAGGAACTCAAGTTTACTTGCTCGACTTCCCACGATGTCGTTCAACAGTTTCTTGCAAGTCGGTTCCAAGCAACATGACTTGTGGGCTGTCGGAGACAACCCAAACAAATAGAACTCGTGAATCGCAAGGTTCAGTCCAACGAGCCGTAGGCAAGGGATGGCATTAGCCGGACCGAGTCCAAGCAGGAAGTCCAAAGTTTGATTTTTTAAAAAATTTAAAAATATAGAATATAACATCATTTCAACTTAAAACTTTCCAATTTTAGGCCAAACAATAAGAGCTCAAATTTGACTCAATGCTTGAAAGTTGGGAAAAAAAATTCAAACCTGACTCGAAACCTAATCAATTCAGACCAAACTTGTTAACTTTAAACTAAACTAAATCAATTTCAGGCCTAAATAACATTACCAATCATAGCTTAGGGCTTGACCCGTCTCAACTATAAGATGTTTTTCTTTTGAAAAAAAAGTACAAATTTAAAGAAATGAATGTTTTATTCAAATACTTAATATTTTTTCAGAACACAAACTAATTGGAGATCTCAAAAGTTGAAATTGTTTGAGAAATCAATGCTTATTTATTTCTTGCAACATACCAAATTCCTAGTAACTAATCATTTTCCCCCCATCCCATGTGTGAAATATATAAAAACCTAGCCAAAGGAAGCCACTTTGACTAAAATTGATTCCCAACATAATGCAAGTTTGCTGCAGTTCTACAATGTGGGGGGAATCCAGATATAGCCATGTGTTTGAACATATCCAGCACTTTCCAATAGCTGATCTGCTTCTGCAGGACCGCGGCTTCCCGGTTTGTACAGGATCGGTTTCATCTCACCATTGTCAATCCTATGCAGAAGTGGAGTGAAAATTTCCCATGCCGCCTGATAATCGTAGCGGTGCAAGGTCAAATTACAAATGCAGCATGTATATCAGTTTAAGCACTTAAAGTAAGATAATTCTACCTTCAACTCATCTCTACGAACAAAATGCTGTTGATCACCTCTGATTCTGTACAGCCAAAAAGGGTTTGTTTTAATCAATCCAATAACCACCTTTATGGTAGACAATGAATTGTGTCTTAGCATATGCAGATCTTTCTAAACTGGTTGGATAGTCATGGAGAGAATCTTACGTGTCAAGAATTAAACGCTCATATGCCTCTGGGATCATAACATCTTGATAACGTTGTCTATAAGACAAATCTAGCTCACTTTGAACAGTTGACATCTCCAATCCAGGCTGCTTAACCTGCATGAAATACATATAAAAAGATAAGGCAGAAGGCAATAATACGGCTCAAATTCATCAAGCAATTGAGACAAAGTCTTTGAAAATGGAGGTGGAGGCTTAAGGTCTTCCCTTTCAGGTTTCATATTGACTAATGGTTAATAAGCTCATACCTCACAGGTATCCCCCCTAAACATCTAAAGCTCCAATTTTCAGCAGAAGGAACATTCTTTAGTGATATACATTCCACTTAATTTCTAAATCAAACAACTCAGAATATGTATCATGCATGAAGAAATACATAACACAGATCACCAAAACACATACATACCGTAAGTTTCATGTAAATGGCTTCAGAAGGCTGAAGGCGTATTACAAATTCATTTCTACCTTGTTTCTTACCTACACAACAAATCATCATTGAAGTAGAAAAGTGAGGAACTGCGATCGAGCTAAGCAAAACATGAACTAATACCCACATTTTCAACAATATAAAACCATACATTTGAATATATCACCAGGAACATCCTTAAACTGAAAACGTATCTCTGCCTTTCTTGAGTTTAATGCTTTTCCGGCTTTGAGTATGAAAGGGACACCTGAAAAATGGCATGGGCATTACATAGTTTGACAAATTGAAATCTAGCCTCATACGAAGGTTCAAAACTATAACGAAACACCGATTCCAGCTGGAATGTCAGTTAACTCTCGTATTCAGTTAATTGGAAGAAACATGCATAGACTTACCTTCCCATCTTTCATTATGTATACGTAGAATAACAGTTGCAAAAGTTGGGGTGTTTGAAGTGTCAGGAACTGTTGGGTCATCTCTGTAGCCTTCATATTGTCCAAGAACAACCTCTTCATCTTTAATTGGAAGTACTGATTGAAGAACCTGAATTTAACCAAGTAATTACTTAGCAGGATAGAAACAGCACATCCAACACAGAAATTTGACATAGGAACCAGTAATTGAAAGATCCAACTGACTAGAAGTGTAAGAAAGTTTTCATTGGAATCAGTAATTGAAGCATATTGCTTCATGATCAATTGCCAGAATGAATAAGGATAAAGTTCGTGATTTCAAGGATTGAAGAGAGAAGATATGCACCTTCACTTTCGCATCTCGAATATGCTCGGGCTTGAGTAATATAGGTTTCTCCATGGCAACCAGACAAAGAACCTGCATTTTGTGGAAAATGTGGTGAACAAATTTCATAACTGAATCGGAAACACCCTCTCTACCAATTAAAGGTAAGATTGCATATTTTTGGACTTTCCTAGACCCTGCATTCAACGGGATTTTTACTGGATTATTGTTGTTATTGATGTTGTTGTAGATTTCATAAATGAATTACATTTCTCTTTTTTATTCTTTTACTTTTCGTGTTCACATTGTTATTGGAGAAAAAAGGATATTTGCATTTGTTATACAAAAGTTAGCACAGGATCTCCAGTTTGAATGAATCACACATTCAACCAAGGTAACTAAAGTTATGACTTAACATTAAAGTATACAAAAAGACCAAAAGAATTAAAGTGATTTCCTCAATATGCAAGGATAATCCAACGGTCCTACGTAATATTAGCTTAACGTCATTGGATCTTACCTGCAATAGGTGATTTTGAATTATATCACGGATTATTCTGCAAGAAAATGAAAGAGATATTATCAACGCATGTCCCACTCCTAATTTACATTGATAGCCAACAGTGATAGCAGTCCACATGAATTTTGAAACCAATTTAGCTACTTGGAACCAATAGTTTAAAATGTTGCAACTCCTAATCACTAGAAATGATCTTATAAAGAAACATCCAGTCCCATAGTAAGCAATAATATTCAAAAGAAAAAATAAGGTTAAAAAGCATGAATTCCATCAGATGCTCCTCCTGCTACGAAAAGCAAGCATTTACTGAGCATACCCATATTCATCAAAATATCCACCCCGACCTTCAGTTCCAAAATCCTCGCGGAAGACAATCTGCCACAGAAACAAACAAAACAAGTCAGATGAAAGTAAAAGCTCATGAGATTGGATAATATGAGCAATGCGAATTCTAGGAGATAAAGGGCACAATCTTGGATTTGCAAGTGCAATCTGAGAGAAAGGGGGTGACTGTCATAGTCATCCTGCTATTCAGCAGCATGCTTGTACAGTCACCTTCAGATCTAAAAACATGCTTAGGAGAAATATTCTCACCTGTACATTGTCGATGTTGTCCCGATTCCAAAGGGGCAAAAAGAAACGATTTGCAAAACGAAGTACCAACTAGAGATTTCAACAGAAAAAGGAACTATTTCAGTTATGTTAACAGCCATTAAGAATAATGATTTGGCCTCAATTCAAACATATCCTACCATGTTCTGCACCAACTCTTTTCCCAGATAATGATCGATACGGTAAATTTGCGGTTCCTCGAACAACTCTCCAATCTGAGAACTGAGTTTCTCTGAAGATTCCAAGTCTTTGCCAAAAGGTTTCTCAACAACAATCCGAGTCCATCCACCGAGATCAGCTGGAATGCATTGAAGGGGAACATTTGTAAGGTCAATAATGAACATTATGGAATTCCACTTGATCAAGGAAGCAAAACACAATATGCATGCTTGGACAAATAACCATGGTCTTTTAGCTCTGCATATCAGGAATTCGAACTCTAATTTTTCATTCTGCAATTCAAATTGTCTAACACATCCAAAAATAAGGACATGTGATTGTGATAAAAGCAAGGGAAAAGCAAAAGGAATTTGATAACATTATAACCATTTTAGCTAGTGCTTAGTTAAAGTATCAGATTTGCATCCACCTTGAATTTCGAAATGCTTCATGTAAGGCAAACAAAATTTTTTGCGCATATAAAGTGTTTGCTTCAAAACCAAGGCAACAATAGTAAATATTAAAGGACAAATGGTCGCTCCAAATGATTTCTGAACTACATCAGCAAGCAAGAAGCTGACAAAGAATAATCAAACAAAAAGAACAGTCAATTTAATCAAGTACCTCTGAACGCTCATAAAGGAAAGGTATCTATCTATTCACAGAGGCGTGAATATGCAAACCTCAGGAAAGAGAATTTCAGGGTCGTCTCCAAGGAAAATGACAAGCAAATAAACAAGGTCAGATAAATGCCACTAAATATCAGGGTCCAAAAAAGCTTAGAAGTTCTTTTCCTTTTATTTTTTAACTTTATCAATACCCAGGAGATGGTGACACTTTCTTGAAATATTACAAAACCAAATGGCTCATCCTTGTTAATTCTCTAACATGAAATGCAAATGGTAATAAAAGATTAACACGAAGAGAATGCTTATAGTAGAGGGAAAAGATGCTAGGCTACAATACTGGAAATATTTTTGTCAGCAGATATTACACTTATTCATGCAGCACTGTCTGATCATCCTGCAAACAGGTGGATATACTGAAGGTGGAAGTGCGAGATAAAATAACCTTCGCGATGACCCCTCAGCAGCGTTTTTAGATACTTCATGCTCTGAGATTTCCTTGTCCAATAGCTGAAATCCTTCCTCAGAGTCATAGGAACCACTTACATATTTGATCTATAGAATCACGAGCACAGATTGTGATACTGAAGCAGACAGAAAAGAAGCAACTAGTGGAATGTTTAAAAAAATGATGCAGAACTAACCAGATTCAAAAACTTGGGTAAATCTTCTGAGATACCCGACGAACCATCCTTTTCAAGATATCTGCAATTGTTATTTGGAAATTATCTACTCTAATTGTTTCCAAGATTTGCTAAAGTCTTGAAGTAAAAGGAGAGTCCAGAAAAAACTGAAAAGCCAGAGGCAGAAACATTCATCACAAAGTACGAGGATGCATTGGAAGTTAGAACTGGGATCATACAAAATAGTAAAAATAAAAATATCACAAACAAGATAAAGTTGATGGCTAGCACTAGCAGGCATGCAAGGAGCTTGTTTTTTTCTCTCCATTGTGTTTCAATGGCTAAAATAATGCAATCAAATGAGTGCCAATTGAAAATAAAAATAATGCAAACTATTTGCAGTTGATCCCAATTCCCAAATAAAAAGATAGAGTATGCATGAAGGCCATCAAGCTAAATATGTTAATCTTACCCACGGATGCGCTTTCTGAGATCATCATCAGAGATCTGTGTCCTTGCATATCCAAAAATGTGAACTTCACTTTCTTGCAGGAACCCCTTAAAGCGCCAAAATAAATGTTTAGAAAACAGCTTGTGTAAAGAAAAAATAAAAATTCCAAATTATGTAGAGATAAGAGAGAGAAATGATCATCCCCATATCATCTCTATATAACTATAAAGAGAACCAACGAAAAAGGACAAAAAGAAGCCAAAGAAACACCATAAAAACACATGGAAGGCACGCACAGACACATGATCTTGTTATACCTGACGGTAGAGATTGAAGAGAGCAGGGAAAGTTTTCTTCTTGGCGAGATCACCGGAAGCACCAAGCACGATAATCGAGAGGCAACCAGTTTCAGGCACTCCATTATCACCGTCTCGTGCAAACGAATCGCTTCTAAAGCTAGATCTCTTCTCCAGTAACCATTGACCCGAACCCATTTCCTAACTTGAAAGTCCTTCGTCTAACACTCTAACTACATCGCCATCAATCACCCGTCAAAAGAAATAACAGAATAACAACAGACAATCTCAACCCAGAACTCAACTAAATTTAACATCAGTAAAAGAATAAAAAGTCAACAACTTTACCAACAACACGGGTACCCTGCATGTAATAATTGTAATCTAGGAGTAAAAAAGGACAATTCAGCTTCTTTTTCTGGGTTTCGTCGAATTTAACCATAATACATAAAAGGGTATCCAAAAAACAGATAAAAAACAGTCTTAAATCGAGCATCAAAACACATGGAACAAAAGGTTGCAAGAACTCACGAATCAAAAAGCCACAGAGATCAAAAGGGCATTATTAAAATTCAGACCAGATAATGTGGAGGCAAAAATTTACCTGAAAAGGGAAAGTCGTCAGCAGTGAGCTGTGCTATATGTTTATGGAAACAAGGGAGTCAGGAACATACAGGTGTGAAAATGAAAATGTATTTGTTGGAAGAAAATTTATCGGATTGTCTGGTTTGAGAATTCAATGTTACCTCTAGCAATTGCATGATTCGTTGTACATTTCGGATTTGTTCTTTTGATTAAGGTAATATATCTAATCAATTAAATTAGCCTCACGTAAAAATTCAAACTATTGTAATAAGACAGTTATTTAATATGATATCAGAATTTTTATAACTAAATAATTGCAAGTTTAAATCTTACCACCTACTTATTATTCAGCACAAGATATAGTAAATTAGTACAAATTTCAAGCTCAAAAATTTTTTACTTAAGGGGTATATTAGTAAATATATAAAATCAGTTAAATTAGTTTCTCACAACGAATTAAATTATTGTGGTGAGATGATCACTTAAGAGGAATGAAATACGTTAGATGTGATCAGGACTATGATGGAAATAAACTTGAACTTGGTTTCATTCCTTACGGAGCATAAATTTGATGAAGAAATTAACACTTTTGTCTTTCAAAGCCAAAATAGTAACAAGGACTTTTAGATTAAATGTTAGAAACCCAATTTTTTATATTTAAATTGCAATTTTTTTTATAATTGTCACGAGTTCAAGTTATTTTTATATGTCTGAGATTGTTTAGTCCCTAGTTAGAAGCCTGTTCTACCTAAAATATGTTTGAAGTGGCAGTTGAGCACACTGAAACTGGATATATGTAAGACCTAGCATAGTAAGTTTGACCTTGGAAAGTGATTTGCGTGGCAACATGTGACATTGTTTCTTCTTCCATTCCAAGTCACCACCTAATAAGAAATTTTAAGTTCATGTTTCTCCTAACTTTTTGGAGGAAGCAGACCAAGAAAACAAAGCAAGGCATCTTGCATTTGGTTGAAGATGGAATCAGAGAAAAGTCCAATTGTAAGCAATACATGTCGAGATAAATGCATGAATATAATGAGCAAGGAAAACCTGTGAAGTGAAAATACATTTTCAAGATAACCAAATCTGCACTAATATTCACACAAGCCCTCTTGAAAGTACAAACAATGATTGCAGAGAATCAGTCAGGTCAGTTAAATCCGTTGTAAACGTTGAACTCCAGTACAACATTGAACCAGTTGATATTCTAAAGAACATTCTTCCCATTGCTACCTAGCCAAGTGCATCCATTATCGATGGAGTAACCAAGTCATGGAATAAAAGTTGCTTGCAGCAACAGGAGTCTTCACTCAACCATTTGATTGTATTCGGAAATGCGCCAGCAGAATTACGGGAGGAAGAAGCAAGAAAAGAGAAACTATGACGCTTGCTTGAAGGTTGATAGTATCACATTTTCAGCCATTTTGGTTTGATTGATTTTTTCCCAGCAGACTTTGGTTCTTGAGGAACAGGGGCCGGAACTTGTATCACAGGTTCAGGTTGTTCAGGTTCAGATGGAACAGGCTCCCTTGGTTCACAGAGAACATCCAATCCTTTCAAAGACATAATTTCTTCATGAAGGAAGGGACCTGACTTAATGGCTATATCATCTTCATCTGAACAGCAATCTAAGAAACATACAGAAGGATATAAGCGAGACATGCTGAGGGACTAATGATTGCAAACATAAAACTAGAATCAGGAAATAAATTTTACCAAGGCGCCTGTAACTAGAGCGTATTCAAATGATTGTTCTTCAGAAATGTTAAAAATGGCATAAACAAGTTACAGAAAACTAGGATAAGTTAATAGAAAAGAGGATTGAGAAGTTTGTTGTTGGGAATGCTGAAAATTAAAATGAAGTAGGAATTCTCAAATTCAATCCAAGAACTTTTCAAGAATAAAACGAAACTTATTGAGAGAGAAACAAAAAAGAACAATTTGTAATCCAAAGCTAGCAATAAATTTATGAACACAAAAAAGAAAAGGGGATCAAAAGAATTCAAAGAATAAACTAACCTTTTGATAGGTCATATGAAAAATATACAATTGCACCAGGAGCAAAGCCAGCTGTATAAAAATCCTGTGAAAAGTCTTTTATTTGCTCTTTTGGAGGAGTAGTATCTGCACCGACATATTCCATGCTTTAATCTTTCTGTTTTAGCAATAACTCAAAAATATATCAGTAAAATGACTGCATCATATGTCAACAACAGCTTGTTTGCACATACATATATAGAAAGGTAATTCTGGTCGCCTAACTACTTTCACGAGAAGATCAACTAAGCTCTGGATCTTTTCTGATGGATGAAAAGTGGCCTCCAATGTGTGATTATCAGGAAAACGAATCCTCATAACTGCCTGAACCCAACATCTGTATATGTTAATTGAAAAACAAAAGGCAAACAATTGTAACCACATATGGTATCTGATTCCACTTTACAAACAGTTTAGATCCTAAAGTAGGCAATACGAGGTCTCTCATAGTATCCAGGGAGAACCTTCGTCAATCTTGATCGGCGAGCAGCTTCTTCTGCTTCTCGAATTTTTCTCGTCTTCAAATATTTTTCTGTTAAAAATTTCACAATTTGTTATAGTGATTCATGTAAATTATGAATAGAAACTGCAGTCAACTGAACAGATATGAGAGGTTAAAGGACAACCTTTTTCACACACACACAGGCCTTGATATTTCTAATTTATATGCAATTTTGGATCTTACCATCTTTCTTAGTTGCCATAAGTCGGTGATAGTCTTCTGCTGTGAACTCATAGAAGTCATCATTCTCCTCTGCTAAATGGGTAGATAGTATATAATTAGTGCTCTCGCAAAAACTTTCCGAATCTAGAGATACCAAGGGTTACAGCTACTATTACCATCGTTAGACATGTGATCTGGGGTTGAAGAGAGACTTGTTGTTTCAAAAACCCGGAGCTCTCGCCCATACTTCTCTTTTACAGCCGCAAACTTTGCCTGACATTAGAAATTGGCAACATCAGAACACACAAGGCACTAGCAAGTCCAAAGATCGAAGCTTTTTCACAAAATTTTCAACAAACAAAGAAATCAGAAAACTTTTTCGGCACAAAAAACAAAAAGGCAGCTACTTTGCCTGATTTTTGATGCCTGTTAACGGAGTTACGGACCCTACTAAAACGAAACAGACTGAAAATCCAGATCGACTCACCTTAGCTTCCATGGAGTTAATTGCAGTCGTCACCCTCCTTCTCTTCAGAGGAAAAACAGAATCCACAACCATTAGCGTGGAAAGAGAGGCGTAATTTATGTAGATGTGTATAATAATATATGTGTGTGTATTTAACGGTGATACCCTATTCGAGTAGCAATGAAATGAAACGATCCCGGATATAGGAAAAAAAAGAATAAAAGGTATACGGCTGTTCTTAATAAATAGTATCCGAAAATTTATAATGTAAGTTAACCGAGTTTTGATTATTTTTATTACATGATTTTGGTGTAGTTGTATGCATTTACGAGTAAAATGCATGAAATTGAATTTGTTATATAATATTATGAAGATAAAGAAGAGAATTGAAGGAGAGAGGGGGAAGAGAAAGGGAAGGAATAAGAAATTGACTATGAAATTGAAGTTTATGAAAGTTTAATTTGAAGATTTGGACATTAATTTAATACGTGTTTTTGCAATTATACTTTTTCCTAAAAATTATGCATTAGGAAATTTAGGGTTCTTGAGTAAAATTGAGGTTTTATAAAATTGTTGTTAAAAATATTTAGTTAGTTGTTAAATGAAGTAGTATATATGATTAATTGAGATTTTTGACTTATAATTTGCATTTTTTCCTATTGACATATATTATGTTTGACTTGATAAATTTGATATGCATGTTATTTTTGATTAATTGGTGAGATGAATATGTCTTGAATGTTGTATGAATTAAATTAAAACCAATAACGGAATAAAAAAAGACATTTACTTTAGCCGAATATAGAATAGCTTTGAATTAGTTATTATGAGCTTTTATTATGAAATTTAATAGAATTTCATTAGATTTGCCCCCAGTAAAATAGATAGGAATTGGAGGAATGTGATATGGTTGACATGCCAATTAGGGAGTTAGTAATACTGCGTCATGATATATATTACCGGACCGTATGATTCAAAGAGCTCGATTCCGGTGTAAGATATTTGATTTTTATTATAAACTACATAACTCCGAGAGCTCAGTCTTGATAAGTAAATATTATTAAAAAAAGATTTTATGGTTTCGAGAACCCGGTCTCGTATTTTAAAATCTCACTTATCTGCCTCGACAATACAATTCCATTAGATTTTACTTTGGGCAATTACAAATATATATATATATATATATTAAGTAACTTTAAATAAAAATAGTAATTAATTTTAAATTAAATTGTACAATTTATTCATCATTGTGTAATTATATATGAATTATTAAAATAGATACGTGTTTGTATTTCATAACTTGATTTTAAATGTCTATTTATACTTAGAAATAAATGAAGACATTTATGTGTGAAAAATATTATATATATTTATGTCTGTTATGATTAAATGGATTGAATTGAATGAAAAATGGAGTTGCTTGAAAACTACTAAGGCTATAGCTTAGCGTGTGGATTCTTTTTTTTGCAAGTAGGTTTTAAAGAGAATTAGAAGCAAACTATGGTAGATCTACTACAAAATAAGAGTCACATAAAAGATCTCAAAATATTTAGAGGTAGATGTACTACAAATTTTTATTTTATTTTTAGTTATGACATGTATATATAAAGAAGTGAAAGATCTTACAGAATTTTATTGTGAATTATATATGAATAAATGAAAGTTATATATGAAATCTGGTTTATATGTGTTGAAATGTATTGGAGGATGGGTAAATTATTTTGTCATGGAGTTTGACATGAAGATGGATAGTTGAGTAACATGCATAAGAAGTGTATTGAAGTTTCTTGCAGGAGATTTTAAGTAAATACAGAAGAAACATTGTCTAAATTTTTATAAAATGAATACTAATTATCATAATAATGAGATTTTAAATAGAAAATGTTTTAGTTTTGAAGTATTAAGTATTTAAGAATATGGTAACACTCGATATCCCGATTCTATTATCCGGTATGAGGTGTTACAACTATACAAGTGATGATTTTTAAAGCATCTCATCTAATGATTACTGTATTTTAATAATTGGTTCAGCCAGATTTTGCTGAACAGGAACTTCATTGTTCTGATCCATAACCTTGCGTGATTTCGACTATCGAATACTTGCAAAACAAATAAAGGCGCGCCGGGGGTTGATTCCCTGAAGGCCCCTCCGACGCTCAAGTTAGTATTTTGTCAAAGTTTTTAGTAAGATCGG
>JANVCL010000213.1:2886115-2909516 GCA_026546855.1 Erythroxylum incrassatum | reverse complement strand
AACAAATATAATGTACAAAATAAAAATTATTCTATAAATTAATAAATATTAATTTATCGATAAATTAATAAAATATTTATTTATCTATAAATTAATAATCCCGTATAAGATAATAATTTTTCAGGTCCAAAAAATATTCATTTATAGAGGTTTTACTGTAATTAAGAGTACAAATATATCAAACTTATTAATATTAATTAATTTTCATCCAGTCCAACGAATTAAAACAAAATAAATAATCTGCATCAAAAGAATGGAAAATGATATTCGGATTACATTTAGTCAAGGAATTGTGATGGCCAATGGCAGTTTTTACACTAATCCGTTTCGTGTGGATCGATGTCGTAAGACTGTCGGCACATTCTTGGAGCTCTGTAGCTCGGAATCCGAATGTAGGACCGTAAGGGCCTGAAGATGGTAACTAAATTTGTAACCAGTTCTCTAGAATCATTAGTTTTAAGTACTAAAACTCGTACTCAGCACTCTAGTTTATCTCATTTTGTTTTATGCCGATCAGATTTACTAGTTAGCCGATTGACAAAGTAGAGCTGATATCAACCACCGCCTTTGATTAGAGCAATTTATCTGATGGTACAAACCTTCTATTGGGTGAGTAAAATTAAACACTGATAGAGTATGTAAACGTTCCTCACTCTAGCCTTATACGTAATAGTATAGGCAATTGGCTTAGAGACTTCATTTAGAATCTCAGCTGATACTTATTGGTGATGGCGGAATTTTAGGGAGTGCTTATCAAATTCACGCTCGCATGGAATCTTGGTTATTGCCGGATCGAACTTAAAATGGATTTGATAGTGGTGATCAATCTCCTATCTTCTTCGGCTAACCAATCAATAGATCTCAATCTCATGGTTTTAGGTATTAACGAACTGTTTAATCAGAACTGAATTGTTATATATCAATATATCTGTCAAGAAAACAACAGATGTACGGATTGACTCGTTAATTATACAGGACATTTTGATTTAAAAATTATTTATTTTGATACTACACTTATTAGATGCTACTTTATTCTCTTAAAAGATATGTCAAATCTGTTTTTCTGGATTCGTCGGAATAATCTTTTTGGTTATTTTCCCTCTTAATACAAAAAAAAAACTCACTCTCGCATCCGAAGACGAACAACGACGCGGGAAGACTTTTGCTGTCTACATCACCTCGTATCTCATTGGACCTACAATAAATTTAACTGAGCAAGACAAGCTCTTCCTATCTTTTCATCACGAGCTCCACAAGAGGAGGTACAAAATCCCTTTTAATGATTCAAAAGACGGCATTTTGTTGCCGGCTGTCACTGTAACTGCATGTTATTAAATGGAGTCAGGAGAGAACATTTCTGACTCATTTCCTGAGAAAGACGAGTCGGAAAATGGGTTTCGTCAGGTTTTAAAATCCCTGAAAAAAAAAGCAAGAACACGGTTTCAACGTTGCTATTTGATGACTTACCTGGGGAATGTTGGCTCTGTAATACAAAGTCCTGGCAAAATTAGCAGATACAGTTCAAAATACGCCGAAAGCTCCGGCTGTCAGGAATTTTTTTAACGTTCTGAACAACCTACACCCCGACACCTCTGAAAAATCATTTTCTGTGATCGTTTAGGGAATATTCTCTACTTGATTGTTCATGAACCAAATTACTACGATTCCTTCTTGTGTCAATGGAAAATAAACTACACAAGTAGTGGTTTATTAGGTAGCTTCTGATTCCACCAAACCCTTAATTTATTGGGTTTCAATCATTGCAAGCTTTGAATAAGACTTGTTTCCATTGATAAGAGTCGAATGAAGCGCGTAATTCTAAATTTGGCCTGCTAATATTGAACTGAGCAACTTGAGAAAGAGATATTCAACTCTTCCATATTCCTTGTTCTTGAAGATTGCTTTCCCATTGTTTTGGAGGATGTTATGTCCCGAAGTATCATCTATTTACTAGTTAAGAGTAAAGTTACGTACTATTAAATCAGATTTCGCATATCAGCGAGATTATTACGGGATGTTTTAATTGAAATGATTTTATAATTATTTTGGTTAATATTATCTATATCTTTTGATATATTGATGGATAATGATTATCAAGATAACTATATATCACAGGGGCACGTGAGTAACACTTGATTATATATGTTTTGAGATGATTACTAAGTACTGCCATATTTAATTATGATTAGCTAAGGGAGACGAGTTAAGGATATTACTAAACAAAGACTTAAGGGTGGTTGTGACGAGATTTAAGACCATAAGTATTTAGGAGTTGAAGATTCTGTCTTCTTATTTTTTTTCCTGTTTGTGTTCTCACTTTTGTCATCGTTTCTTTTCACACTAACAATTAAATATTGACTACCAAGTTTTCAATCAAGTTGGCAATTAATCAAATTTGGACTTATCAATGCCGAACTCCAATTAAACATTTTGTATTACCGGTTTTACTTTTAGTGGAGTATTTACTTTCAGTCCCGGTCTGCATATCTTATAAGAGCCCTCCGAGCCTCTAGAAGCTTCTTCCTCACGATGCGCACGGCGCAATGTACCCTAAGGCATTAGCCTAATGTTGTAGTTTTTATTTTTCCTGTTTGTAATAAAAAATTGATTTTTTTAAATAAGTAAGGTAGGAAAATATATTTAAGATTTGGTTAGATATATTTTTATTTATATTTTATATAATTTAAAATTATATAATAATTAAAAGTACTTTTTATTTTTATATTACCAAATAATCTATTTTTTGAAGCTATTTCAAATTTTTAAACTCTTCTGAAAAAAATTTTACTAACAAAATCTCTAATATAAGCCTATCTAATCAGGCACTCGTGACTACCAGCCCGGTGAGTAAGAGAGGGAAGGGTTGCCTCAACGACAAAACTGGCCAGCTTTGGAGGAACCGAAGAATCCAACAGGTTTTGATGTTTTACTGTATTTTAATGGTTAACCAGTAAAAACAATTAAGACTTTTAATTTAATGCTTGTCAACGAAGAAGAAGCAGAAGACTATATACCCACGCATAAGGTTCTTCTTTCCTGTACAATTTTCCCTGCTTATAAGATCCATTCCATCATCTCTAACATTATTTTCTTTGTCTAATCGTACAACAGACAGATGCTTTTTCCATTCAATCATGAATCTCCCTCTATAAACAACATCCTTCCTTCTTTTCTTTATACAATGTCCAATGAACTGGCAGCATCTTTACTTGTATTTTAAGGTTCCTATAAAAGCATCACCCTCTTTTTGCTTTCTGCTAGAAATCTATTCCATTCTGCTAAAAACATGGGAAGACAACCTTGTTGTGATAAGGTTGGATTGAAACGAGGTCCATGGACTATGGAGGAAGATCAAAAGCTCGTGAACTTTATCCTGAGTAACGGTATTCAGTGCTGGAGAGTGGTTCCAAAGCTTGCGGGTACATCTTTTTTGTTTTTCTTACAGTGCTTACTGTAATCTTATTATGAAGGTAACTAATACCATATTGTGTGAATTTGATGTGGTTTTGTTAGGTTTGCTGAGATGTGGGAAAAGCTGCAGGCTAAGATGGATTAATTATTTGAGGCCAGATCTTAAGAGAGGTAGTTTCACAGAAATGGAAGAGAATCAGATTATTCACCTTCATGCACGTCTTGGTAACAGGTAAAACGTCGATGCTGTCTCCGTTTTTTCTTCATGATCCATAACTTCTGCTAACATTTTTTCATGTAGGTGGTCTAAGATTGCTTCCCACTTTGCTGGTCGCACTGACAATGAAATCAAAAACCACTGGAACACTCGAATCAAGAAGAGACTCAGGCTCCTTGGTTTAGACCCTCTAACCCACCAGCCCATTGAACGGTCATCGGATCAGAAAGGTGAGATAAACCAAGATTATGATTCGTCAAAGTTAGAAGAAGAAAGCTTCCAAGTTCGGCCTAAATCATCAGAGCACAGTGAAGCCAAGAAAAATCTGATATTGGAGGATCAGACAGCAAATGCAAATCTGAAGAACTGTGAAAAGTTGTCAGCAGGCTCAAGGATTAACCCTGAAACCATTACTTCCACTTCCTACAGCTCTTCAGTACTGTCCATAGAGGAATCTAACAACAATCCTTCTGTCTGCGACTCAACGTCCATTACTGTTCAAGAGGACTACTCGCTAAGGAGATGGGCTGAGAGTGTGGATTCTATTCTCTCCTGGGACAGCTTCTATAATCTAGATGAAGATCTTCTCTTCTTGGAAAATGTGAAACATAATATGATCTAACATTGTTTTTCTTTCCAGTGACATACATTTTGTGATCATATATATCTGATCGCTAAGAGAATTACTCTGATAGTGCTTCAGAAATTGTAAATGTCCAAACTCCGTCTCTCCTCTTACTCCATCAGAGATTGATTAGCTACATCTTTCACTTTCACATGACCAAAGTAGTGATGAACTTACCCTTCTCTTGTCTCCTTCCAAACTGTAAAAGCTCTATTGGGTGTCATACCTATCATCATCATCGATTGTTTGTTAGCTTTTTAATATTGAAAATAACACAAAAGAACTCTTTCTAGGCATGCTCTCTGTCAAAAATAGACAATTATATCTCCAGAAGGAATCATTAGATCGTTATGATTTCTCATGAATGCTCTGCAGATTAATTATTCTCAAGACCTTATTCGACAAACCATTCTTATAAGCAGCTTGTGTAAGCGTTTTAAGGTCCCAAACCATGACTAGAGCTTATTTAGATATTTACAAGGTCCGAGTTGCCTTCATTGATAGCCAAGAAAGAAAAGTGTTTTTTTAATAAGAATTTAGCAAAATATTTAGTATAAATTCTACTTAAGTATAAGGTTTAAGAAAGTCTAATAATACACGGCCTCTTAAATATAAAGTTTAAAAAAGTCTAATAATACGCACTCTCTTAAGTATAAAATTTAAAAAAGTCTAATAATACGCAATCTTACTCTTAATTAATAAAATTGCAGCATGCAAATATATAATAAGAGCTCTAAGACTTGTTAAGAAGTTTAGAAGCATACACATGAATAGTGACGAAGATACCCTTATGATAATGTACTTATTTATTCTTATCTTAAAATAAGAAACACAAACTTTTGTAATTTTCTTTTGCTTTTATTTTATTAATGATTTACCTAATAAGAGTAATATAAATGTAATTTTTAATAGACTCTAATCATTTTATAAGGGTTATTTTATAAAGTAAACTCTTTATTTTATTTTAAATAAAATATATTATAAAATTTTTACTTAACATCAAAATTTAGTTTATTTTAATTTAAATTTAAGTTATTTAATCATTATTTATTATAAAATAAACTAAACTCTTTTATTATTTATAGCCCAAAATTTTCATATATGTTATAAATCATTTATTTATTATTTATTACATTGCAGACCTTTTTGATAATACATATAAGGAACAAATTTTATATATAATAAATAGAATAAAAATATATAATGCATGTAATAAAGAACATATGAAATACAAGTATGGAGTGGCTGTTCCGTTTTTATGTGCCACTCTGTGCCCTCTCTATTTTATAATTCCATTAAATATTAACAAATAGATGAGATAGAGAGGATACAAGATAGCTTATAGAAACGGAAATAGAGGATTTAATTCTATAAAAAAACTGTATCAGATAATAAAAAAATAAAATAAGTAAATAATATGTCAGAATATTTAAGTGTATGTTTGGATGTGAGTTGAGGAATGAAAGGGAATGGAATGGAATAACCTAAATAACTCAGGCTATTATTTAGGAGTCTATTTTGAAACAAGATGGAATGGCAATTGATGGCTTTGAAAGTCATCCTTTGCCATCCAAAATTCAATATTTTGTGACCTCCTAAATCAGGGGTCAATGATGGAATGACATGACTTGCTTTCCAAACTCTCTTTTACTTTATTTAAACTTTCAAACAATAAAGTGACTCATTTCATTTCATTTTATTCCACTCCATTTCATTAATTGTCATTTCATTCTATTCCATCCTAAACTCTCAAACATACCCTAAATGTCTAAGAAGACGGGCCATTTCAAAGCATAAGGGATTCTTGTTTGTGGGCTTACTTTGTCATTCCACGAGATCAGGCCTGTACCCAGCTCTATGAAGAGCACTAGAAAGCAGCAATGGAGATACTAAAGAGCATTTTGGGGAAGAAGCGGTGAAGAATGATGATGATTATTATGCGCACATCACTCAGACGGATCCATACAAACGTGGATGCCCCCAGACTCACCAGATTCAATCTTCAAGCTCCAAAATGTGTAAGTGTTTCCATCTGTTCTTGGTTCTTCCAAAACGTAGAGTTGTTATTTGTTAAAGTTTTGAACTTTAAAGTGTCCGTTTCTTTGGTCTCTGGTGTGGTCTTTTTGGAGTTGTTAAAGTTCTCAACTTGGTCTAATGAGTGGGTTGTGCGGTTTTGTGGTGTTCGAGTTTTTGCAGTTTGAATGGGCTTATGACGCTGATTTTTACCCCAAAATGGGGTGTTGCTATTGAATCCAGTTTGGCAGATTAGTCTCTGCTTGAATCTTGATGGGTAACTTGCATACATATTGTGCCATAGCCGATACGTTTTTGTTATTGCGAGCTAGAAAAGTACTTCCGAGACGTTCTTGAATTGTCAAGGTTGAATTACCTATACTTCTACGTTTAACGGTCAAAGGTGAATCTCCTTTGATGGTTTTGTTAGAAAATGGAATCATCTGGTGCCATTTCACAGTTGTTAGGTTCTCTGTATAACGTGAAATGCTAAAGGTTGAGGAATTCAGTACTTGGACATTTAGCTCAATTCCAGAAGCTTGACCAGTAAACTTCAATACTAACAGCTAATTTTTACGGATTCATGAATGGTTACCTGAATTCTACCATATCATGTTTGTTAAAGAGGACTAACTTTTTATGTTAACCATGTCGAAATCGAACATGAAGTTATCACCTAGATAATTTGACCTTTACTTTGCTCTAATTTCATGTGCCCATTTGCAATCTGTGCATTGTGAGCTCTAGAGTCTACTATGTATTGACTATCTAGTCACTGAGCATAAATTTTTAGTTGGGCAACTAGGTATTCTCGTACTAGGGATTATAGTATTTGTATGCAAGACTCTAGATAGTACTAAATGCTTTTCATGAAAATTGAACATGTTCATGAAAATTTGGTGTGCTGATGTGATTCATTTAAAAGATGTATAAATGGAAACTAACCGTATTGTTTTCATATTCTTTAGGCCACTAGGTTTGTTACGTACTAAGCTTGCTTCCAGCATGTTCCTTCGTGAGTTTCATTTATGTTCTTTGCTTATATTTTGTGCCTTTTGAATATTGTGTTCCAGGTAGAGGTAGAATATGGTAATGGTAGCAAGTTTAGTTTGTCAGCTGAATTTCTAAGGATAAATAGTCCAGCTGTTGATGCGAAAGTAAGATCAATTGGGGGTGATAAGGTAAATGGTTGGAACCTGTGTTTGCTATATTATATTTCAATTCTATTTTTAGTCGTCTATTGTTGTGCACATACATGTGTATTTATCAGCAGAACACCTATTGAAAATGTGGACTACTTTGTATGCCAGTATTCTGAATCATTTGAAGTGACTTGTGGTTATGGTTATTTTGTTGATTAATTGTTTAGAATGGTCTGTCTTCATATTAGTTGTGCACTGCAGAAGGATTATGGTTCATTTTACAGGGTTCAAGAATCACTGATGACAATTACAAGAAAAACCTCAATACATGCTTATGGATCATTTTCTGCTAATCAATACCTGTTTATTATTATAATAAACAGAAACGTGCTTATTCTTACTGTCATTTACTAATCAAGCAGAGATGTATTCAAGAAATATTCTATCAACATTTTTTAAGTGCTTGTACAGCAGTCAATTAACTGCCTCTTCACTGTATGCTGATGAATTGTCTCCTATTTTAAACATGCGGTATGTTGGATGTGTATTGAATAAATACATTGATGTTTTTCAATTCATATAACAACTTGGTTGATCCTTCACGTTCACTAACCAGGTTATATCTGGCAGGCGTCATGTGGGTATCATGTCTGCAGAACCTGTGGGTAACTATGGGGTTAGGTAGTTTGGGCCTTAAATTAATGCATTTGTTACATTTATATCCATAATAATGACTTGAAGATGATGAAGTGTTTCTTAAGATGGGTTACTTTTGCTGGATTGTTCAGGATACTTTTTGATGATTTGCATAAAACCGGGATCTATACGTGGGATTACTTCTATCACCTTGGGAGCAATAAGTTTACCTTGATCAGAAACTATATCAGGACACTAAGGAAGCATGGACTCAGTCGTGATCCTCGGCAGAGAAAATGATGGATCGAAGAATCCTTAACCAATGCTCGAGAATTAGGATGAAGATGGCAAACAAGCTCTAAGTGATGCACTGTGGAAGCCGAAGCAAATGCAAGTGTTCTTTACTATTTTTATTTTTACCATATGCAAATATGAAAGCCACATTCTTTCCAGCATATGAACAGTTTCATGTTCCTTCCACCTGGTTACTTGAAGAGCATAATAACTGAAAAGACAACAGAGCATCGATAGCTAATCAGGGGCACCTGCTCTTCACTTTATAAGTGGAAGCATGACTTTGAAGGTCTTAGCTCAGTGGTTACTTTCTGTTCACCACCAGTACTTCATTTTTACTGTAACTTATACCTTTTACTCCTATGCTAACGTGAATGAATATGTAAGTTTCTCAGTACGTATATGTAATAATATTGAACGAGCATTAAAAAGGAACTAACATCAATATATAGACTCTTCTTCAATCCTAGAGATCAATTATCCCTGCTCTAAGTTGGCATCTTCATTTAGAGCAATAATGGTTTTCCCAAAATTACCGAGGCTGTTGTAGAAAAGCAAAGAGTCAACCTTGTACCAAGCCTGGAAAATTTTGCTTTCAGTAAATACAAAACATGCAGAATGCCAAACCAAAAGTGGCTTGAGTTTGGCTTTGTGCTCAAAAAGCTTGTGGTAACTAACGGGGAAAGCTTACAAGATGAGGTTTGACATGCCTGACGAGCTGGCCAAATGAAGAGTTATGAGCAGATTAGCGCAGAAGTCGAAGATCGGTCTTTGTACATTTATCACTCCTAAAAGGCAAGCATCACAAGCAAAGTTGTAGATTGATGTACAATAGAAACATACTAGGAGTGTTTCTGTATATCTTTCTTAAGCATGTGAAATGAACTCTTTCTCATTGAATTCAGGAGCTCGGTCAGTATTCCAATTTAGAAATAATCAATTACATAGCCATCAATTCACACAAGCAAAACTACCAGTTCCTCCTACACACTATAGCCTATGGTTCTACATCAAAATTGTGGGTTCAAACGTAAAACAAACAACTTCAACAGAAACTGGAGTTCTAGTAACTATGAAGGCTTTTTCTTCTGTCCACTTCTTGAGATGCGCTTCAGCTCTTGTGTACCCCTTTTAAGTCCCCTATGAGTGCCGTAACAGAATTCATTACGAAGCTGGACTAATAGATCACGAAACAGATTCAAGTAACAGACATACCTCTGGTACAAGTACATGAAGATGTAGAAAAGCGACAACAATATCAATATCAGAACAGAAGTTATGATGTACAGCACACTTGTCTTCTTCTGCAGATACGGATGAACACATACAATAGAGATGAATTAATAATCAGATGTTCAATTATCTCAACACGACAATTTTAAATCATGATGACTGTAAGGGCAACTACGAAATCTTAAATATAACTATTCCAATGAAAACGTGAATATTCATAAAAGTTCAATTTATATGCTTGAAATGATCTTCACAAAACAAAAAGGAAAAAATGTTACTGATGATAGGCACCAAGTTCTCATTTCGCGCTTATTTCTACAGTAATTTTTGATGATTCTAAACACTATCTCTCTCTCACCTTACATAAATTGGTTGGTATTCTTACTACCGCAAATTCTAGTCAAGTAAAGAGGTAAATTTACCTTGCTCCCTAATGAGAACAGTTTCTGACCTCCAGAACAAGAGTGGGAATCACAAAATTGACGTAAGAAGAGCTCTGTCAGTTCAAAATATAAGTTAGTTTTATCATGAATAATGAGACCAAGAAGCTCTTGATTGTATTGTCACTAATACTAAATTACTACCATTGAGACGATGAGCTGCAGAACCTTCATTCACTGGAAAACAGCTAATAGCTAGACTCTGCATAGAATCATCAAATTATAAGCTGAAGAACAATATAGCCGTAAAGCACAAGTATCCTTAGAGGCAACCTCACACAGATGTTTATTCCGTGTGGCAGCTGCAGGATTGCACTTAGTTTTGTGTGGCAAAGAACTCATCACACTGTCACAGTGTAAAGCACCACATACATCTGCCAGGCATCTTCTATGAGACTGTCTCAGCAAAAGCAAAGAATTTTTACATTAGTATTTGAAATAAAACATGCTGAGGAACCAGCTCGGCAATGTCTGGGAATCAAATTTTTTGAAAACAAGATAGGAGTGTGGCAATCAAAAAGCAAGTACATGCAAAATCAAAGACATTGATGCAAACTGGATGAGTATCTCAGTGAGAAGAAACTTTAAGTATGTTGTAGTGAGACATTTCTTTCCTGCTATGAATGTAATTTTACCAAAGATGAAGAAGAAGTGAATAAATTCATCCGTAACAATGAATATCCAGAACAGAAACATCAAGTTAAATTTATTATACACCTTATCATACCAAAAAGTTGGCCAACATGTTATAAATTATCGAATCAAAATGCAGAATGAATTAAGTACTAAGAGCCAAAACTTGATACAAGAACATATTGTCATGGGATATACCAACAGAAGATAATTACAACGACATACCACATTCAGCATATCATAGTGTCTGTTATCAAAATGCTTGTCGAGGTATTTCTCTTCATAGAATGTCTTTTTACAGTAACCGCAACGCCATTCATTCAAAGCCACGTGAATCTTGTGCTCTTCCTGATCTCTATACATGTCGTTTTCAGGATGAAGCCTACACCTACTTGCAATCCGATAGCCTTCCTTCTCAACAAAGGGCATCAAATACTACATCAAAAACAAAACTCTGTAACCTAATCGTTGAACTAAATGAGGGATATTCAATTACAGTTGTATTTCATCAAACACCTCCTCTACTATTTTCCACGCCGCCTTACTCCTTTCTCTTGAACAATGCACTTCATGGACATTCCCTTGTTCTTGCTCGAGAGTTCTAAACATTAACCTTCATACATTAGTTATATCAAAACTATACAATAAAACCAAACCTGAAATAATAAATACCAAGTTAAAGAACCTCGAGCCATGTTCTTTTTGATAACTATTTCTTCAATTCCAAAAAACTAAAGAAACCCAGATCAGAAATTTACTCAAAGGTGTGATCTTTAAAGAGAAAACCAACAACCCATATCTCTATTCAGGAATATAGCAAATGTAACCAATGCCTATCTTACCTTGAACCTGCAAATTCTCCATGAATCTGAACGGATAAAAGAAGGAAAGAACAAAGAACAGATAAATATCAGTAGCCATGCCAAAGGAGAAAAATTGATCGACGACAGTGAAGCAAAGTAATCGCATCTACGCATGTACACACTCAGTAGTACCTCAAGCAAAGAACAAGTAGAGAAAAGAAAGAGGAAAACGATAAGCCGTGTTGGAGGCTTGGCCATGGTTAGTATGCAAGCATCTCATTCACTGTTTATGTAAATCAAAAGCGTTAAGAATTCTGAGAAGGGAGCAAAATTGACGACTGCTCCAACTGCAAAGTTGGAGTCTTGAAAATGGAAGAAACCGAAGGAAATAAGAAACAATAGAACTAGAAGTTCCCAAAGGTGGGTAGGTAGGTACAATCTTGACAGAGAAGAAGTAGGGTCGCTTATGATGCATAGAAACCAACAAATGATCGCCACGTGGATATTTTTGTTGACTTGCTACAGCTGACGTGGGAAATCTTCATTAGCGAACACAGTCGAAGCTTACAAACGACGTAGAATAGATGTGTTTTCTTAGCAAAAGTTCTTCCCAGTTCGTCAGCCCAGGTTTTGAAAAAAGAATGGAACATTGTAAAAGAGGATTTACTTATTACCGGTTTAACCGATTTAATCATTAGATGAATCGATGTGATCTCATAATTACGTTATAATATTAGTAATATTAAAAAAAAATAAAAAATATACTAAATAATATAAATTTTTATACTTCTAATAGATTTATAGAGAAAAGATGAATTTTACTTTTGAAATAATTAAAAAAAACACATGAAAGAAAAAAATAAAATGAAAAAATAAAAAATTCATTAAATCAGTGGCTAACTGATTCGACAAGTCCCAATTTAACCAATTAATTGTCCGATTTGTACTGATTCGCACTAATTCAATTGAAGACTAATATTTAGGGGTCACTCAGACCGAATAGTTAACTAATTATCGGTCGAATCGATCGGTTCGATCCGAATTTCAAAACAGAGGTCACAACAGGTGGGCTTATTCGTCAGAGCACTTGACTTGAGGTTTTGTGCATAATATAATGTTCTGGTGCTTTTCTGTTTTTGCTGAATCTTGAGAAATTTTTTCTACTCTCAAGTTCGATTCAGATCTTGGTTATCATCAAGTTGAATTAAAATTAGATTATTTAGTAGTGGCTAATAACTTATCCTTCTTGACTAAACGGACGTTGTCGCACAATCTCTTAATTATGGGTATTAACAAGTTGCTTACTCAAAACTAAGTAATCTTACCTTGTCATATTTATTGGAAGGAAAATCGATCTGTCAACTGACTCGCCAATTTTGCTGTTTATTTTAAATTAGAAATTATTACTTTTGATACTGCACTTATAAAATAGTAACTCTTTATCCTATTAGAGGATATATATGAAATTTGCTTCCTTATATTAGTCATATAATGTGTCTCGTTTGTTCGTTCCGTTTCATTAAAAAATATTGAATCTTAAAAAATTTACAATTTTAACTGTTTAATTTATTTTAAATAGTTTATGAACGAAGAATAACTATATTTTTATAAAACGAAATTTATACTTTTAATTTTAATTTTTATATTTATAATACAAAGTATACAAAGCTTTGGTTTCGCGTAAACAGAGGGACGAAACGAGTCCGTCAGCAAATAATAAACAGAGTTCTTGAAGATCTTAAGAATCTCAGATCCAGGAAACTGTAATTCGATTTCTACTTTTAACAACTCATTTACCATCGCCTTCATTTGTGTTGTTATGTAAAATCTTTTGGTTAATAATAGTTAATGGATAATGGTGAGCTAGCAGCCATTTCCTGGCCACCTCCTAACCAACTCTATGATATTACTCTTCAAAATGCTTAAAAAACCCAATCTTTCAGACTTTGACTTCTTAGAATCTCTCCATAGTCGACGAAATTTAGATCTTTGAGAGATGCCCTTTTAGAATCAGGCATTGAAATCCAGCCCCAATGGCCAAATTCATGGTTTTGATGCTTCTTTTCCTGGCGTGCTGGTTGCTGTTATTTTTTGGCGGCGAATCGAGTGTAGAAGCGGGTCGTAGGATCCACACGCTGTTCTCTGTGGAGTGTCAGGATTACTTTGATTGGCAGACCGTGGGGTTCATGCATAGCTTCAAGAAGGCTCGACAACCCGGACCCGTAACCCGACTCCTGAGCTGTACGGATGAGGAAAAGAAGAATTACAGAGGAATGCATTTGGCCCCCACTCTCGAGGTGCCCTCTATGAGCAGACACCCCAGAACTGGCGACTGGTGAAGTTCTCTGTTTCATTAGTCATTCTTAGAACACTAAACTGTAGTGTCTTCTTCTCCCTACTAGCTTTGTGGTGGAAGTCTTGGATGAAGCATCTGTGCTTAGATTCTTAGAGCTGATGTTTTTGTTGTTCAAATTTATTTCCTTTTTAACAACAGACACGACATCTTTGACTATTTTGGCAAAACTACACGAGACGAGGATTAAGTGGTTTTATGCTCCTTGTTTCTTGGTTGGTGTATAACTGCTTTTCTGATTTAGTTTTGCCATCTTCATTCTCAATGCATATCAAGTTCCGTCCCATTGTTTTGCAAAATGAAACAAATGAGAGATTGTCACCGGTCAACTGCATTCATCTTTTTTCACGTTAGCTTCTTCTCTTTAGTTTCAATGACAGAATAGATTCTAATGATTTTCTTGCTATTAATGTCCTCGCCATTCATTCTGTTTTACAGATTCCTTGGCTGTGACCTTCCTTACCAAAATGTCCTGCTGTCATGTGTCTTTGAATGAGAATTCAAATCAGTTCTTCTTGTCTCTTTCTGTGAGCTTGTTTTGTTTTCAATGAAGAGTTAACTTAAGATGCCATATTTTCACTATGCCTGCAGGTACCCTGCAATCAACAAACCTGCTGGAATTGTTCACTGGCTTAAACATTCTAAAGACGCAGATAATGTTGATTGGGTTGTTATTTTAGATGCAGATATGATCATTCGAGGTCCAATTATACCTTGGGAGCTTGGAGCTGAAAAAGGAAGACCTGTTGCAGCATACTATGGGTACTTTCTTAGGCATTTAGTTATCAATATGGATTGGCTGAGAAAAACAAGAAACTTTTCACTTGATTCATTGCTGAAATGATCACTGCAAACTTATTTTCAACCTATCAGTGGTGTTTCTAAGCTATTGCATAATGTTCTCACTGTCATGCCTATGCACAATTTTCCATTATAGTAGAGAACAATTCTGATGCAATGGGATCTTTCTCGTAGATAGAATTAGATAATATTGGGCATTTGGACGATGAAGTCAACCACATTTTTGGAATAATGTGGACCCACATTTTGGGAATAATGTGGACCAAGTCTCATGTTGTTTCCCATTTCAGTTAATAATATATGGCTGTATACTCACTTTTTTTTTGTATTTAAGTTATCCCTTCTTATGATTTTCAAAACAATATATGATGCATAATAGTTACTTGATTGGATGCGACAATGTTCTGGCTCAATTGCACACAAAGCATCCTGAGCTATGTGACAAAGTCGGTGGGCTTTTAGCCATGCACATAGATGATCTTCGAGCATTAGCACCATTGTGGCTCGCAAAGACCGAAGAAGTGCGGGAAGATAGATCTCATTGGGCCACCAACATAACTGGCGACATCTATGGTCAAGGGTGGATAAGTGAGATGTATGGCTATTCATTTGGTGCAGCTGAAGTAAGGATTTGTCTTAATTTCACACCAAGTTACCTTCTATTTTGCACCAACTATGTTTGCAAGTATAGTTTATCTGTTGTTCTTATTTTTGTCTGTTTAGGTTGGACTTCGGCACAAAATTAATGATGATTTGATGGTCTACCCAGGGTATATTCCACAAGAGGGTATTGAGCCTATTTTGCTTCACTATGGCTTGCCATTCAGTGTTGGAAATTGGTCCTTCAGTAAATTAGACCATCATGAAGATAGTATTGTCTACCAGTGTGATCGGCTATTTCCTGAGCCTCCTTATCCTAGAGAGGTATGAAAACAAAAGAAAGAACATGGTTTGGAGTGTCTTTTGGGATCTACATTTGACCCTTTCCAAGCATATGTCTTGTCCTTGCTTTTAGTGGTAGAGAAGTATAAGAATTTGACTATTAAAGCTTTTGATTGTTTGCTTGCAAACCCCATTGGATCAACATTATATTACAAAAGAAGACTTCATGAGCTAAGCTAGAGTTTCTTAAGGCCAATCGTGTATCTTCATTTATGCAGGTGCAAGCAATGGAAAATGATCCAAATAAAAGAAGGGGCTTGTTCTTGAGTTTAGAGTGTATAAACACTTTGAATGAGGGCCTTCTTTTACAACATGCTAGAGACGGATGTGAGAGGCCAACATGGTCAAAATATCTGAGCTTTTTGAAGAGTAAAGCTTTTGCTGAATTGACTCGACCAACTTATCTCACTCCCAAAGATGGAGAAGCTAAAGAAGCGAAAAAAGAGCAAGAAGAAGTTGATGAACCTCAAAAGGCACATCCAAAGATCCATACTATATTCTCCACAGAATGTACAACCTACTTTGATTGGCAGACTGTAGGACTTGTACACAGTTTCCACCAGAGCCGTCAGCCTGGGAATCTCACACGCCTTCTCAGTTGTACAGATGAGGACTTAAAGCAATACAAAGGACATGATCTGGCTCCCACTCATTATGTTCCTTCCATGAGCCGGCATCCACTAACAGACGATTGGTAATTTAACTCTGCCATTTTGTGTCACTTTATCCATAATCAACTACTGTAAGTAAATGAATTTGGATTGACATCCTCTGATGAAATTTGGTGGTCTGGAAGGAGCCTACATAATGTTGTAGCTGAAAAGCACTAGAGACAGCCCTTTGTTTCTGTAAATGATGGTAGGAGCTCCTTCTTGGAAATTTATATGTTGCACTTGTGACATTGTGTCTACCTCCCTAATCAAAGTTGCTAGTCCTGATGAAAGTGATTCTAGGATGGAAAAATAGAAATAGCATTGCCTTTTCTGGCATGTTTGTCTCAACTGGCTACTTTTGGACCTTAAACTTCTGCCATCGTGGTTCTGTGCCTCAAACTTGGCATTTTCCACCAGAAAATCTTGTCCCATATTCCCTTAACAGGTGCATTAAATTAGAAGACCCAAAGAGGATCTAATGCAGCTGGAAATCTTTTCTTTCGTAAATATTTCCTTCTTTTCTATTTCAGGTACCCGGCAATTAATAAACCTGCTTCAGTTGTTCATTGGCTTAACCATGTAGACGTTGACGCTGAGTTCATTATTATTCTTGACGCTGACATGATCATGAGAGCTCCAATCACACCATGGGAATTCAATGCTGCACGTGGCCGCCCTGTATCAACGCCCTATGAGTAAGTCAAGTTTTGTATGCCCTTGCAGTGTTTAGTTAATGGAAATTCTGCATGGTTTGGTTTATCTCTCTCTCTCTCTTAATTCTGGCACACTACTGTAATGGAGTGATTACACACCTAATAAGGTCAGCAACTTTATGCTTCCCAGTTACCTTATTGGCTGTGACAACGAGCTTGCAAAAATCCACACACGCAACCCTGATGCTTGTGACAAGGTTGGGGGTGTAATAATTATGCACATAGATGATCTTCGACAGTTTGCACTGCTATGGTTGCACAAAACAGAGGAGGTCCGGGCTGACAAAGCTCATTATGCTACTAACATAACAGGAGATATATACTCGTCAGGCTGGATTAGTGAGATGTACGGTTACTCATTTGGCGCAGCAGAGGTATTCATTTCCTTTACATCCCATCTTCACTTATGCTGCAATTATTTGTTCTGTAGTTTTCTCATAGAAATCCCAAAGGGAGTTGCACTTGTTAACTTTAGTGTTTATACAACATTAATCTTCTGATAGGTGTGGATGGTTAATAGCCTGTACTTTATAATTCCAGTAATTGTAGAATTCCAACAGGTAAGTTTTGTCACCTTTTATGACTTAATTATTTATTCTTTGTGCACAGATGAATCTACGCCACATTATCAATAGTGAGATATTAATATATCCAGGATACATCCCCGAGCATGGGGTAAAGTATAGAGTTTTCCACTATGGACTAGAATTTAGAGTTGGGAATTGGAGCTTTGATAAAGCAAACTGGAGAGATCATGATATTGTCAACAAATGCTGGGCTAAGTTTCCTGAACCTCCAGATCCTTTAACTGTGGATCGGACTGATCACAACAATCTCCAGAGGGATCTGCTTAGCATCGAATGTGCAAGGGCACTTAATGAAGCATTATACCTACATCATAAGAAGAGAAACTGTCCTGATCCTAGCTCCTTATCCAGCTCAAATTGGGATGATAAGAAGGAAATAGGGAGTTCGAGGAAATTTGGTAGGTTTACAGGAACTGATGCTGTAAGAAGCAGCCCTATGCCAATCAAGCATTCCGAGGAGTCATCTCTCGATGCAGCAGACGGGCTATTTGGTTCTTTTAGGGTTTGGGTTGTTGCTTTATGGGTGATTTCTGGTTTGGGTTTCTTAGCAGTCATGTTTATGGTGTTTTCAGGTCATAAAAGCAAGGGAACCAAGAGTAAAAGTTACAGAAATAGGAGAAGAGTTTCATATACAGGCTTATTCTACACCGGTAGTGGTCGGGATAAGCTTGGGAACAATGTTGATGCATCTTTGTAACATTAAAACTTACACGGAAAATAATACAATGATTTTTTTCTGATTCGACATACTAAAGAACTTCAGAAAGCCTGGAGGCAAATTTTGGAAACTTATGCTGATATACCAGAAAACTCTGTTAGCAGAACTATTACTATTTGATTCAAGTTTTGTCTGTTCTTTCTGTTATTGTAAGCTTCTGATCATATCTTTTCCATTTCTTCAAAGAATGTGACAAAACAAAAAAATGAATAGGGCCTTCAGAGTAATATTTCTGCAACTTGTTTTCCAATCTGGTGTATGCGTTTGCTGATCATTACAGGTCTTATATCTGTTATATCCTCCATTTGTAAAAGTTACTTACCAGATGCCCATCTCAAATCCACCACCATCTCTTTGATAGTCCTAGAAAGAAAGGTTTTGATGGGTAGTAAAGAAAGTTTTTGTTGGGAAGTAATAACTTCAAATACTAACTTATAGTCAACTAATTCTCCACACACCCAATTTGATACTTGTTTCAGAGGCAGAAGAAGCTAGAGCCTTATTCTCTGAGTCTCCGTTTTCTTGAAGTTCAAATCAACTAGCAAAAGCAGACCGTTGGGTCACCATGTGGGCCCCGAATCAGTTGAAAAAAAGCTTGTAGCTTTCGAGGCATGGTCTGTGGACCCAACCTTCTTGCAGAATGCACCATAAAAGCTCGGAGCTTCCCTTTTTCTTCCTCGTTTGTATATACTAATATTTCCCTGCTCTGCTTTTTCCACTCACTGCCATGGACCCAATACTTCTTTGAAATTCAAATTTAAAACGTATCGGCGCTTTTGATCTAAACATACACAAAACTACAAAGTTCAACTGAACACATTATTACAGAAAAAAACCAAAGAGCTGTTAATTTTTCATTCTTGTATTGTATTGAGGTCTGTTCAGACAGCCACTGTCATGGGGGAGACAAGTTGTCTCATGCGACCATTTTCATATGCTGCAGGTTTTTCTTCTATTGAAGCCTCCGAGGTACTGTTCATGAAACTGCATCCTGTAATATTTGGCGTTTAAGTAGACTAATCATTGGGTTGTAAGAACTCGCCGAGATATTTAATGGGTTCTCTAAAGTTCTTCCTTTGGTCTACTCGTAAGCACCTAAATCGCTTGCATTTTGAATTCCAATGACTAAAGAAGCTCTTGTGTCGCAGGGTAAATCAGTTCATGCTCTTGGACAATCAGTCTCTTTTGGAAGGTTCACGTCAGAATCATTATCTTGGGAAAAATGGTCAACTTTCTCTCACAACAAGTACGTCGAAGAGGCTGAGAAATTCTCGCGTCCTGGTTCAGTTGCACAGATGAAAGCGTTTTTTGAAGCTCATTACAAGAATTTAGCTGCAAGAAAGGCAGCAGCCTTGCTTGAGCAAGCAAATTCCGTTGCAAGTACTGTGCCTGAACCAGAAATTAAAACTGAGGTTCGTGATACTTCAACTCCAGATTCAGAAATGATGACCCCAAAATCAGATGCAAATAGTGAAAGCACAAAGGTTAGAGAAGTTGATTCATCGATCAAAAGTCCGGTTCTTGTGGAAAATTCTGTCAAGGTCGAACCTTCAAGCCAGGTTGAAGTTGTTGATAATGAGGAAGAGGTTAAACAGATGGATCTTAGTGGATCAAAACAAAAGGAGAAGCCTCTACTGAAGGTAAGCAATACCAAATTTGCCAGTGATTTCTTGTTTTTAACTCCACATACATCTACAAGCTGGTATGTTCCCTTGTTTTAGCAGGATTTCGTTTCCAGTAAAGTTGATTCAGCATCCATGAGCAAGAAGAAACTTTCTGTTTCTTCATCAAAGTCGTCGATTCGTGGAAAAACAGCAAAGCTGCAGCTTTCACCAGCTAAACAGGCACCGGCACTTCGTCCCAAAAAAGAAAACATCTCCACTCCAACTCCAATCAACAAGAATTCAGCAATATCTACCCAAATGTTGATGAATTTCACTCCTGTCAGGCAACTTAATAGAATAACTTCAACACTTATCAGGAAGATTGACAGTACCAGCGTTTCTTCCAATTATAAAGCGTCCAAAGACTGCTCAACACCTCTTAGGACTCCAACTAAGGTGCATTCTTATATGCGATTCTGCTTCAAAACTATGCACACACACACACACACCATTTTTCTACTCCGACATTCTCAAATCACTAATATTGAGATACCATTTGTCCTTGGATCGCAGACTTCATTAATTAAGGAGCGTAAAAAGCAACCCATTTTCACCCCTCTATCAGAAAACAGAAGGTATCCTACTCCAGTCTTTTGAACTGGAGTTAAGAAGAGAGCATAATTTTGAACTTGATATCTCTACTTCCAAACCTCGTGTATTTATGCATTGTTTTCCATTGCAGGGCAACTACACCTCTCCAAACCTCAGCCTGTGGAAGCAAAACAGGTCGCCCCAAATGGAATTTCTTTCCAACAGAGTAAGTAGCTCCCCACTCAACAAAAGTTTAATGCATTGGTTTTGAATCATCAACTTGGTCTAGGGAACCCTTTGATACGGTTGCTAAGGGACACCTATCAGGCTACCAGATTCAACACTCCTGAAATTTTTTCCACATCAAGTTGGAGAGTTGAGTTAAAAGTAACAGAATGATGGCTTATGCTCAGGAGAAGATAGTTTGCCTAGTCTATATATATTCACTAGGCAGCTAAGCTTCCTCCTAATTTGTATGGATACTTTGCAAATATGTTTGAGATCATAAAATAATGTATTTAAATCGCATGATAAGTATTTAATTAAAAATATAAATTTATAAAAATTCATTCTAACTAAATTAGGAACAAATTTTATTACTAAAAGCAATAAATAATTTAAAATTAACAGTAACTGATATTAAACATTCAAAGTTATTCCAATTTATTAAAAATATAAGACATTATTACTTGAGAAAAAGACAAGAAGACAATAAAAAGGAGTATTAGTATGAATTTCCACTCCATAAAAGCCTCTCAAGATATACAAATTGCTGTCTCAAGCTCTATATATATATAAAAGGAGACAAATAGTAGATCGTTATTGTAAAAAGAAAAATTATAATAGTTAATGATATAACAATTAAATATTTAATTATAATGGTTAGGAATTTGTAAGTTTCCATATATTTTGACTTATATAACATATATAGATGGCAATATAAGTTATTTTACAATAAAATTTGGATATGTTCATACCAGCTGTTCAAAGTTTATGAGTGGCAGCAGAAACAAATCTAAATCTCCCAAGATATCTACACCTTTCAACTTGAGGACTGAAGAAAGAGCTGCAAGAAGAAAGGAGGCAAGCAGTAGAGTGTTCTTTAGACCATTCTTTATCCTCTTTTTCTGTTCTTTTGGAAATATTTATGAACCAACTTTACTGCTTCTGCATGCTTCTGATATTTTCCCCTATGATTTCAGAAGCTGGAAGAAAAGTTCAATGTTGATCAGGCACAAAAAGTGCAGTTGCAGGCCACCCTCAAGGTAAATATACCATTTCAAGGTCTTCTCTTACAGCTTGCAGATTGCCGGAAGTATTCTAATGCAAATTAAGCCAAATATCCATAAGAAGCTGACATTTTAATGTCAATCCAACCAAGAAATTTTTAGTCTGATAAGGCAATTCTCTCGTATTTTGAGCTATGGTAGTATTCTTATGGTGTTCAGATAGAAAGGTTAAACTCTTCTCTTTCTGCTAACTGTAAAGCATGATGCTGTTAAGATGGAAGGAGAGATTTCATTCAGAAAGTATAATTTGCTAATTTCTTTGATCAGGAGAAGGCAAAAAAGGAACTTAAAAGATCTTGTCAAAGCCTTTGCTTCAAGGCGAGGCCTCTACCTAAATTTTACAAGGAGAGAGCAGTATCAAGTAAACAGATTGAAACGGTATCATTCTAGCTCATTGTTACGTGTTTTCTTCAATCGTATTCAACCATAGTTCCTGTTGCTCTATCGGTACTGTGACAAAGTTTCATCTTTTGTGTTCCTAGCAGGTTCCGTTGACGCAATTTCGCTCACCTGAGCAAGTAGGAAAATCCTATCCTACTGCGATGCAGAATACCACCCCTCAACTACTTCAGAGACCCTCTGTGAAGACTAGCGGCTCCAAGCAGGCCATGGAGAAGAACAGTCACAAGCCTCATTCTTTAAGTTCACATCTCAAAAGACATGCTCAAGAGAATACTTCTCCAAATATTCAGTGCAAATGAGCAAACATTGTAAATTGCAGTCACACTTGTGTAGGACAATCTTCAATCTTTTTCCTGCCAGAAAAAACTGAAGCCATCTGCCAAACTGGGTTTGCTAGGGAAACTTGATCTCCTCCTACAAGTATGGGAAATTCATAAATGTAACGAGGAGGTTAGTTCTGTAGTAGTTTTTGTTTAACATTGATACTGTAACGGGATAACAGTGTCCCATGGGGAAACCATAAAAGTTTAGAATTCTGAAATTGATGTGTAGAGGAAACCACAACAGTTTGCTTTTGCTGTTTTGCATCATTAATTCACGCAAAGCCAGCTAGAATGAAAGGACAAATTCATTATTCCTTCTTCGGAAAGTGTAAAAGTGAATTTCAAATCTTAACCAAATACAAGAGGTCATGATTGAAAGGAAAAAGACAAGGAAAAAGAAAAGAAAGTAGAAGTTATATTCTCTCTACGTCTCCTTCTTTGATTTCTGTCATACATATCTCTGGCAATTACCTATGGCGATCAGTGAATTGACATCCATTGACAACCTGGTCTTTTTGTTACAGAACAACTCACAAATTGATCTTGTAAAAAAACATTTTTAACAATTTCAGCTTCCAAAGATTACATCTTTCTTTTGATTAAAGATGATAAAAGCAAGCAAACATCAGACTTCTGCCACCCAACACTAACAATCATCTCCCTCAACTTGGCCCCACCTCAATCCCACATCACAGGAGCTCTTATGATCATCGTCCCCATCTTGATCTTCATCACTGTGATTCTCCATTTTCATTCCGACCTTCACCATTCTCACAGATGCAGACTTCAACTTTTGGTCTCCTTTTGTTAGAATAAATAAGGGTATGTTGGGGAGTTTAGGATGGAATGAAATGGAATAGCAATTAATGGAACGGAATGGACTGGAGTGGAATGGAATGGAATGAAATGAAATGGATCACTCTATTGTTTGGAAGTTTAAATAAAATAAGAGAGGGATTCCTTTGACCATTGTTTGGA
>JANVCL010000213.1:2866909-2881336 GCA_026546855.1 Erythroxylum incrassatum | reverse complement strand
CATGATGATTATTATTATTATTAGTATTAAATTCCTTTTCGATATTTCTTTTATGTTTATTATTATTTGTATAATAATAATAATTATTATTATTACTATGATCCTTATTATTATTAATGTTATTGATATTATTATAATGATTTTATATTTTATCCTAATTTATAGTAATATTATTATTATTGTTATTGTTATTGTTAGTATTATTTTGATGAAATTCGTTATTATAACTTTTCTTATTATTAATTTGATAGAATTCTTATTATTATAATTGTTAAATTTACTATTTAATTTTAGTTCCATTATTATAATCACATAAAAATATGATTATTAAATTTCTTCTTATTATTATGTAATTTCTTGGTGATTTTTTAATATATTAATAATAATTATTATTATTATTTTCGTTATTGCCATTACAACTTTTAATATTATTATTATTATTTCTATTGTTATTATTGTTGTTGTTATTCCTTATTTTCATTAATTACCTTCTTATTATTTCAAGGTTTAGAATTCTTAATTATTTTATTAATGTGATTATTATTATTATTAGTTTTCCACTTCAGTATATTACTTATTATTACCAAATGTATAATACTAATTTAAATTATTTTATATTATTCATAACATTATTAAAAACACGTTGGAAAACTACTAATAACCCAACCCACCTTTTAAACTATTGCAAACCCAACCCTTTTACAATTGAAAAGGAAGTCACGACCGGCCATTATAGCTTTCCCCCAATTCCTTTCGACAAATCCCTAATTTCAATTGCTACCGATTCTTTACATCAGTAAAGTGTCGATTTCTTGCTATCTAAGGTTGAGGGTTACAGGAGTGGAGTTGGATTGACAACAGCAGTGGGCAATTACGATTCTTTATTTCTGAAATTTGCAGCTTTTACGGTGACAATGCCCCCTTGAAGAGCTAGAAAATCAAAGGGAACCATCAAAGCTGAGGTGAGAGGGGACAATACTGCAAACATTGCAGATGTGTATGATGCTCCTTTTCCCATTTATTCAAAGGAAGAAGGAGAGAGGTACAGGGAACTCCGGACTAAGACCATTGAAGTTCCTACGTATTTTAATTTTGAGGTGCTGGATCAAATAGGGTTGACAGATATATTTATGACATTATGTCGGAGAGGTAAATGGGAACATTTTGTGCGAATTAATTACCCTATTTACCGTGACCTGGCACTCGAGTTTTTCACATCTTTAAGGTTTGTCTCAAGCAAACCGCAGAAATTGTGGTTTAGATTACGAGGGCAGGTATGTTTTATGGATGAGAATATGTTACGGTTTATATTTGGGTTTGCAAAAAAAGATATTGGTGATAGGCATCAGTCTTTCACCATAAGTTCGTATTGGAAATATTTAACAGACTTGGATGAGTATGATCCACACATTGCATCCAATGCATAAATTCTTAGTGCGGAACTGAAGTTGCTGCATAAATTCATGTGTGGTGTTGTTTTTGGGAAACGACAAAGTACAAAATGCTTGAGGAAGGAGCTTTTCCTATTATGGTGCATCGATCATGGACATAAGTCGAACATGTTCGCTTATGTTTCTAAAACTTTGATCGAATCAGTGGGGAGAAAGGGGAACAACCTGGGAATGGGTTATTTAGCAACTGCATTGGCTGAAAATTTTAGGATTGATCTTAGTGAGCTTAACATGCTGAATAATCATTATTTTGATGTATCGTACCTGAAATGGTGCGAGATTATGGACGACAAAACCATGCAGCTACAAGATCCTTCAACTCGTACAGCATTGAAGCACAGGTTGGCAGATGCAGAGTCAAGTTCTAGATGTAACGCTATTGAATATTTTTCTGAGACTGAGTGGCAACAACAACTCATACAACAATAGGTAGCAGAACAACAGCCGCAACCTGATTTGGGCATGATTTATAAACCCATAGTTGATAACCACAGAAGTACACAGTAGCAGCTGGATGAAATTAAGCAGCAGATGAATAACCTTAATCAGCGATGGAACACCCTTAATGAGCGAGTGGAAGTTATTGGCGAGGATCTGCAATGCGTGGGCGACAAATTGAAAAAGACTTGGCAGGTGCAAGGACTGGACGTGCCATCTCCAACCGCATCACCTGCTATCACTGCACAAGGTTCCTGTTCCTGAATTGTGGAAGTAAGACATTTGTGCATTCTCTAAATTCTGCAACTATTGATCCTCTGTTTGTATTCTGAAATATTCTTAAAATTTGTAATAAAACTTTCTCACAACTTTATGAATGCATGGCTATAGATTTGTTGTAATTTAGAGATGCTTTCTTTTTTGAAAATGCCTTTTTATCTTTCATTAAATTATTCATGTTACATTCTGTCTTTTTTGAAAATGTGTTGCTGTGTATAATCTTCACTATCATTAAGGTGCTTTCTATTGCATTCAAAGGTTCGGATGCTTGATCTCTACTATTTGCTACATATTTAACTGCAATTTTTGTGTGTGGTATGTCTGATGGGTTAAAGATGAAGTTGTACTGAGCTTAACGTGATTTGCATTTGTTCATAACAGTGCAAATTAAAACAATTGTGGTGGCAACTAGTGTATTTTGGTCGTTTATATTTTAAGCTAGCTATAATTATGTTACAACAATTTGACTTAATTGGTTTTTGTTATTAATATTCCCATTGAATCTTAATTGTAAAGGATTGCTGATCAAATGCATGGTGAGATACAGCCGTGGGTTGGAGGAACAGAAGGAAATCTGCGTGCATTGTTGTCTTCATTACAATATGTATGTTGTTTAACAATATGATTAAATTCAACTTTCAGTATATTCATGGTCAAGAACTAGTTTCTGTATTGAATTCTTCTATTTATTTAAGAATGACAGTAGAGGCGTAGGTGTTGGTAGAAAATCAACTACATCCTTACATTTTTGGTATATTATTTAGAGCTTATTTCTTCATCTTTTTCTTTTTTTTTGTTTATTTTGGGGGGTCAGACTTCTTCTAATTGAATAATGAACAGGTTTTGTGGTCTGAATGTGGGTGGGAGCCAGCTGCACTGACTGATTTGATAACATCAACCTCAGTGAAGAAAGTATATAGGAAGGCAACATTATGCGTTCATCCAGAGAAGGTTCAGCAGAAAGGTGCCAGCCTTGAAAAAAATATACTGCTGAGAAAGCTATGCATTCAAGAAACTAAGTTCTGAAGTTTGAAGATCAAGACGAGAAGGAGTTGACGGAATTCAAAGGAAATTGATGCAGCTCTGCAGATTGAAAAAAATTCAGATTTTGCAGCAAGAAGAAAATCAGAAGAAGAGATGCAGAGTGGGAAGAATGAATTCTGTGCTTCTACAAAGGTTTGAGCGTGGAGCAAACTTCAACTTCTATTTTTCTATTGGAGTGCAAGTTCCCTCATTTTTGATAGATTGTACTAGTGTAGGTTTTGACTCATCAGGTAATGCTTGTGTTTTCTAGTTATTTTTCAAGTTGTATGAGAATGTTGGAGGTGATACAACGGTGATGATCCTCATCAATTCGGTTTTCTAAGGCAGGACAAAGGAAAATTTGAAAAACATCATCAATAACAACTGATGCTCCCTATTTGTCCAGATTTCTTATTATGTCCATGAAGTTGATTTTGCAGTGTTTTTTTGTTATTCTGAAGTTGAATAGCAGCTGTAGTTTCTAATATATTGAGCAAAAATTTGTTCTTAGCTTTAGTTTTGTGCTTCTGAGTGAAAGCCACAAAATTCATCAACACACAACATCCAATTCATTTCATATGAACACCTGTACGTCATTTTCAATTTTGAGTCCAGAAGTACATTTAGTCCTTTTAAGGTGTGAGTAGGTAAGGCAACATCTATATAAAACAGAAAGTTTCAATATAGAAGTTGATGTCGGGTTCAAAGGGGAGAAACAACCACTTTCTCAAAAACACCAATATTTAACAATACATTCACCAATTGGTAAGGAATCTGAGTTGCACATCATTTGAGGTACATTATACATTCCAACACACATCTTCTGCCAAAATTCAATCCTTCTGTTTTGTGTAAGTTATATGACTTCAGTAAGTCAATTATCAATTTTCATTAGCTTCTGGAAAACAATAATAGAAATGGGAAGAAGGAAATGGAATATCGAAAATGAATTAATTTGAAACTTGTATTGATAAGGTTTTTGGAATTTTTTTTCTTACATGCATGAAAAGACAATGAAAATATATATGCTTTATATTAGCTCCAAAACATTTTGTTACATCTTTTTCTAAATCTGTAAGGTAATCACATGACCTGAAAGATAAAACCTTGTCTAGTATATATTTCTTCATTTGGCAAGACATAAACGTTACCACATTGTCTATTAGCAAACACAGTAACTGATCTCTTCAACAACCAATTGATTTTCCAGGAGACAAAAAGCCTACATTGAAATTCGATTGTCGGTCATGGAAATGAGTTGTATGATGTGCCAGCTATGCATGCCTTGTATAACACAAATCACTCTTGATTATGCTGATTAATCTTGCTTGAAAAATGTTTCGGACATTTTCTCATCTTCCTGCTCTGCATTTCTTCGTGTTCTTTGTTCTTTTTCCTTCTTCAATTTCTGTAACCCTCTTAATGCTGCACAATTTGAATTCTCCATAGTTGCTTCTCTCTTCTCTTCATCTTCTGCTTTGCTGTGAATTATGGGGATGGTAGAGGTGGAGAGAAAAACAAACCTTCAATATGTCCTGAACTTCAGGTCACCTTCAATCTGAGGCAAAATATGTAGTGGAAAGTTTTTGACTTTCAAATCTTCCTCATTTCCACTCTTAGAAGGTTTTCTTCATGCCACTCAACATACACACATTCATAACAATACTAAATGAACAGTAACATGAAGGAAAAATTGTTAAATCTCATAAAGAGAAGAAGATGATATTTTTGGCCAAAAATGTTGGCACTGTTCCATTGCTTCCAATGTGGTGGTTATTGTCAGCTTTTTGTTTCTGCTGAACCAATGACATTATGTAACTTGGTGCTTCTCTTGTATTAGCTATTTTTAGCTTTCAATTTGGACCATTGATGTTATCAAGCAAGGATGGTGTGAAGAGCTAGCTTGAAAATGCTCAAAAGAACCATATTCGAAGCAATTGAACAGTAACTACAATTTTATGAAATATTCATCTTTTGCTCTTCATCTGTTCTCCTGTGAGATATTGCCTTTATTGTCAAATTTGGAGTTGTTCTGATAGTTCGTATTGAGAGTTAAGTTGACAAAATTCCAAAGAATGGAAAGCCGCAAATCTGAAAGTTGTGTAGACGCAAATATGTATGTTAGGTGTTGATGTATAGAGAATATTCAGTTTATGAAATGGAAATTTCACTTCCAAAATTTTTTTTCCACTCTCAAGTTGTGATGTATAGAGAATATGAAGTTTCTGAAATGGCGTTTGCACTTTTAAATTGTTTGTCCACTCTCAGAAATTTTCACATTGCTCCCTAAAAAAATTTATTGATTGAAATTCAAGATCAACACAAAAACAAGGGAATTTCCCATATGCAGAAGATGAAGACAGAAATATGAAATTTTTTTTCCATATAATGCAACTGTTACTGTTCTATTGAACATTGAAGTTGAGTTCTAACCTTTTCAAGTTAGCTCTCACACCTGTCTTGCTTGGTTACATCAATGACTCCAAATGAAAGATGAATATCAAATAACGAGTAATGCAGAGTAGAATAGAAAAAAATCTGACGCTGGTACATCAACCATCCCATATACATGCCTGACAAACAGATTTGCAACTGTCAGTTTTTTCCTCCTGAATAATCAATTGCTATTGAAGATATCAGTTTTTGTTTTTTGCTAAGGACAAATTCTGTTGCTTTTGTCTTCTGTCCAATGAGGAAAGGATTATACGAGGGTAGTTATTACTCATCTATTTATGTGTTTAGCATAAGGTTTTTGCTAAAGATGTAGCAGAATGTCCTAGAGCCAATATAAAGCTCATCATCTGTCCATTTTCGAATGTTATGCAACAAAACCAGAAAAACCATCAATAAAATTCCTCGGTACATGTTCCAATATATTTGTCATATTCTTACCTTTGATTTCCAGTAGCAAGTTGTCCAAAAGTTGAGAATATCGAAATTGAAAAGAGGCATTAGTTGAATAATCAATTGGTCCTTTTCTTTGAAAATAAAACCTGAAGCTAGTTTAGCATTAGGATGAGAGTGAAAACCATAAAAATGTCATCAATACATAAGTTTCAATTCAGCTCATGTGATCACCTTTTATTGTCCTTTCATAGTGTATTCTTCGTTCCAGAAGTAGAGTTAAATTCGAAGTCTTAGTAGTTGAAGTAGTGTAACTAGGCTATTCCAGGCAAAATATTGAAGTTTTTTTCTTGAATTGAAGACAGAGGTACATTCATTTCTCAAATACACCACCTATACATTCACAAATTTGTGAGAAATCTATATTACGTGTTTAATATGTGTCTAAAAATTTTCTATAAATTCAGCTACTGTCCGCATACATCAAACATAGTTCAATTTTTATAGAAATTACGGCAGACTGGTATATGGTGCTTCGTACTTACTTTATTATCATAATCATCTTGTACACACACAAAACTTTTTGGCATGAAGGCAACTACGACAGTTGTTAATGGGAATACCAACTCCTAAATTGTTGATATCTTCCAAATTTGCAATTCCAAATGTCTGTTGCGCCTGTAAATCAATATACATGTTAAAAAATTCAAACAAAACAAAACATGTAACACAATTATACAACATAATTGAAATGAACACAAAAACATTCTTCAAATTACCATAAGTAAATCGGTCATGCGCATAGAAGGTGGGATATCAATACTAACATTTTGTTGACTTCTTCCTATATCATTCACCTAATATGATAAATGATTCAAAGTTTAAAAACACATTACAGATATACAATATTTAAAACCAAAGAAACAAATAGTTTAACAAACAATACCAGAGGAGTTGTTGCATAATGATGCTGACTGTATAAGCTTGTTGACTTATCCATATGAACACTTGTACGCTGCAATTCGTGATGTCATAACCAATTGTTGGTACAGCCAACATAACATTGATTAAATTGCATGAGACCAATAAGATAATATTATAAATTGAACCTAAGATTGTTGTAGCCGATCGTCATGATTGGACCCCAAGCTCCTGAAATCCTTACAAATAGCAACTGTCTCCTTGTGGTTTTCCTCGTAAGAAATCCAATCAAATTTAGGATAAAAGAAATAGCCCAACACATGCAAACGTTATCAATTACCCAATAACCAACCTGCTGTTGATGTAATATGGGAGCCCAGCTGCTCGAGATAATCTCTTGTAGTTGGGAATTATCTTCAGATTCCTGAATACAATGGTTTACACAAAATTCACTTAACATAATAACTCTTAAATTTATATACGTCATTTCAATTCAATATTACCACACGTTATACCTGAGTGCTGGGAAGGGGGATAGGGGTCGAATCTGTCACATTTGTTAAAGTCCTGCAATTCTTCTCATTCTTCCTCTTCTTTGAACTTTTTTCTAGACCACCCCTCAATCTCTTACTTGATGTCGGCTTTGTCTTCATTTTCAAACCTCTTATGTCATTCATGTCGGCTTTATGAACGTCAGCATCATTCAGCACATTCCTTTCAGTATTTGAGCGTGAGCGTTGGCTTAACTCATGATCTTGTGGTATTTGGTTCTCTTCATCAACTATTTCTTCACCTTCCAATGTCTCATCAACCATCTTCAACATGTTCAAGAGATTATCTTTCACAACTTGATACGTATCTCTCCTCTCTGCTGCCCTTGTCACCAATCGCATGCTTATTGTACACAATTCTTTATATCTGCTGGTTGACAGCTGCACGGCTCCATATTAGTACCATTGACCGTGGACTCCATTGGTGAAATCGTCCAACTTTTTGCTTTCCTTGTCCATCTTTTGATAATATACTTGCTTGGGATTGTTGAAATATTCTTCAAGCTATACACCTTCAACACATGAGAGCATAAAATGCCAGCAAACTCAAATTTCCCACAACTACAATGAACGTCATCATTACACAAATCATAGCTGACCAGTTGAGCGTAGCTCTTCCCAGCAACACTAATCTTGTATTTCTCGACTATTCCATCCTGATTGCTAAGAAGAAAACTATAATCCTGACAATGTTTCCATTCATCTTGAAACCATTTAAAGACTTCGGGTGTGTACACAGTTGACGCATGTTTTAAAATTTTCACCAGTGCTGACAATGTTGGCTTGCTCGCATTACTTCTAAAATAAGCTTTTAACTCATCATATCGACGATCATCAATCAGCCGTTGGAAGTGGTGAAAAAATTGTTTTAAGTTATGCTGGTAACTCACATACCTTTTTATCAAACTGTTCATGCTCTCACTGCGTTGCGTGGTCATCATGTCTCCACAAAAAAATTTCCGCCCATACACCAAAGCCCATTTTTCCTTTATGCCATACAAACGTTTCAACCAGTCATTATCTTCAAGTTCATATTTTTCCAACATCTGTGCCCATGCAATGCAGAAATCTTCTTCTTCTTCATAGTCATCATAGATGCAGGCGCTAAAATCCCTTGCGAACTCTTTATACTGAGAAAATATACCACTCAAATGTATGGCAACATTTTGAAACATGTGCCAAATACAAAGTCGATGATGCGTATTTGGCTATGTTAACGCTAATGCCTTTGCCATCGCCGCATCTTGATCAGTCAGAATCGTGGTAGGCGTTTTCTCAGACATCGCTCTCTGAAATGTCTCAAACAACCACTGAAATGTTAGCGCAGTTTCATCATAAAGGAGTGCACAACCAAAAATTGTTGTTTGCTTATGATGGTTGATACCGACAAACAAAGCAAGTGGACTACCCTCACCATTCTTCTTGTATGTCGTATCGAAGCAAACTACATCACCAAAATCTAAGTAGTCGTTCCTCATTTTCCCGTCACACCAAAATATGTTAGTCATCAAATCATCTTCGTCCACTTGAATGGCATAAAAGAAATTCGGATCTTCCACCTGCATCTTATACACATATGAAAACAGCTCACGTGTATCCCCCCTTTTCATGCCTCCGGTTCGTTTAGACCTCAAATAATTCCTGTAATCATCTGGAATGAAGCCAACATTATCTCTACCACCTGCTTGTCTCACCATAAGATCATGCGATTGTTTCGGTCGAATTCCCACATCATCAGCCATTTCAATGTTCATAGCCGCGACTGAAGATATCTTCCTGTGACTTTTATGCAAATGTGTTTTGTTCGGGGATGACAGGTAGTGGTTGTGATCCTCAACAAACTCAATGACTTCAAATTTCCCAGTTTGCGAACTATGAACTTTCATTCTTGCCTCACAACCAAATCTTGTTTCTGGACGTGGGGCTTTTACATACAAATCTCGTTTGTCAGCCATCCGTTTACCTTCAGCACTACAAACAAAAAGCCTACAAATCAACTTACCACTTTTGTCGTTGTGACTTTTGCTTCTTCTAATTCCAAATCCCAGTTGCTTGGCATAAGTTAAATAACATTGATAAGCATCTGCTTCTATCTCGAACTACATGCCAATTTTCGGAACTAATTCTCTTCCAACCAACTGTCTTCCGTTCATATCAAAACTCTGGTTCCGACAAGCTTCTTCATTGTTACGTTGCTCGTTATCACTTTCATAATTTAGACGGCGGCATGGCGTCGATGTACTTTCCATTTTGACACCTGTTAAATCAAAAACCCCAGCACCATTATGATCAGTCCCATTTATTCAGACAACCAGACACGACATTATACAACAACATAGCATGTTTGATTTTTGGGGCCATCCGTGTGACATGTCATTGCTGTATGAGAAAAACCAAACCAAGCATTTGATGATAAGTTGTTTCAAATTTATAAATGATATTGAAACTCTTACATTAACTACAATTGAATGCTTACCAAATCAACTGACAAACATTCATTAGAACATATACCCGAGGCACTCTTTAATAAGTAGGAAACCATAATTATTCAACAAAACTTACAAAGGCCATCTCATATACAACACAGTAAACTTCAATCATCGCATTTTACTTACCACAAATAGACACATTGCAGTATTTATGACCAGAGAGTATTTATTAACCGATCAACAATCAACAGAGACATTGCAGTAAACAGAAACAGAAACAGTATATATTCACAGCACAACAAACAACAAAAACATTGCAGCATTTTAATAACCGGCACAGTATTTATTAATAGAACAACAAACAACAGTTGGATGTCATTGCAGTATTTATTAACAGAGACAATATTTATTAACAGAACAACAAACAATAGAAACATTGCAGTATTTAATAACAGAAACAGTATTTATTAGCAGAACAACAAACAACTGTTTATTAACAGAAACAGTTTCTCTTAACAGAAACAGTCTCGTATTTATTAATACAAACAGTATTTTTCTTACAGAAACTTTCCAGTTTTTTAAACCAATATTTATTAATAGACATATTCCAGATATATAACATTGAATACCAAAACGTAAAATAGAAAGACAGAAGTTATAATCACAAGCAGAACATAAAGCAGGATGTTCATTCACCAGTAGCTTCTAAATTTGGAATATGACAACACAGACTTTTATTGAAGTTTCTGCAGAACATTGAAAAATGGTTTTAAATTTTTACACCTGAGCAAATGGCTGAAAGCTTTAGAAAATGTCTGACAACAACGAAGGTTGGTGGAGAAGAAGATGCTCTGCGTTTTTAAATGAACAATAACAAAGTTTCTTAAAATTATGTTACCTAATTTGTTCATTGGCGGGAATTGCTTGTGATAATTTATTGGAAATGACAAGTGCTTCCAGTAATCATTATTGTTAATAAATGCCTTAAGAATTTATTCATATTCTATATATATCATAATTTTTCGTTTTAATTGGTTAATATAATGTAATGAAACACTTTGTTCATTTCTGTCTATTTCAATAATTATAAATACTTATTGAATTACATAAATATCGATAGCAAATAATAATACCGGAATTTTTCATGTTATGACTAATAATACACATTTGTAATTCAATTAATATATTTATTAATCATAAGTCATATAGTAAAGTACAAAACTAATCATAATTGTGACATTAATACAATAATTACCACTTAATGCAATTATATGCTTATTATAACAAGGACATTTACATTATTAATATCAATAAATAAAAGCAAAGTACGTTCATCATACTTAATCCGTTAAATAATAAAATGGGAATTAAATTGTTATTATTAATTCTAATAATAACCAATCAAAGGATAATAATATTAATAATATTCATCATCATATTAATAATAATTATCATAATAATGGTAAAAAATGATAATTACGAAAATTAATATAATTATTTTCTTTATTTATCATCTCGGATATAATAATAATAATAATAAAACTGAAAATAATATTAATAATAATTATAAGATAATGATAATAATAATAAATGTAATAACAATAATAATAAGATAACAATAATAATAATAATAATAACAATAACAACAACAACAATAATAATAATGATAATGATAATAATAACAACAACAATAATAATAACAACAACAACAATAATAATAATAATAATAATAATAATAATAATAATAATAATAATGACCCCTTTATGGACTAAATCAGTTGTTATACTCTTCTTGAAAGTTGTAAAATTTTCTTTTAGCTTTTCATAGATACTAAGTTTGTACAATTTGGAGGTCTAGGGAGAAAGATATGAATTTTTGAGTTTTCTGAAATTTTACAAAAAAGATATATTTTTTGAATTTTTCCCTCGGAGTCGCACTCTCGCGAGTGCGAGCGCTCGCGAGTGGTTGCGCTCCTTCCGGACTCGCACCCTCGCGGGTGCGAGCGCTCGCCAGTGCGAGCGTACTCGCGATCGCGAGCTCCGTTCTTTGCCTCTAAAATGAATTTTTTATTTTGATTTCTTTTCTTTTCTCATTTTCTTTCACTTTTTCATCAATAATAATACTAATAATAATAATAATAACAATAATAATAACTATAATAATAATAATAATAATACGATGATATTAATTATGATAATGAGATCAAATTAAATTAAGATTATAAATAATATTATCATTAATTATTAGAATATCTTCGATTATCATTATGTTATTTATAATTATGATCATAATATTTGTTATAATAATAACAATAAAATAATACGAATAATTATAAAAATAAATATTATAATTATAATAAAAAGATAAGATAACCCTAAACAGACTAAATTATTAAAATTTAATAACAATAATTATAAAAATAACAATAATTAAGAACTGCTAGTATTAATAAGGAAATTAATAATAATAATAATAAATGTAACATATACTCTACATTAATACTAATTACTAATTATAGTTATTATAAACTTATGAGTAGATTAAATAAATAAGTGTATAAATAAATATACACTTAATATCTAAAACAAATGAATACATGGCTTGGATGTTGTGTATTAGATGTATAATTATTATAATTATACATCATAATAATAAATTTGAATAGATTGTAATAATAATTGTGGTAATAATCAATAAAAATTATATACTAATAATAATAATAAATCTAAATAATAGTACATACATATTATTATAATAATTATAATAATTATAATAATAACAATAATTACACATAACAACAACAACAACAACAATAATAATAATAATAATAATAATAACAACAACAACAACAACAACAAGAAAATAATTATTAATGTTATTGTTAAATAACATTATTCAAATAACACTAATTCTAATTATAAATAATAAATAAATTTAATTATAATAAGAATAACTGAATAATAATAATAATATTAAAAATAATAATTATATAAAATTAAGAAACATAAGAATAACTTAGTAATAATAAAAAATAACAATAATAACAATAATAATTAAACAGTATTATTATATGTAAACAATATATAAAAATAATAATATTAAAAATAATAATTATATAAAATTAAGAAACATAAGAATAACTTAGTAATAATAAAAAGAATAACAATAATAACAATAATAATTAAACAGTATTATTATATGTAAACAATATATAAAAATTATTATATATAAAAATTATTATCAGTATTATTATATATAAAAATTATTATTAATTTAACTATTATTTATTGTTATATATATAATTATAATATAATATAAATTTAAATAATAACATATATATAATAATACTACAAATATTACAAAAATGTTCTCATTACAAATATAAAAAATAAATATAAAATTATTATTATTATTACTATTGTTTATGAGTATTATTATATATAAACAACATATATATAATCAATCCTTTGGAAAAATGATAACATAAATATAAGAAGTAAAATGTAGCTGAAAAGTGGGTGGAGGCTCACGACTGCAGCTCAAAAACGGCGCCTGTGGGTGGGACCCACAGCCCCTGTCCTTTGACAGATAAGGGCTGTCCAATTTTGTTAAAAAACGGCGTCGTTTTTTAATTGGACAGGTGATCTGAATTCGGTAACATAACCAATGACCCATTTCACTCTTTCAGTTCCTGAGCTGAGTCACAGAACTCGAGACTCGAGAGGTTTTAGCTCATGTCCCCGAGTTGGGTGTTTGCTTTGGATTTTGCTTAGGAAAGTAGGGCTAAGCCTAACCCAGTAAGGCACACATGCTGAAGAAATTTAGAACGAGATCAGCTTGCCTGTCTTTTGGTTATGCCCATTTCTTTGGAAACCCTATTCTGTAACTTCTGTTCCTATTTTGTTATATTGCTTTTTCGTTATTCAATTCAATAAATAAGACTCGTAAAAATGAATAGCTCATAAAATAAAATAAGAATAGGATAATAAGAACAGGTGATCTTAACCTTATTTAATCTCTACCTTTTAATTTAATATGAAAATTGAAATTAGATTAATCGAAGATTATTAATTCGAAATAGAGTTGGGATGTTAAAATTCAACATTTAGAGTGCTAATTTATTAGAATTAATTTTGATTTATTCAAAATATCAAATTGAGTATAATTTTATTTTAAAATTAGTTAAAGTACAATTAATTATCAATTATGTTGCTTATTTTTAAAATGATTTTTATATCAATACCTCGAAATGGGATAGCTAGTCAATAGAAAACTTAAGGGTAGTTTGATTCTACTTTTGTTTTTCTGTTATAATTTTCAGTTTCCGTTTTTTGTTTTTTATTTATGTTTTTCTTTCAAATAAAAACAAAAACCTGTTTAGTTATTAATGTTATTTTTATCACTGATAATAATTACATTTTAGATAAAACTTAAAAATAAATTTATTTAATTTCTTATATAATATTTATTAACAAATTATTAATAAAATT